>OU503055.2:12527581-12562482 GCA_912172775.2 Fraxinus pennsylvanica
GAATGAATTCTTGCAAATCTCCATCAATTCTCTCACAAAAACAATGAATTCACCTCCTTTGATGAAAATAATTGATGAATAATGGAGTATAATATGTACATGAGAGCTCTCAATACGTATTCTACTGTTAGATATTTGCAGGAGTCAGAAATTAGTTGAAAATCACGTCCAAATTGGTTTACGAAAGAGTTTCAATCGATTAAGGAAAGTTTCATTCGGGCGGGGATTTTTTGTCTCTGCACAGCAGTCGATATTTTGGCCATAACTTTCTCTTCTAATATCCAATTGAGGCAATTCGAAGTGCTTTGGAATATAACTCAAAGGGATACAACTTTTTTTGAATATTACAGTGCTTTCTGACGTTTACTATGTCAAAAACGGGTCACAATATTTAACTAGAATGAATTCTTGCAAATCTCCATCAATTCTCTCACAAAAACAATGAATTCACCTCCTTTGATGAAAATAATTGATGAATAATGGAGTATAATATGTACATGAGAGCTCTCAATACGTATTCTACTGTTAGATATTTGCAGGAGTCAAAAATTAGTTGAAAATCACGTCCAAATTGGTTTACGAAAGAGTTTCAATCGATTAAGGAAAGTTCCATTCGGGCGGGGATTTTTTGTCTCTGCACAGCAGTCGATATTTTGGCCATAACTTTCTCTTCTAATATCCGATTGAGGCAATTCGAAGTGCTTTGGAATATAACTCAAAGGGATACAACTTTTTTTGAATATTACAGTGCTTTCTGACGTTTACTATGCCAAAAACGGGTCACAATATTTAACTTAAAATCTGAAATATAACTTGTACAATTGGACATTGATTGTGATAACATTTTGATCATATTCTATTCCTTTTTTAATTCAAATTCCATCAAATTGTCTCCTAAAAATCTTTCAACTCATCTTTCGGTCTGAATGAATTATTGAATATTTGCAATTTGACCCTCAAACTTTGGATTTTGCCCTTTTTTATCAATTTTCATTTTTCTTTCAATTCCTCGTTCAACCATTGAGTTTTACTATATAACATAAAATACAACAATTTAGGATATATTTTGTGAAAAAAACTATCAAGCATTGCTATTTTAGATCCCGAATAAGTGTATAAAATAAACTTATCAATTCGCTTATCAAAATTAATATTGTGTTATGTTAATTTTGAAAGAAGTGTCGTATATTGGGAGACGGATGTCCATTTGATCATGTTAACACCTGTGCAAGTGCCAAAATCCATTTTAAGGAGATTTGCATTCGCACATCTTACATCATTTCATCTCCTTATTACTTTTATGGGCCAGTAAGTTGTTGTTTTGCTCAACTTTTATGCACATACCATTAAAGCTGGACAACTTTTGAACCGAACCGGACCCAAAACGAATTGAACCGAATTGAGTGGTTCTTAAATTAAATACCCGAAAGGGTATTAGAATCAAGAACATACGTATTTGATTTGGTTCTTAGTTCTAAACTTAACCCTAATTTTTAAATTTTTAATTTTAAGTAAGTCAAATTATTATTTTTTTAAAATAAATTTGTTAACTAATTAATTTAGTCCAAACCAAAAATATGATTTTATTATTTCTAATTTCCAGCTAAGCTCGACTTAATTAAATTGACCTAAATTTTTCACAAATATATTATTTTATCGTAGTATCGTTTCTGTCGTTCTATTATTATTAACTCGCCATCTTCATCTTTTTGTGAGTTTAACGGTCAAATTTTTGAAGAACTCAACAAAGAGATGTGCAAAAGATATCACGAGATTAGACTATATAATTTAAGATTGAACATGTCGTAGTCGAATTAATGTATCGTTGTTTAATATAAAAAAATTTAATTATTGTACGAAACTCGAATAGAACTGAACCGACCAGAACCGAACCTGAACAACTCCATAATTAAATTTGGACGATTTCCTTTACTAAATACTCGAAAATTTGGGTTCGGTTTGGTTCTACATCGGACCGTGTCCAGCCCTACATACTATAGTTTTGGTAAGTCGTTACTCTATCCATATTTGCATGCACCTGTTTTTGGTTAAAGGAATATAATTTATGTACAATTTATCCAACAACCTTAAAACGGATTTTTTTTTATTCTACTTTTACTTCTTAAACCAATGAATTTGATTTGAAATTGGAAAGTCCTTTAGTGCAAATTACCCATTGAATATATGTAAATTTTGAAGTAAGAGATGTACTAAAATTATGAAAATTCATACAAAGATCGTTAGAGTTTTGTGTAGAAATTAAAGTTGCATTCTATTATAATTTTACATAATGCATAAAAAATTAAATGAGAATTGCATTTTCCTTTTTGCAAGCAGTTGTTTTCGTTGAATAAGATATTCATTTTTAGTTGTTGTGTCTTATATTGAATCAATGTGTACATTCCTCATTCCCAATAAGGACTACTTTATTCCTTTTGGATAGTGACATTGATAAGTGTAGTGTATACACTTATTCGTGACCTTAAATCATGATATTTTATTATTTTTTTGGATTAAATTCTACCTAATCTTTGTTATATTGTATTTTATAGGTAAAAATTTATGTTTAATGAACAATTGGGGAAAAGAAGACAAAAGTGACGAAAAATGACAAAATTCAAAGATGAAATATTGGAGAGAAATATTACATAAAATATGTTCGAGTTAAATGGGTATCAATAGACTTGTATTGAAAATTTTAATTGGAGACTCAAATTATATATACACACGCGGGGACAGAAGATGGTAGAAGAGAAACACTGAAAAAGAAAAAAAAAAAAAAGGAAAAGGGATGCACAGTAACGACTGCGGCGGAAGCAGAAAGAAAGGAAAAGGGTGGAAAAGAAAGAAAGAAAGAAAAAAAGGAAAGAGAGAGAAGAAAGTCAAAATAGTTGCAGTAGAAGAAAGAGAACATAGAGAAAAGAAGAAGGAAAAAAATATATAAATAAAGGAGACCGGAAAAACAAAAAAATTTCACTTTTCGTCAATTTTTTGTGATATTTTTCCACTTTCGCGTGTTTTTATTTTTATAATATGAATAATTAATTTTTTATATTAAGGAAAACAATATAATCAACTTGTGATCCTTTATTTTTTTATTCAAAATTTATGTGATTTATTTATATATGTGTTGGTTTTATTTTGAGTTTAGGATGTGTTTGAGCCACATTATTTTGAAAGAATGTATTCTGGAATAGTAGATTGATGGAGAATGTGTGGTTGAAAAAAAAGAAAAAGTTATTGATTTGATATAAAATATTATTTTATTGAAAATATGTGATTGAAAATGAGTAGAAGAATGAGAATGAAAATTTTAATATGTACCAAACAGGGGCTTAATGCATTAAATTACCTGATCAATAATTTGATGATCATGTGAGTCTCTTACGAATCGAGAAATGATTTTGAAGTTTAGACCATATAATAAAATTCGATAAATTAGAGTAATGTGTAGAGATACTTATACTAATTATTGTAGTAATAATATGAATTCTTATATCTAATTGAATACAATAGAAGAATTCGATCGAACACTACATTAGGTTAGAATCTTGAATTAAGAATTAAGGTGATCAATAGATGAAATTGTTATGCCCTAATATTCATCACATATTTGAATTTTCAATTATCCATTATTTGCAATCATTTTATATTTTCAACTAGTTGAAAGTAGTTAGGAAAAATAATCACAACCATCATAATTATTTTTGTCAAATAGGAGTTAGAAAAATTAGATTAAATCCTAAAGTATAATTTTCGTAGGAACGATATTCGGACTCAAGGTCTACTATACTGCTTATTACGATATCGTACACTTGCAATATAAAAAATGCAATAAGGTTCATGCCAAAGTTTATATATAAATAATTTGTTTATTATTATTAGTCCTAATAATGTATTATTACACGTTAAATTCTTTTCTAAATGGCATTATAACTTTAAGTGTAGAGTTTGTTGAAAATGAGGCAATCAGTTTGTGCTTTTATCATTTAAAATATAAAATGCTTATATATTAATTATTCTTTGATTAGATATGTACCTTAAGTGCTTTTCATTTAAAAATAAGTATAGTGCATATGTTTTGAAAAATGAAAGTCGCATTATTTCATGCATCAGTTCCTTCAAGAACAGTGGTAGTTAACTTGTTGCTAAACATATTCTGATAATTTATATTTTCTTTTCAATGGTGGCCGAGTTAAGCCTATCTTGGAAAGGTGTCTCTTCAATTTCATGAAATACTACTTGTTATTAAAATCTAATCGCAGCAAACACCTAGGCACAGAAAAGTTCCTACTGCGAAAGGGTGTGGTTTTGCACTGGTATGAGGGTAAGAGTGAATGAAAACCCAGTTTTTAAGTCCAACGGTGGCAGCAACTCTGTTTCTGGTTGAAGTTGTACAATTTTTGGTACATATGAGAATGTCTTATTAAAATAAAGGTTCCTCAACTTATGTATTCTTGATTGTGTTTATTTAAAATGCTGATATTAGTATAGCATGTTTGTCATCGTTCGTTTGGAAAATGAATTGGTAAGAAAATTACCATTCACGAGTATGGGTCAAGTGCTTATATAGAGAAGGTGCATCGAAAAGTTCGTAATTTGCACGCGTTGGCCCTTTTCCTATGTGATTTGTTTTGCAATCCGATCAACATCGTGCAACATGAAAACTGGATTTGGGCCTATGCGTTTATTGTGATTAAAATTGGATTTGTCATGTTACTAAATGGGGTTGTAATATTGTTAAATATGAAAGTACATGGACTTTCATTAAATAATGACATTCCTAGTCATTTTATATGTTGACTAGTGGTGGAATAAAATTGCTTATCCAATATATTAACATAATTAATAATATGATTGACCTTTTTATAGTTAGATTGAATATTATATTATTAAGCTATGTCCTATCTAGAATTGTGGGGATATGATGTTTGTTGCAAAATATTCTTAATTTAAGTTCGATGCACTATAGGATTGTGGAGGTGGCACTTTTCTTAAATTAGAATATTGAGATATTCGAGAATATTTGAAACGATAAACTGCACTGTAATAAATATCTTGTAAAATTTAAGATGTGCATAATATTGAAATTTGAATATCCAATGTAAATATTCAAAATCTATTAGCAAATATGCTTTGTACTATTGAGAGTGTAATTGTTTCGAGAAAATCCTCAATAATGTGATAATTGAAAGAAAATTGAGTTTTCAATAAAGTTAGAAAGAAGAAAAATGATTTTAAAGATTTCAGAATGATTTTTTTTTTATCTATTTTTGTACTTCGTTTCTATCGGTTTTTGGTTAGTTTTTCTAGTCAAATCCATCACCTTGAAGCTCTGATACCAATTATTGCCAAAGTTCGCTCCAAAGGTCATCAAAACGATGTTTTCGAAATCAATTTTACGTTACCTTTCTCTACCAACCAACCAATCCAAACGGCTCAAACTCATAACCAATATATTCACCTCAGTTGCACCTTAATTTCACTCACAAGGGACAAGATAACGGTGATAATTTGTAGACCACAAAGTTACAAGAATAAAGCAATGAAAGAAGGATAAAAGAGGCCAAAAAAACCAAGAAAGCCACCGGTTTTATCTTTCAACTATGGCAGCCGTTTTTTGCAGGAAAGAGCAGCCACATTTTCTTCTTTTTTCACACAAATGGCTAGGGTAAAGACAACATATATATAGGCTAGGTTAGGCTATAGTTAGACCACTAAAGGGTTAAATGAGTCAAAATTCAATACCATCCAAGAGGTAATATATATGGGTTGTGAGTAGCATTAATTTCTTAAGCTACTTCCAACGGTCTACGTTGTTTTTGGGTAGAGGATTTGAACTTGGTTGTTGGTAACAATTTAATCCAGTGTTTATATGATAACCCAGGATTCATTGGACATCGAAACCCAACAATATAAAAATAAGTTCTTATTTGAAATCCCTCCGAGTCATTGTAAATCATCTGGATTGTTCTCAAATTATTCAAAATTATTGCTTTGGAGAAGCCCACTGTATCCCAAAATTTTTACTTTATATTTAAATACATTTCTAATTCTTGTCTTATTGATAAAGACGACTTAATGTTTAAATACTATATTTTGGTAGGTAGACTAATTATTATATTTCTTTACGTCTCCATTTGTATTGCAATAAATTCAAGAAGCTTAACTCAATTGTAAAGATAGATTGGGAATCATACAAACGACAAAGAGGGGTCGTAAATTATTTCGTTTAGCCAATATACAGGAAGTTAAACTCTATAATTAGTAAGGATTAGAGATCTAAACCAAAGTATTAAATTAAAGTTTTCATACATGTAGTGTACTTGAACGAAACATGATCAAAAAGTTAACTAATTGAGAAATGCACACATATTTCTCGCCATAATGTCATAAAAAAGTGTTAAAATCGCAAGTCTAATAAATACTTTGCCATTTTGATGTTATTCGTGTAAATTACTGTCGCATTAGAGTATTTCGAAGACTCGTTGAAAGTGGAATGTTCTTTATTTTAAAGAGTTATAACTTGAAATTAGGTTTCAAGGGATTTTTTATATTTATTTTTTAAGATAATAGTGATTTTTACTCTCTATATTTGGAGAGGTAAACTCACTCTCTTTCGAGTTTTATCACAGTTTCATTTTTGAATGTCTTACTACTTAAATTATTCTTGTTGTGTTAAATATTTTTAATTGTTTCTATTTAAAAAGTATATTAATTGAAAAATGAGGGAAAAAACGATAAATAATTGTTGAAATAAATAAAATGAAGAACAAGAAATAAATAATTTGTTGGAATGTATAAAAAATTACTTTTTAAAATTTAAAGATCAATCTATTATTAACCAATGAGAAATGATCTCTTAAACACCGATAACATGGCATACCAATTAATTGACGAATAAGTTCATAGTAGGTCACATAAATTATATGAACTATCAATTAATCAGTGTATCATGTCACCTGCTAACCACCGATATTTAGGAGATCATTTCTCTATAACCAATATATTGATTAAAAATAAAATAATATTATCTACCATTATTGAGCACTAATTTAAATGTCAACAGTCGATTGGTACAATTAAATTAATTATGTGATTAAGCAAGAGGCCATATATTAGGCATCCATTCACTTAATCTTAAGAGAGGATGGCAAATGATAAAGAAAGCAAAACTTAAATAATTGGAAAGGTAACTAAGATTAGTTAATGCCAATACGGCAAAGCATGCAATGCCAAATTTGAAACTACAAGAAAACGACCCTTCCAACCCTTGTTAACAAGCTAAACTCTCCAAGATGGAGTAAATTATTTGCCCACCGTACATACGCAACTATACATTATCTTGTGTATGTGAATTTTCTAAATAAAAGGAATTGAAAAGTCACAATTTGTGCCTCTGTGCTCGGGAGCCTCCCGAGTAACAAGGAGATGCAAGTTGGGATGGTGGAATGACAAAAAAGAAAAACTAACATTTGAGCAAAAGGGTAGGGGTATATAGCAATATAAAATCAAATTTTATCAATAAAATTTGAAGAAATATATGGTAAAAAAATTATGAATATCATATAATTAATATGCAGTTAAAATTATTTGTTGACTTTGACTTTAATTTAATTTTAATTTACGGCAAACATGGGCTTAAAATATGAAACTATTCATAGAGTATCTTTATAAGCAAAGTTATTCTACATAAAATTAATGAAAAAGTGGTTTTTCTTATTTTTTCTCCCTAAAAATTAAGTCCTTAGTTTAAGATATTTCATTTGTATGTATACGTAAGTTTAATATATTGAGTGTCGTGGCACTGTTTTTGTGGTTTAAAACAATTTAATACAAACGGTGAATCTAAAATCGAGCAATGAAGCCCCTGATTGTACGAATTTTCATACGAAATATTTTATTGTACAAATGTATTGTTGAAAATGAATACGTAAAAAAAAAAAAGAGTTTTCAAATATAAATGTGGTCAAGGGTTAAAAAGGAAAGAAAATATGAGGTTTTTCTGTGTAGTCTGTGTGCTTGCTTGCTAGACAGAACTTGTCTATTCACGAGAACACTGGTTTACGCCATAACAACGGCAGCGGGACGTCGTTTAAAAGCTAGATTCCTCTTTTTCGCCGGTGTCTTGCAGCACAAAATGACACGCGTCAATTCTTGAGTGGTCTATTGTTGTTGAAACAATAGAACAGCATCTCCGTTCGTGGATCAAGCAGAGCACGAGCCGCTGGAAGCTCTGAGCTGTGCTGTCACTTTGACGTTAATTTATTCCTCAAATAACTTTGAGTTGAGGTGCACTCAATACATGGATTTGGCTCCGCTCAGCTCGGTTATCACTTCACTTTTAGCCCTTGTTTGAGCCTCATTTTGGAAAGAAAAAAAAAATGTATTTTAGAGCAATGATTTTGGGAGAACATGTGGTTAAAAAAGATTGAAAATTTTTCGATTTTTGTGTAAAATTGTTTTATTAAAAAATGTGTGACTGAAAATGAGTTCTAAAAAAAAAAAAAAAAGGGGTCTATCCTTTTTTGATATATATCATTTATATTTAGCCTCAATTTGGTGGGGATTAAAATTAAATTTTTAGTAGATTTTGATAAAATGTGATTAAATTCGTTGTTGAAAAGTTGTGAGTTTAATAAAATATGTGATTAAAATTAATTGTTGACTTTGATTTAAATTAAAATCAAGATTTTAATTTTTGCCAAACAGAGGTTTTAACTCTCGTTTGACAATTTTATAAATAATTTATAAAAAATAATAATAGTGGGTTTCACAAAATGTGTAGATAATAATGGGCAATAGTTACGAATTGGTGATTGAAATTAACGTTTAACTTTGACTGAATCTAAAAACCATAATAAATATGTTCTTACTTCCTCGAACAACATCATACATTGTATACATCGAACGGGATAAAATGATACTTTGATGGTCATTATTATGAAAAACGAAGTTTTGAATAATATTTTTTTTTATAAAATGTGTGGGAAATATTTTGGGTGTAAAAATATTTTTATTGTGTAAATATTTGATTGAAAATTAGTGTGAAAATTAAAGAATTTTATTTTGAATGGAGACAAACATGGACTTAAAATGTGATTTTTTTCGCTTTTTTTTTTTTTTTCTTTTTTACGGAGAATTTTTCGTATGTCCATCTAACTCCCACCTACAAATTCACAAAGCTTATCCATCCATATATCCAGCATTTTTCAATACTTACTCAACCACACACTGACACACATTCTACACAGGCTACTTAGATTATACACGGGATTTTTGTCTTCACATTCAGTCAAATAATAGGTAAATTAAAAATGTTAACTAACTTAAAAGGTAAATTTCTGTCTCCATTAGAGGGGTAGCTTGTCCGATTTGCAATTTTATGTGAGCTATGTTAGGTCAATGCCCACATAGGGGTGATGCATTTTGGAGCTAGTGTCCAATCCATATTTAACTCATATTTTGTAGAGATTTTTTAAAATTTATTTTCAACCACAAGTTCTCTCCAAAAATAATTTTGTACATAAACCCATAATTTTCCCAACTTTTTAAACCCACACTCTTAAAAAAAATTTTAAAAAAATCACTTTTCGTAAAACTTACTCTCAGAGAATCATGCTACATGTACAATACTGATTGACAACAGTGGTTGACAACTTTTTATTTGGTATCATCATATCCATCCATTTTAAAAAATAAATTTCTACATCACATACCAGAATTTTGACAACACATGGTTGTCAACCATTGTTGTCGAATAATATTGTACACTTAGATTAATTCGTAAATCACTAGAGAATGTGTAGTTCAAAAAAAAGGAAAAGTTTGTAGTTTACGTGTAATATTATTTTATTGAAAAATGTGTAGTTAAAAAAACAAAAAAAAATATTTTGAAAATAATGATGATCAAACAAGGGTTCAAGAAAGTCAATATAAAAATCTTTTTAAGAAATTGACCTGTGATTTAACCGGCGTTTGACACGATTTTGTAATTTAAATCAACGCCATATACGATTTGTACTTGAAGAAAAAATGCATTTATTATTTTGTTTCAACTAGCTAGGAAATGAAACACGATTTTGTAATTTAAATCAACGCCATATACGATTTGTACTTGAAGAAAATATGCATTTATTATTTTGTTTCATCTAGCTAGGAAATGAGATTGGATCAGTTTAATTCGAATAAAAATTAATAATAGATAGTTGAAAATATACACCAAAGCTATACAGTTATGCTAACACACAACGAAGCCGTGAACCGCAAGTAACAGCTTGCATCCGGTTTCTTTTATTAGGGAGAAAGCGGTACTATACTCAACACGTTTTACACTGACGACATCCAATCAAAATGTACTCACTACGATTTCATATTCCCCTCCTCTAATCAATCATTTCACTTTTTCCCCTATAAATTCATTACCAATTCCCAACTTTCACCAGTTCCACAATATCCAATTTTTCAAATTTTCTTTTCTCTATCCCAATTCTCAAGTCATTCTTCGCTCAGCAACCTGTTTTTCCATGGCAGAAGAATTTCAAGAATCTGAAGTAATTTTTCCAGAAAATAATGATGAAAGCAAGGATGTTTCAGTTCATTTGAATTCACGAGAATCAAGAAAGAGCAAGGGCAGAAGGAAAAAGTTGAATTCAGTTCCGATGAATATCCCGGAAAATGCGTCCAGAAATTCATTGCTTGGGTATGTGGATTCAGATTTTTTCGAAGAAGATATTGGTGATGACGGAGAAATGATCCCACCACACGTCATCATCGGACGGCGTCTTGCAGGAAAAATACTGGCGTTTTCCGTCTGCGCCGGGATTAATGGAAAGAGACTTAAAGGAAGGAATTTGATGGAAGTCCGAAATTCAATTCTCAGGATGACAGGATTTCTTGAAACATGACTTCCGGGAAAAGCCAGGAATAACATACAACCCAAGGAAAAAGAAATAAAATAAGTAGGATAATATTTTCAGCCACCTTTTGTGGGTTTAATTTTCATCTTTTGATTGTTATAGGATCTTCAGAATGCACATAATTGACTGTAGCAGAACTGAAAATTCATTTTCTCAAAAGAGAAGGAAATTAAAATCTTCAAAATTGAAACCCAAAAAACAATATTCTTAGTTTTATTGACATAATTGCTTTATTATCTTGTTCTGATATATAATATTCTGTAGCTTAAGATCCTGAGTGTTTATCAGCTTTCTGTTGTATTATTCATGTTCATGTTTCCTTAAGAATTTGTCTGTTCTGGACAGTACCCAATATCCACAGCTGGTTTTTTAAGTGAGATAGATTTCATGGATTTTTCTACATGTATATAAAATATTGTATATAATGAATTACATAATATAACGTGGAAGAAAAAGATTAGATGAAAAAGTTAATTGTATTTTAAACTGAGAAATGATAGAGTGTCATGTAACATTATATAATAAAAAGATTGAGATTTTATTATATACGTTTGTCGTGTAAATATATAAATATTTGATTACCATGTATAATTCATGTCATCAAAACAGACATCGTATATAAAAATTATACTTTAGTACGTATAATTGTATAAAAATATAGTATTGGTGTGCCGCACCCGAAGAAAAAAATGCAGAGATAAAGGTAAAATATGTGCAATGTCTTTATTTGTATTCCCCCAATGTAAAATGTGGGAAAAAAAAAAAAAAAGTCTTCATTTTCCTAAATGCATATTTTGGAATCAATGCCATTGAATACAACGGAGCTGATCATCTGCCCATAGGATAAAAATTGATCACCTTCGACATGGCGTCATCACATCAGTGATCAAGTTGTATTTTTTTACTTTTCAAAAAAAAAAAATTTGACTTTCTGACGTGGCAATGCCTCCTCAACAGATCGACATTATGACCCCTGCAATTATCTACATGTGATTGTGATAATCGCAAGATCTCAAATTCTTATCGATTGTAGGTATACAAATTGTATATTGCATAGAGTAATTAATTTACTATCCCTCCTTCTGTTTAATGATTAAAAAAAAAATTAGTTTGAAGGTGCAAAGATTCCAATCTATCCTTTGTAACTATGTCAAAATTTGTGGTCGTGTTATGCTAAGATAACACGCAACACACGCAACAAAATGTAGGCTAAATAAAAGTTCAATCCGTTCACATTTGAGTTTAGCCTCTTTCAAGTGAACAATAAAAAAAATAAGAAATTTATGTACACGAAAAATGTGAATTTTTCGTTCACTTCTCTTCTTCAATTATATTTGATTTGTTTAGATTTAATGACTTTAAAAAATAATATTATCATTCTTGACGGACGGACGGCCGGCCATTATTGCAAGTTGCAACAATCGAATTTTATTTAAATAATAAGCACTTGTTTGGTTTTGCTATAAGCCAGAATTTTAATTTTAATAAAATTTGATGAAAAAATGTTGTTGAAACGTTGGAAGGGAACATGGTTCCTTTCCCGTTGGTCCCAATTTCTTGAAAGATTGCGTTTCTCGTCTCCATTTCATTTCATTTCATTTCGTACCATCCCAATTTTTAATAGAATAGAACAAAGCGAAGATAAATGGACGAGACATTTTGTTATCTCTATATAAATAATTAATATAACATGGTTATCCTCAATTGAACTTAAAAAATAGAACAGTTGACGACGTGGCCACGTGTGTCTCAGAATTCTACGACAACTAGCTTAAGGCCACGTGCACGATACCTACTAACTTACAATTAACAGAAAAAGTCATGTCCATTTCACAAGCCAACTTGTCTAACATGGATGAAATTAAAGCCATTTCACAAGCTTTATTGAATTTATTGCAATTCTTAAAATATAATAATTAATTCTACCCACCAAAATAGTAAATTTAAACATAGCCCCTATTTGTTGTACATTATTTGCCTGACAAAATAAGAATTGTAATCGTTGAGATCTCACTTCAACCACTTTTTTTGAATTTTCATCTCTATGGTGGGGCATAGGTTGGCCCACCAACGATCAAAAAAATTCTAAGAATGAAGGGAAAATGGAAAACAAACGGGGTATAAGAATTTAAATATTTACCGAGTTTGAAAAACTAATTCCAGTCTGAAATTCTTTGCTGACTTAATCAAATCTAATGATAGAGTATGGACCAAAATGTGTAGTTGCTGGGGGTGAAAATGAGATTATCCAAAACATTATTTTAATAATTTGAGGAGTAATCTAGATTATTTGCAACTTAATGACTTTTAGGAATTTCAGGCAATAAATAAATTTATGCAGGGAAACTATGCAATTTTTCATTAGAAGTAAAACTTTATATATAAATGTTGAGCAATATATTCAAGTACTTTGAAATATTCGTGTTCAATTATTTCTGAGTGCTTTGAAAATAGAAAATTTACCGCTATCTTTCCAAATAGTATTTTACGTATTTTTGCAAATCAACGAGACAACTTTTCAGAATTTTAATCCTTAGTTTTGTCGTAGATTTATGTACGTATGTCTCAAATTAATATTCGATTCCCTACAAGAATATGTTGCCTTTTCATGGTTCAATAGAACCGATAACGTGTCTTTACAAATGCGATTCCTATAATTTCAGTCCCACAACAATATACTTTAATAGATCTTTTGGGATTCTGGTATTAAAGTCGCAATCACCATAAAGCATTTGGCTAACGCTTTTAAAAATAGCCAATAGAATATTTGCGTGCGGATCAAGGGTTTGCCAACTGTTTGCATACAACTGGAGTAAGGTATGTTACTATATTAGCAGAAAATACATGGATTAATAGCAGAAAATACATGGATTAATGTTTTCATTTGCGATATATTTCCCTACATATTGGAAATTGCAGAAAACCCTCTATTTGAAAATTTTTGTGCGAAAAATCCCATATCGTCAAATTTGCCTTTAAAAACAGTAAAAACGTCAAAATTAAAAAGTAAGAAGTGCAATTTTAATATCCAAACTTTTTAATTTTTTTACAAATTATACCCAAAAATTTTTTTTTATACACCACCCACAATCTCAAACATTTAAAATTTTATTTTCCACCTCACCTCACTTCTTCTTCTTCTTCCCCAAAACTTTATTATTTTATTTAATCCCTTCCAAAATCCTCTTAAATCTCTCACCCCAAATTACTCATTTCTTCTTCTCCTTCCCAAGATTGGAAATATCCACAATATCCACTCCCCACAAAACCCAATTTTGAGTTGCAGTTCTACGAGAAATATTATGAGTTATTGAATTCATCCATGGAAAGGATCTGTCATTAGCTCTCAAGAATTTTCCCTTTCCCTCGTCATTAGTTTCACATAATTCCCTTCTTTTACAGGCTCACATTCAATTGGAGTGTCCATTTTTGTTGCCGGAATAGTTTACAGAACCCTTTTTCCGTTCATGCCAAGGAGAAATGGCTCGTCCACCGCCGTGTGGTAGCAGCCATTAAAGTTCTTAAGGCGGATTACGGTGTTTTTGCCTTCAATGAATTCAACTATCCACCGTGCCTTGTGTGAAGCACAATTGGTGTGTGTGTGTGTGTGTGTGTGTGTGTGTGTGTGTGAGAGGATCTATCTTTGGAATGAGAAGAAGAAATGATGAATTTAGGGTGAGGGGTTTGGAAGAAATAAAATAAAATAATAAAGTTTTGGAAAAAAAAAAAGATGAAGTGCGGTGCGGTGAAAAATACAGTTTTAAAGGTTTGGAATTATGGGTGGTACATAAAAAAAAGTTGGTATAATTTGTAAAGAAAATAAAAAGTTTGGATACTAAAATTGCAATTATTACTTTTTCATTTCGACATTTTTACTATTTTTAACAACAAATTTGATGGTATGAGGTTTTTCGCACAAAAGGTTTCAAATACGGGGACTTTTTGGGATTTTCAATAGGTAGAGAGGTATGTCATAAATAGAAACGTTTTTAGGAGGTTTTCTGCTATTAATTCATTAATACAATTTACTTTATATTTATATAAGTGGATAAACAAATACGTGGTTGGAAATTGTTTAGGCATAACGATAATTAATGTTCGAACATGTCCTGTTCTATTATACTTTGATTATAAAATATTATAGTTGGATTGAAGTTCTTCATTAAATAATTAGATGATGTTTCAAGATTTGGAATCTACGGTGAAAATATTTTTAGCCACGTATGTTGAGGGGCTTTTTACCTCGACGTATACGGTGAAAATATTTTTAGTCCATGTCTGGTATGGATTAAAATTAAAAAATTTAATTAAAGTCAACCAATAATTAATTTTAACTATTTGTTTCATTGGATTCCTAACTTTTCAACTACACATTTCATCAATCTTTATCAAAATCTACTAAAAATTAATTTTAATTTCTACCAAATAAGGGCTTATTTTTTAATTTTCAATTAAAAGTCCTTCATATACAAGTCTAAAATAATAAACGACGTGACATACTAAACCTAGTTGAAGTTATGTATAATGACGTGGAGATAAGGTTGCACAAAGGAGTTGGAGAAAACTAGAGCACAGATGCAAGGAGAGAGGGAGTTGCGTAAATGAAGATTTGGGCAGAGACGATAGAGGTTGCGAAGAGGTGGCGGCACCGACCGTAGTAGGGGGTTGTGGCAGTAGGGTTGAACGTTGAAGAAGGTGGAATCTGAAGAAAATATTAAGATTTGGGGGTCCATCTTAAAAGGTCAACCTTATTAAGAGGAGTAACCCATGATCTTTATTAATTGGTCTGTGTTTACATCATTATTCGATGTGGGATTTATATCCCTTAACACGCCCCCGCAAGATGGTGGCTCGTTTGAGCAGACCAATCTTGAAATCCACGTGCTCACTTTTTGGAGTCTTACCGGGATGGAATCGCTCGTTGGAGCATAATGGGCTCTGATACCATATTAAGATTTGGGGGTCCATCTTAAAAGGTCAAACTTCTTAAGAGGAGTAGTCCAGGATCTTTATTAATTGGTCTGTGTCGACATCATTTATCGATGTGGGATATATATCCCTTAACACGCCCTCACAAGATGGTGGCTCATTTGAGCAGACCAATCTTGAAATCCACGTGCTCATTTTTTTGAGTCTTACTGGGATCGAATCGCTCGTTGGAGTATAATGGGCTCTGATACCATGTTAAGATTTGGGGGTCCATCTTAAAATGTCAACCTTATTAAGAGGAGTAGTCCATAATCTTTATTAATTGGTCTGTGTTTACATCATTATTCGATGTGGGATTTATATCCCTTAACAGAAAAGATTTTGGAATTTTTGAAGTACAAGGTTAGTTTTTATGAAATTTCAAATTTGAAGTGAAAACTTTTTTTACGTATTCATTTTTTTTTTTTAATGAATGTGCTTTTAGTTTACGCCTTTTTAAGTAAAATATGGGTTATTATATTCGAACAACAATGGTTTTTATTAATTGAACTATATTTTAATTGTACTTAAGGTCTTCAATCTTTGCTCAATATAGTCCTTGTGAACCTAATTTTTTTTTTTTTTAATGCATTCTTACCATCAACCTTTCACTAGTTAGTGCGCCCATTTGGCCCTCATTATTCCACATTATAATGAGAGGAATAATAATTTTTTGGAGAATGTATGATTAAAAAAGAAGAAAAAAATTTGGGTTTATGTATCAAAATATTTTATTGGAGAGCGTNATATGATTAAAACCTAGGAACACTTTTTGCTTGTATTACAATAAGTGTTGCAGAATCTGTGTGATTGATAAGTGGCAAGATTTGGGGGTCCATCTTAAAATGTCAACCTTATTAAGAGGAGTAGTCCATAATCTTTATTAATTGGTCTGTGTTTACATCATTATTCGATGTGGGATTTATATCCCTTAACAGAAAAGATTTTGGAATTTTTGAAGTACAAGGTTAGTTTTTATGAAATTTCAAATTTGAAGTGAAAACTTTTTTTACGTATTCATTTTTTTTTTTTAATGAATGTGCTTTTAGTTTACGCCTTTTTAAGTAAAATATGGGTTATTATATTCGAACAACAATGGTTTTTATTAATTGAACTATATTTTAATTGTACTTAAGGTCTTCAATCTTTGCTCAATATAGTCCTTGTGAACCTAATTTTTTTTTTTTTTAATGCATTCTTACCATCAACCTTTCACTAGTTAGTGCGCCCATTTGGCCCTCATTATTCCACATTATAATGAGAGGAATAATAATTTTTTGGAGAATGTATGATTAAAAAAGAAGAAAAAAATTTGGGTTTATGTATCAAAATATTTTATTGGAGAGCGTGTGATTAAAAAAAAGGGAGAAAAATAAATTATAATTTAATGAAAAATAATATAAGCAAAACGGTGGCTATATATTAATCTCCAATAATGTTTCTGTCTAGAAAGTCCATTGAAATGACGTATGTTAACTTATTTTTTAAGAATATTTTTAAAAGTCAATAAATGCAAAAATGAGATAAATATTTTTTTTTCATTGGCCTCAACAAACCACGCTTCTCTTCTCTTCTTTCCCACACCCACCTTCTCGTTGCTGAGACTGTAACTTCTCTATAAATGGCAACTCCATCTAGTGATCGAACCCATTTAAATCACTAATTGGCCCTTGTTCTCGCACCATATCCGGCCGTCGTCGACTGCTAAGCAACAAAGAATCAAGTTTCAGTGAATTGTAAAATTACAGACGGCAAAAATTGGCCCGTTATTACTGCTGAGTTCGTCGTCGCTTAGGTCATCATCTCAGGCAGTCGTCGATGTTTTCAGACCTACCGTTATTACCGAATCTATAGCATTTCGACTAGGTAAGATTTGTAGGTTTTTAACAAATTATTTATGAGCTTTCCACACCCTCGATTAGGCGCTTTGAAGAGGCAAGATTTTTAGGGTTTTTAACAAATTAGTAATATTTCATTCAAGAAATTGAATTTGCGGATGGTTGTATGAGTTTCTTGAGAATTTATGAAATAGTTGTTTTCAGATTGTACTCGTTTATGTTTTGTTTTTCCTATTCCAAATGTAGGAATGAACTGAGAATTAGAATTGGAATTGGAGTTGGAGTTGGGTGAATTATCACATAGGTTGGTTTAACGTGTTGGGGGTAAATTGTTAGAAATACTGAACTGATCTTCGGCCATTGCCACATACACTATGAATCTGCTATCTGATTGGAAATGAACTTGCAATAGCTGCTCATTGTGTTCGGGCAGTATGTATACTAACTTGGATGGATTTTCTTGTTTATGTAGGAATGAAATGCAAGAATTACGGTATATGTCATAGTTGTAGAAGCACTGAGCACTTGTTCGGAGAATGCCACAAAAAAGGACATTGTCCATGGTGTGTTGATGGAGTCCAAAAATGCTTTGAAGTTGAAAAGGAAGGCAACAACAAAGGCCGACTATTCAACACTTGCAGTAATGACTGCGGATTTTTTGAGTGGGTAAAAAAGGAATATGCAGACGGTGAGTCGAGTACCATTACGAAAGCAAAGAATCCGACTGTGAACGAGGAAGTCCACGATTTTCCAAGCATGTTCGATAGTCTAGCTCGTATAGCCGAGAAAAGAAACCTCGAGATTTCGTTGAATGTGACATTCCGCAAGGGCAAAGAGCCCTCGGAAGATAATGGCAAAGGAAGGGGGTCGGATCGATGCACTTACATTCCTTGAAAGCACAGTTGGCCATTTATGTTGTTATGTTAATTTCTTTTCTAATGTTAGGAGGTTGTAATCTATCCATCTTCAACATTCTGTATCAAACTAATTTTGGCATACAAGCTTATCCATGATGTATGAAGTAAATGTCATTTTTTACGTGGTGTGGAATTTAAATATCCATAAATGGCAATGAGCTACACAAACTAAGGAAAATATGACTCCAATAGAATGAAGAAACTTCCTGGAAATGTGGTAAAATTCACATCAACTGCCTGGAAAATATGCCTACCTTGTTTTAATTATACTATCTTTGATATCCAATGATTAAGATCCAATTATATATATACAAACATCACAAGGCATTAAACTGATTCTGTTAGCATAATCAAGAACAACTATTCTGACCACACTAATTGGAAAATAATCAGAACTGGAATCAAGAACATTATTCTCACCAAAATAATTGGAAAATAATGAGAACAGAAATCAGTACAAAACAACTATAAAAACATATTCCATTTTCAAACTACAATATCAAAATCAGCTACATTTTTCCCATCCTACAGCTCCAACTATGAGGAACCTACTCCCCGATGCCATACAAACATTTGGAATACACAGTTCATATGTCAGGACCACCATCTTGAGGAATATGTGGATAGTTGTATGTCATGGAATGACCTATTGTACAATATAAATGTGAGTACGTACAAACAAACTAATCGTAGTCAAAATGTAAAGATTTAAACATGTGTACACCTTGGGAGCTAAATATGAAATTCGATGTCGTTGGAGGGATGAAGTTCGTTGCTGGAAACGCTTGAGAAAGTTATAACTTTCTGTGTCACCCTACGACATACAACAACATTGTTAAGGCTTTGAATAAATAATCATAATAATCTAAGTTTACTGACCAACAATAGTAGCGAATACGAAATCAGTGTCTGCATAGTATATTGTTGAGAAGCTTGGACGACAGGTGCAATGGGCAGTGTATTCATCTGGCTAGACGTTGTTCTCCTATATCCTTTACTTGCATTCGATGTAGCTTGCAAGTACATACATGTTAAATAGTCGTTGTGTAGAAATATAACGTGACAAACAAACCTTTGTTCTCTTTGAAGAGGACTCCAATGGGCTTTTTCTCCGAAACTTCTTAGGTGCACCCTTTCGTCTCGTTAATAGAGGATCTCTTACGTTCCCTCTGAAATTGTTTTCGGATTGATTATCCTGGGAGGCTAATTGAGTAGTGCCTTGTGAAACAACATTACTTCCACTACCTGACTTCATTGTCGTCAACTCTTTATTTTGATTAGTTATCCACTCCTTGATCGAACGGTAGCGCACTTCATCATTAGCCGCCAGGTTTGCAACCTCGGCAAAAGCCCGACGCATATCGTCGTATCTCAACTGTTCAAGAGTGCTAACCAACCCATCGTAGTTCACTGCGACCCTGGTGTGTGTTCTACAAACATCTCTCCTCCACCTCTGTAGTATGTACCTCTCCGATAATGGCGTGACGTCATTACGTATCAAGACTACAATAGCATGCCGGCACAAAATCCCCATAAATTCAAACAAGTGGCAACTGCAAACTATTTCACAATTGTCTCTCTAGAATGAGACGAAAAACTTTTAAATCTTCCGGCGGTCATCATACATGACAACCTCGCGTAGTTCGTACATCGTCCCTAAAGTTCCCTCCGTCGTAGATATAATGTCGTAATAAACCTTCCCTGTGAGCTCGACTTGAACTTGGAAATGGTGTAACATTTATGATATTACTTCTCCACTTCAAACATTGTTGTACACGATATCATTTGCGAGTATGACTTGAAGTCGACCTGGAACTCCTTCTCAACTTTATTTCTCAGTGCCCGTTCATACTGTTCGACAAATTGCTTCAACGAGGTCTTTGAATGAACATATCCATCGAAGAATGCATTGATACTCCCACTTCACTAAGTTGTAGACATCCCTGCCCAAAATGTTGTTTTCAAATAGCAAGGAACCCAACGACCTCTGTTGTCAAACAATCCTGACAACCAATCATTACTATGCAACCCGTACGTGTCAATCATGGCCTTCCAACCATCTTCAAATTCTTCTACGAACTGCGATTTATACACCAACCCATGTACAGTCAAAAAAATGGAAGCCTTATCAACGTAATATCCAAACTTTTGCTGGCAACTTCTTAAAAATATGCCACAAACACCACCTATGTTTTGTATTAGGAAAAACAATCTCAACTGCATTTTGCATAGCCATATCTTGGTCGGTAATGATTCCATGGGGAGCTTTTCCATACATGCACTGAAGCCATGTCTTAAATAGCCACACAAAAGTATTAGTGTCCTCATTAGCTAACAAACCACAATCAAGAAAAGTTGATTGTCCGTAATGATTAACGCCAATGAATGGGGCGAAAGACATATCATACTTATTAGTTAGATAGGTGGTATCAAATGTGACAACATCGCCGAATTCCTTGTACGCTTGCCTAGACCTATTATCTGCCCAAAATACATTATTTGGCCTAGACTCATCGTCTAAATCCATACTGAAGTAGAATCCTGAGCATTGAGCTTGCATCTTGGAAAAATAGGATTGTATCGCTGTTGCATCTCCTTCCCCAAGTCTTAATCGTCTCACATGTTCAATATAATTTCAACAATCATTTTCCACGCAGGTCATGTTTTCATATCCACCAGCTTCAACCACTGCAGAGTTGAAACTTTTGTGTAAGGGAATTCCGGTCATGTCATTCACTTCAAGCTTTCGTTTCACTTGTGAACATAATTCTCGGTTACATCGATACAACCTCGACTTGGAAGGACTTGTTTTATGATTGTGGTCGAGGTACACTGCATTGATTCTCCAAATTCCAAAAATATCTGAAGATGCTGTGATCCTAGCTTTACAACATGTATGTATTGTTGGTTGGGGCTTCAAAGAACCACTTGTACTGGTGCTTCTTCGACCTTCGCGGCTACATGTGGTAGTCACATATTTAATTTTCCCATCGTCTCCCTTTTTCGAGTTCATTTTCCTAACCGAAAAACCTATATGGTATGCATATCCTTTATAGAAGTCTCAGAATTCTTTTTCATTGTTGAACATCATACCCATCTCCGTCACCATTGGACCATCTTCTCCTAACGTTGCCTTCGGCCCTAATATCATATTTTCCGCAACATTCTCGTCATCATTTCTCTCCACCACAAAGTTCTTCACGTACGTCTTCCATAGAAGCTAGTTCAGCAAACCAGTTACAGTTGAATAAGTAATTCAAATTGTCATCTCACCACTTTAACATTCTTCACACGTAATCAACAACTTCATATGTACAATATGAACAAATAAGGCAATGAAACAACAAAAAATTATTCATTGAGTTCGAAAACAAATTAGCATCATGAAATCAGAGCTCGCCAAAATTATTCACTTGAGTCGTTAGTATTATTGGAAAAGGAACTACAACTCTAACCAATAATTATTTATTTCGAGTTAATAATTGCATCCAATGCTAATTATTTATTATTTCAAGTTAATAAATTCAACTAACAGTATTATTGGTCTTTAATAAATTAACGATTCAAGTGAATAAATTCAAGTGATAATAGCTCAACACTTTTCAAGGAATCCATTTACAAGTCTTGAGGATGTATTTACTTCGCATGAAATTATCACTATTTTTTATAGTTTCCGGAGTTCCATCCGAAGTTAAAGGAAAGATGCAAGATTTTTCACAGTAAAAAACGAACAAAATAACGTAAACAAAATTTCAACATTATATTTAGAACAACAGCAGTGTGGCTCATGTGGGTTTCCCGGACCGATTTCGTCGGCGGCGGAGTTGGGTGCAGAGTCAGGTGCGGAGTTGGGTATCACCATCTTTGTTGCAGGTGAGTTCTCGACTTCGCCGGTAGCGACTTCAGATTTGGCGAGAGAAAAAAAAAAAGAAAATGTACAACAAGACGAGATTCAACGGGTTAGGTCTGGAGAAGAATAGAGAAATGGTTAGTCAATTTTTCCCCCTTTTAGCTTCTAGTCCATTTTCCCTCTTTCTTTCACTTCCAGTCAATTTTCTCTCTTATTTTAGAGTGCACCGTCCCCAAAGTCAAAGACTTTTACATTTCTGTATGGTTTCTATCATGTAGTTTCTGTACAAGAGGCTTTTCTTATAAAATTATGGTGTGAATATATATAAGCAATATTAAATACAACTGTACAAGTTTTATTTTTGTAAATAAATATCAATAATCGGGTCGGATAATTTAAGATAATAGAAAAAATGGAAATAATTAAATTTATTAAAGAAAGAAGAAAAAGATTATTAAATCAAAATATACAGCTAAAAACATGGACAAGGCGTAATCCTGAAATGGATAACACTAATTACTGGAAGACAAGAAGATTCAAATAATTCAGAAATTTGATTGGATAACATTTCCTCGCAATTTAATTCATAATATCTCGATGTTTTTGGCAATACTATTAAAATCGAATCGGACCGATCGGTAACATCAGTTCAATCGAAAAAATCGAAAATCGAACCAAAATTCACTCCGATTATAACAAGTCAACTGTATAATAAAAATCCGATCAATTAATCAAAAACTAGCCAATTAAACCGAAAATCGGGAACCGATGACAATTTTAATAATTTGGCCAGTTCCCAAAACTTATTTTAAAAAAATAAAAATACAATAAAGGTTACCTAGGAGATTGACAACCGATTACCCATTTTCCCATCCTGTGGAGCTCTTTTATATCCACTTTTCCAGTCACATAATTGATGTATTTCTAATGTGTGGAAGTGACAAACTCCAATTAAGCACACTTATTCATTATATTTTTAATGTGGGATTGACAAATTACAATAAAGCACACTTATTCAATATTATTTATAGTCATATGGTGCATAACTGCAAAATTAAATTACTTACTTCCTATGGATTGTTGAAACATTTTTTATTTTTAATCTTACAAATTATTTAATAAAATTGGTGGTCAAATATATTGTTGTAAAAATAAAAATAAAATATTTATAAATATTTATTTATTACCTCTAGTTTGACTCCAATTGAACATCTTGACCCTTTCTCTTTTTCGATTTGATGCCCAAACCGAGTTTTAAAACATTTGTTTTTGGGAATTTCACTAATTTTATAACATAATTTAGATAAATAATAGATCCTGATTCTATTTGAACATTGAGAAGAGATGTCTTGTGGCAACATATCAATATATAAATTTATATTCTATCTAATAATTTAAACTTTTAAAAGATGTGATCCACGATTGGTGGAAATTAAAATCCAGATTTTAATCTAAGTCAAAATCAACAACTAATTTTAACCACTAACTTTGTTATGAATTGATTACAAGATAATGATAATAATAAAATAAACAAGAATAAATAAGAACATCAAAATTCATGTGAAAACCCAAGATGGAAAAAAACTATAGGGAGAAGAGTATAATTTCACTATAATCAACAATGAATGTGTTTACAATATATATATAATTCGGATAAAGCCGTCATGGTAGCGCCGAGGTGCCACTGAGCTAACACCCTAGCGTCCCCAAGCCCGGCGCTACGACGCCACTTTCAGTAATTATGTCTTCAAGGTATTTTTCTTCATCTCAAAGTCCTTTTTCAAAACCAAAGATCCTTAGAATTCTTTTATTCAACCAAACACCAAATTCCATGGAATTTGGATCACGCTACAACAAATCTCCACCTTGAACCAAATTCAAACACAAGGAATTCAAAAAATACACCTCCAAGTAAACACCACTCCTCCTCCAAACAAGTTCAATGGGTTAAATCAATTACAAACACCAATTAAGTTCAAATAATGCTTAAACTTAGCAATGAGAAATGGTTTTGTCATCATATTAGGAGGATTATCATTGGTATCAACTTTGTTCACTATAATATCATCACAAGCAATCACTTCACGCACAAAAGGATACCTCACATCAATGTACTTAGTCCTCTCATGAAACATCTTATTCTTAGTGAAGAAAATAACACTCTGACTATCACAATATATTGTAAAAATCTGCAAGTCTTCATTGATTTCCTCAATCAATTCTCTCAATCACATAACCTCTTTACATGCCTCTGTAATGGCAATGTACTCTGCTTCTGTTATAGACAAAGCTAATGTATTATGCAAAGTAGCTTTTCGCTGATAACACAACCTCCAAGGGTAAACACATACCCCGTAAGTGATTTCCTCTTATTAAGATCCCATGCATAATCTGAATTTACATATCCAATGACTCCATCTGTATTACTATCAAAATGAAAACAAGCATTATAAAAGCCCCTCAAGTATCTGAATATCCACTGCATTGCTTTCCAATGTTCCTTACCAGGATTTGCCATGTACCTACCAACTGCTCTGACTGCATAACCCAAACTTGGTCATGTACAAGCCATAGCATATATAAGAGAACCAATTGGACTGGAAAAAAAGAACCCGTGACATATAGTCAATTTCTTCATCTGAATGAGGACACATGCTAGATGATAATTTAAAGTGGGCAGCCAAGGAAATACTAGCAGCTTTAGCATTCAGAATATTGAACCTTCGAAATATCTTCTCAATGTACCCTCCAGATCAAATACAATCTGTCATCCTTCATATCCCTCATGATTTTCATACCAAGAATTTTCTTTGCTGCACCCAAATCTTTCATGTCAAACTCCTTACTAAGTTGAGATTTCACCTTTTAGATCTCTATTTTATTCTTGGCTGCTATAAGCATATCATAAACATATAATAACAAATATGTGATCGATTCACTATCTCCCTTATTGCAGTACACACAACTATCATAATTATTTATAATGAAACTATGAATAGTCATGAATGAATCGAACATTGTATACCATTGTCTCGATGACTACTTCAGTCCATTCAAAACTTTTTCAACAAGCACATATAATCTTCATTTTCAGAAACTATGAAACCCTCGAATGTTGTGTAAATGCTCTCCTCAAGTTCTCCATATAAGAATGTTGTTTTGACGTCCATCTGCTCAACCTCCAAGTCATTCTTGGACACCATTCAATGTAAAGCATGAATAAAGCTATGCTTTACAACTGGTGATAACATATCTGTGAAGTCAACACCTAGAATCTGATTGTAGCCATTTACTACCAATCTGGCCTTATACCTTGTATCTTCAATCCCTGATGTACCTTTCTTTTGAAAACCCACTTGTAGCGAACAAAATTATTATTCTTACGTCACTTTACCAAATCACAAGTAATATTTTTATTCAATTACTCCATCTTCTCCTTATAGCTCTGTTAGAATCACTGCAACCGACTGCCTCTAAATATATAGCAGGCTCCTCGGTAGAATCAACCCACACTAAATATACAAGCTACTAAATTCGTTTCTCCATACTTCTGTGGAGGTATAATCTGTCTACAATGTCTATCTTTGGAAATTGAATATTGTGGTGTTACTAGTGGTGTAGGTAAAGTAGGCAATGTAGTACTGTCTAGCAGCTTTGAACTGGACTGAAGTGTAGTACACTATTCTGAAACCTCTGATTGTCTCTTGGACTAATTTTCAGCTCCACCTAAGTTGATTGATTATGTTCCTCAGTTTTATCAAAATCCTCACAAAATGAACCACGAACCAGCAAGTTCATCAAAAACTACATCTCTACTAACCACCATCTTTCTCGTCTCAAGACACTACAATTTATATCCATTTACACTTGATTTATTCCCAAGAAAGATACAGTTTCTAGACCTAGGCTCCAACTTCCCATTATTCACATGAACATAAGCAGGACACCCAAAATTCTTCAAATTAGAATAACAAGAAAATTTATCATACCATACATCTTCCGGTGTGTTTATCTTAATGGCAGCTGAATGTGAACGATTAATCAAAAACAAATTGTAGCAACAGTTTCAACCCAAAAAGTTTTAGGCAATCTAGAATTTGAAAGCATACAATGAACATTTTTCATCAAAGTTCTATTCATCCATTCTGCCACAACATTATGTTGAGGAATTCCAGGAACTGTAAAGTATCTCAATATGCCTTCAGCCCTGCAGAAACTATTAAATTCATCTGAACATAATTACAACACATTATCTGTGCATAGACGTTTCACCTGCTTTCCAATATGCTTTTCTATCATTGTTTTCCACTCATTAAAGGTCCTAAGCACATTACTTTTCCACTTTAAAAAGAATACCCAAACTTGCATGGAAAAATCATCATTCACTACTAACAAGTAATAAGCACCTCATTTTGAAGGTACCTAGCTGATCCCCAAAGATCTGAATAGATATATTCAAGTATTCTTACTGGTCTTCTGCCCATCAAGAAATTCCCTCCTACTCAACTCTGCTATACCATTTTTGCTCATATGCCCAAGCCATATATGCCAAGTTTTGTAATTTTTTCATCTGTCAAAAAAGAAGTAGAAACTATTGCATCCCCTATTACTGTAGAACCTTGCAAAATGTACAACTGTGTAGAACTTTTATATCCCTTCATGACAACAAGAGCACCCCGACTCACATTCAAAACTCCATCTTCTCTAGTGTATCTCCATTCGAGTCAAGTGCACTCAAAGATTTGGGATTCCGCTTCAATTCTAAAATGTGCCTTACATCTGTAAGTGTTCTAATAGCCCCATCGAACATCCTAAATCTGACTGTACCAACTCCTACAATTTGCAAAGTGCGTTGTTTCCCAAAATCACTAGACCTCCCGAAACTTATTCATATGTTATAAACCAATTCCTGTTGGGACACATATGAAAAGTACATGCTGAGTCAAGAACTCATTCCTCATAAGATTTGAAACCCATGTTAGAAATCACAAGAAGCTCTCATTCACTTTACCCATCTTCCACAACATCAGCCTCTATTGTGTTTACAGATTGCTTTCCTTTATCAGTAGTACCCGCAATCTTGTTTCTGTTTTTCAAAGCATAACAATTAGCTCTAATATGCCTCTTCTTCTTACAAAAGTGACATGTTTTCTCTGCATGTCTGGATTTCGATATACCTCTCATATTTCTACCAAGATTCTTATCTGGATTTCTCCCACGAATAACCAAGCCTTCAGCCTAATTCCCAAATCCTCCAACAAGATGCATCATCTTCTCCTTAGATAGTAAAGTATCATAATCATCTTCCACATTGAGAATATCCCGACTATAGAGAATAGTATCTCTAAAAGTCATATATGATAGCGGCAACGAACACAACAACATCAAAGTCAAATCTACCTCATCATACTTAACTTCCAATTTCTCCAAATCGGCCACAATTTCTTTGAACATAGTTAAGTGATCATCCAATAACACACCTTCGGACATCCGGTGAGAATACAAGCGTTGTTTCAAGTGTAACTTGCCGATCAAGTTTTTTGTCATACAAAGTTGCTCCAACTTCAATCACAACACAGCGGTATTTTTCTTCTTTAAAGCATCCTGCAGAATTTGATTTGAAAGGTGTAGATGAATTTGAGATTGGGTCTTCCTATCCCGACGCTACTTTTCATCCTACTTTCAGGTTGAATGCATCTTATCAAAGCCAAATAAAGCTTCTTCCAAATCCATATACGCGAGAACTGTTCGCATCTTCACTTGCCAAAGAGTAAATCTCGTGTTTCAATCCAATAATGGAATATCATATTTTATCGATGCCACGCGGAAAATAAACATTGCTCTAATACCGCTAGTTATGATTTGATCGCAAGATAATGACAATAATGAAATAACACATTTTATGGAACGTACAACTTTTCAACTCCACATTTCATCAATTTTTAACGAAATCTACTAAAAATCTGATTTTAATTTCTACCAAACAGGAGCTATTGAACTCGTATATTTCATTAAAGAAAGACGTATAAAGCTAAAGTAATAGTTTGACAAAAGCTAATGTTGTACTTTTATTCTAATTTCTTGAGCTCCATAGTGTACCTATAGCCCAAATAATGATAAGTTTTAAAACATTTTAATCTAAATTTGTTGATGCTATTTGAGTCGATCATGAGATTTTGAAGATCTTATGCCAAGTTTTATATGGACCTTCAAAAAATAGTAAAAAAATAAATTACATGTGATTAAAAATAAAATTTGTTAATAAATAAAAATATTCAAAGTTACATTATTAATAGTTCAAAGGATTAAACTATTTGCACATTAAAATGTACATCTTTCTCAACGTTGTGTAGGTGTCAAAATCGAGACCACTAATTAATTTAGGTTTTGTCAAAATCAATGGCAAAAATGTGTGCCATGTCACACAATGTCAACAAAACTGTAACGGTAGTAGCAGGAACTAGGGGAAGGTGTAAGTTTTTTTTTTCCTTTCAAAATTTTGTGTTTTTTATGTATTGTTGACCCCAAAAAATGAGCTCAACAGAATCCCCGTCACGTCCCCTCCACGTGGACATCACCTGTACACTAAACACCCCGTTAGGAGGCAAAGGCCGCCGGTCAAGAAAAAGGTCCGACAACCGTTCGCACTCCAACGGTCAAGTCAACTGCCGAACGAGGAAAATATAAGTGCAAGAGAGGAAGAGGGGAAGCTGATAGGGTTAGAGAACATACCTTAATTATGAAGTGGATTCACATATATATAGAAAATGGAAATGTAAATGGGCCATATGGTTTATGGGCCTTGCCCAGGCCCAAAATCGAGGCTCTGAGACTCTCAGCTAAGGCTCTTTATAAATGGTTGAGGCCCTTCAACCGAGGCTCTTTATAACGATGACCTTCAATCCATGGCTCTTTTAGACTGAAGCTCATGATGTCTTTTTAGAGAACCCTCTAAATCAATGCCATCTCGGCAATTTGGGACCCTTCCTTCAAGATAGTGCCACGTAATTTATGAGAGTAACAATACATGGAAAACGGGGTTTCCCTGGTGGCAGCTCGAATGGTGGTTCCGATAGCCCACAGAACCTAGGGTAATTCATCCACCTAAGCCCCTTTCGAGGCGTCAAGTTTCCTTTTCAAGGTATACTTAATAGTTTTGTTTACGGCCTCAACCTATCCATTTGCCTGAGGGTGATATGGGGAAGTTAAGTGTTTCTCGATGCCCCAAGAGCCAGGGGTAGGAGCCTTGGGACCTAATTGGGAAGGACCCTACCGTATCGAGAGGGAAGTTCGACCTGGAACTTACTAGATCAAAGACATGGATGGAAAGGTTCAGCCTTAACCATGGAATATCGAACACTTGTGAATGTATTACCAGTGAATGTGAAACATGGCTGGGGATTTTTCTTAGTCCTTGTAAATAAATAAATACTTTGTGTACAAATGAGTTGCCGAAGTGCAAGCAAGCGTTGGCACCTCGGAAGAGAGGTTGACAGTCCCACATGGATCACCTCGCTTGAATTCAAAGGCCGACACACATGTCCTTTGATAGCCAAACGTCAAAGAAGAAGCATTTGCATGGATGGATGAACCATCCACCATGCAAGGAAGCGTGGTGTATCAGAAGAGAGGTCGACATTCCCAAACAGAGATCACATAGCTTGTATTTTGAGGCCGACACACGTGTCTTCCTTGACANTTCCTTGACGTTGGGCCTCGTCGAATGAAGGTATGTGCAGGGGCACACTTCCTCACATGGTGGATGGTTCATCCATGTGAAGGCTTCTTCCTTAACATTGGGCTTCGTCGAAGGAAGGCATGTGCTGGGGCACACTTCCTCACATGGTGGATGGTTCATCTATGTGAAGGCTTCTTCCTTAACGTTCAGCCTCGTCGAAGGAAGGCATGTGTGTCCGCCTCAGAGTCCAAGCAAGGTGATCCCTCTTTGGGAATGTCAACCTCTCTTCCGAGGCGCCCACGCTTCCTTGCACGGTGGATGCAAAGGCTTCTTCCTTGACGTTTGCCTGTCAAAGGAAGGCATGTGCTGATGCATGCTTCCTCACATGGTGGATAGTTCGTCCATGCAAAGGCATCTTCCTTTGGGAATGAGGTCTTCAAGATAGTGCCTCTTCCTTTTTCAAGGGAAGAGGTCTTTAAGTGTCTTTTCCTTTTTTCAAGGAACGAGGTCTTATATTACCGCCTCTTCCTTTTTCAAGGAACAAGGACTTAGGATAGTCGTCTTTTCCTTTTTCAAGGAACGAGGTCTTGTATTATCGCCTTTCCTTTTTCAAAGAATGAGGTCGTCAAGATAGTGCCTCTTCCTTTTTCAAGGAAAGACGTCTTCAAAATAGTGCACCTTCATTTTTCAAGGAAATAGATCTTATATTACCCCGTCTTCCTTTTTCAAGGAACGAAGTCTTCGACCAGGGATAAGTATCTGGTATGGCAAGGAATAAACATCCTGCGAATAAGGTCTCGAATTATCGAAGTCTTATAAACTGGCTTCGGAATGACGAGGTCTAACAGTTAGGCTCAACGATAGTAAAATACAAGGAACAAATATCTCGTGAAGCCAAGAACAAGCATCTAGCGAAGCGGGGAATAAACATCCCGCGAATAAGATCTCGAACTATTGGAGTCTTATAAACTGACATTGGAATAACGAGGTCTTACAGTTAGGCTCGACGATGGTAAAAGACTAGGAATAAACATCTCGTGATTTGCTTCTTCCTTTTTTCAAGGAACAAGGACTTCATAATATATCGCCTCTTACAATAAGAAACCCATGAGATTGGGTTAACCTCCGATAGTGCGAGGTCTTACAAGCTGGCCTTGAACGTGCAAGGTCTTAGAGCTTGCCTCAAATAATAGAGGTGATCATAAAAAGGGCTTTTAATAAGAGAAATTCGAGCTAAGCAATTTATCGAATACTTAGCGTGCATTGTAAAAATAATTTGTTTGGCAAAATGAATTTTGTAGTCTGTCCACGTAATCATGAAGAATTAAAATAGCAAATTTCACATAATTCCACAATTCCTCACCGCGGATGTTGTATTAATTAATGCACAAATCATATGGTATATTGCTGTAATTTAACATGCAAATAGAATAATCTTGCCATCTCGAACTCAAATTTTGTTATTACCTATCTTCAATATCGACGTCCCAATAGCAATAAACAAATGTTCACTTGGTGCTATAATAATTTTACAAGTCGCCAGTGGGTAAATAAATGAGATCTTATGGTTTTAAAATAAAAGCATAATGGCCTCCATATTACTGTCGTGGACATTTTCAAATGAGCCTTGAATACTAATAAAATCCCAAACAAAACCAATAAAACCATTGGGCATAATAATTAAATTGTAAAGAAATCCAAACAAGAATCAATAGCTGCCAGTTGAATTGTCCAAAGGGCTTGATGGCATTTGATACTATAAGACCCAAAAGAAAATAATCTAGCCCAAGTTAAGTTTGTTGGCACGAAATGAAATTTTATAAATCCTTAAGTGGGCTAATTAGTTGTGGTAGCCCAATTACTAAACCCACTGACCAACCCGTGTAATAGTGCAATGGGCTCCAAAAATCATTTATATTAGTCAAAGTCTCAATAATGGAGTTGTAGGAAAGGACCATTAACCTATTATTAAAGGGAACAATACATAATTCCTAGTTTTAAAGTTCACATTTCATAAATAACAAACTTATTAAAATATTTCAAAAATCAGGTGATAAATAATTTTTTTAAATATTAAAATATAATATAATATACATTAATTATTTCTACTCATGCCACATCACCTACCTCATCCTATCATTCCATTACACCGCCTTTCCTCCACCTCTCCACCGGAGACGGCCATCGGCTCCGGCGATCACTCCGGCGGCCGCTCCGGCAACTGTTCCGGCAGCCACTCCGGCAAGTTAAAAATTTTCAGAAAATTGAAAATTGGAAATTACACCCCATTCATCCACACCCACCTTCCAAAAAATTTCCAGAATTTCAAGTCACAATTGGTCACAACGAGTCACAATTAGCTAGTCACAATTGGTCACAAACAGTCACAATCGGTCACAACGGTCATCCCAACTTCCAAAAAATTTCCATAATTTCAAGTCACAATTGGTCATAACAAATCACAATTAGACGGTCACAATTGGTCACAAACAGTAACAATCGGTCACAACAAGTCACAATAGACACATATTTGATCGAAATCTCATTGCACTAAGCGGGGCTGAGGCCACTAAAATCAATCTTCATCATTTTCCCTAAAAATCAATTGAAATATGAAATGTGAAATGCATGGTTGCCATTAGAATAATGAACTACACAAAAGCCATATGATTTCTAGATATATATCCAAGACATATTGCAACATTTATAAATAAAGTGTTAAAACCACAGTTTTAACCAAGTAAATGACTAGCAAGATGAGGCACTTTATAATTACAAGCAACTTTTAATATTAAAAATGAGGAGGCTACACCAATCCTTAGTCTAATTTGTAAACTGCAACAAATGGCATCAAGACACTTCCAATCCAAAGCTTTCCATCCTTCTCCTCGACTTCGCTCACAACTTTAACTTCATTTCATTGCCTGTCCTCCAAAATCTTTAAAAGTTTACCTTCAGGGCTGTACTTCACAATCACTGCTTGAGGAGAGCCTCCAAATTGCATCAGATAATGGAGCTTCACAGGAATTGGAAGCTTCATCCAAAACAATCTGAGTTTTGGGTATAGAGCCAATAAATGAGCATATATGGTTATTCGACTGTGAGTTTTGGGTATAGAGCCAAAAAATTGATGCCATCAACACTACCGCCACTGCCAATACTGCAATCCTCCCCCGTCACTGTCGGCACCACCACAATACCAACAACATCATTGCAGCACCACCACTACCGTCGCAACACCACCACTAATCTCAGTCATCATCACCGTTAGCACCATCACCACTATTCGAAATCCACCACCAACCAACCATCACAAAAATTACCTCAATAATACTCCACAGCAACGGATCGATCACCACCATAAAATAGATCCAAAATCAAGCTAAGAAAAATAGCACCACAACCACGCCCAATAGCAAAAAAAAAAAAACGACGAAAAAGAAGAAAAATAACGGATCTCGGCACGATGCTGCCGGCTATCGCAGGGGAGTGTCGTCGCTGCTCACAGGTCTTTGGCGACAACGCGATGAAGGACGAGAGAGAGGAGAGCGAGGAGGGACAGACGAGAGAGAGGTGGGACGATTCAGAGCTGGTGGAGATGAACGAGGAACTGATGGAGATGGATGAGGGACGGGAATGGAAATTAGGGATTTCATTATTAATTGATTTAAAACCTGATTTTTGATTAAATAAATATTACCCCTGATTTTTGAATTTGGAAACTTAAATGCTGGGATGCAGGTAATTTTCTCTTACTAAAATTCAGATATTACCTTGTAGCAATAAAGCCTGCAAAACCTAAAATGGACAGCCCCTTTTTCCCAAACACGCCACAGTCAACTCATGTCTCCATATTGGATCAATTAATGGATCGAAATAAAAATCTCACATCGTCGGCTGCCCCGTTGGTCTTCGCCGGAGGTCGGTAAATGTGGGGGTAGCTTTGTGGTTGAAGCCATAATCTTCTTTTGCCCCTTTTTATTTACTGCAGTCAACTGAAGCTTGGAAATTTTTTTTCCTCTTTTTTTTATTTTTTTTTATTTTTGATGGTTGCCTTCTCCATATTTTTGGTGAAAAGGAACTGCTCGAAAAATCATGTTTGATTGCTGTGTTTGCACCATTCTTTAGCAAATATCTTCATCATCAAGCAATTGATATTTTGTTGAAGAAGTAGTGTAAAGAGCCATTTTTCATGGCTGAAAATTCCTTTTTTCAAGGAAAGCTGTCAAAAACTTCAATAGCCATTTTTCTTTTTTCTTTGGTGGAGAGAACTGTCCGAAAAATTACATATTTCCAATGGCTTTTTTCTCTAATTTTGTGGATGACCCTGTGATTTTTCTTTTGGTGGAACAAACTGCTTGGAATTCTCTTCGTTTTTCGGTTGCTGTCTTTGCTATTTCCAGTAGAAAAATTGTCTGTAAAATAAATCTTCATTTTCCGATGACCTTTCGATACGTGGTATAACGATACGTGGTATAACATGGTTAACGTACCGTTTCTCACATACGACACCAATTTGTTGATCCCAAAAAATGAACTCAACAGAATTCCCGTCACGTCCCCTCCACATGGACATCACCTGCACATTGAACACTTCGTTAGGAAGCAAAGGCCGCCGGTCAAGAAAAAGGTCCGACAACCGTTCGTACTCCGACGGTCAAGTCAACTGCCGGACGAGGAAAATAAAAGAGCAAGAGAGGAAGAGGGGAAGATGACAGGGTTATAGAACAT
>OU503055.2:12562582-12574301 GCA_912172775.2 Fraxinus pennsylvanica
ATCACTTCCAAAACCCTCATAAATCTCTCACCCCAAATTCCTCATTTCTTCTTTTCATTCCCAAGATTAGAAATATCCACTCTCCCACAAAACCCAATTTTGAGTTGCAATTCTATGAAGAATATCATGAGTTATTGAATTCATCCATGGCAAGGATCTCCCATTAGCTCTCAAGATTTCCCTTTCCCTCGTCATTAGTTTCACATAACTCCCTTCTTTTACAGGCTCACATTCAATTGGAGTGTCCATTTTTGTTGCCGGAATAGTTTGCAGAACCATTTTTCCGATCATACCGAGGAGAAATGGCTCGTCCACTGCCGTGTGGTAGCAGCCATTACAGTTCTTAAGGCGGATTATGGTGTTTTCGCCTTCGATGAATTCAACTATCCACCGTGCCTTGGGTGAAGCACAATTGTTGTGTGTGTGTGTGTGTGTGAGGATCTATCTTTGGAATGAGAAGAAGAAATGATGAATTTAGGGTGAGGGGTTTGGAAGAAATAAAATAAAATAATAAAGTTTTGGGAAAAAAAGATGAAGTGCGGTGGGGTGAAAAATACAGTTTTAAAGGTTTGGAATTATGGGTGGTACATAAAAAAAAGTTGGTATAATTTGTAAAGACAATAAAAAGCTCGGATACTAAAATTGCAATTATTACTTTTTCATTTTGACATTTTTACTATTTTTAACAATGAATTTGGCAGTGTGAAAGGTTTCAAATACGGGGACTTTTTGAGATTTTCAATAGGTAGGGAGATATATCATAAATAGAAACGTTTCTAGGAGGTTTTCTGCGATTAATTCATTAATACAATTTACTTTATATATATATAAGTGGATAAACAAATACGTGGTTGGAAATTGTTTAGGCATAACGATAATTAATGTTCGAACATGTCCTGTTCTATTATACTTTGATTATAAAATATTATAGTTGGATTGAAGTTCTTCATTAAATAATTAGATGATGTTTCAAGATTTGGAATCTACGGTGAAAATATTTTTAGCCACGTATGTTGAGGGGCTTTTTACCTCGACGTATACGGTGAAAATATTTTTAGTCCATGTCTGGTAGGGATTAAAATTAAAAAATTTAATTAAAGTCAATCAATAATTAATTTTAACTATTTGTTTCATTGGATTCCTAACTTTTCAACTACACATTTCATCAATCTTTATCAAAATCTACTAAAAATTAATTTTAATTTCTACCAAACAACGGCTTATTTTTTAATTTTCAATTAAAAGTCCTTTATATACAATTCTAAAATAATAAACGACGTGACATACTAAACCTAGTTGAAGTTATGTATAATGACGTGGAGATAAGGTTGCACAAAGGAGTTGGGAGAAAACTAGAGCACAGATGCAAGGAGAGAGGGAGTTGCGCAGATGAAGATTTGGGCAGAGACGATAGAGGTTGCGAAGAGGTGGCGGCACCGACCGTAGTAGGGGGTTGTGGCAGTAGGGTTGAACGTTGAAGAAGGTGGAATCTGAAGAAAATATTTTGGAATTTTTGAAGTACAAGGTTAGTTTTTATGAAATTTCAAATTTGAAGTGAAAGCTTTTTTTACCTATTCTTTTTTTTTTTTTTAATGAATGTGCTTTTAGTTTACGCCTTTTTAAGTAAAATACGGGTGATTATATTCGAACAACAATAGTTTTTATTAATTGAACTATATTTTAATTGAACTAAAGGTCTTCAATCATTGCTCAATATAGTCATTGGGTACCTAATTTTTTATTATTATTATTTTTTTTATGCATTCCTACCATCAACCTTTTCACTAGTTAGTGAGCCAATTGGCCCTCATTATTCTACATTATAATGAGAGGAATAGTAATTTTTTGGAGAATGTATGATTTAAAAAAAAAAAAAAACTGGGTTTATGTATCACAATATTTTATTGGAGAACATGTGATTAAAAAAAGGGAGAAAAATAATATAAACAAAACAGTGGCTATATATTAATCTCCAATAATGTTTCTGTCTAGAAAGTCCATTGAAATGACATATGTTAACTTATTTTTTCATAATATTTTTTAAGTCAATAAATGCAAAAATGAGATAAATATTTTTTTTCATAGGCCTCAACAAACCACGCTTCTCTTCTCTTATTTCCCACCTTTCCGTTGCTGAGATCATAACTTCTCTCTAAATGGCAACTTCACCCAGTGATCGAACCCGTTAAAATCATTAATTGGCCCTTGTTCTCGCACCATATCCGATCGCCGTCGACCGCTAAGCAACAAAGAATCAAATTTCGTTGAGTTGTAAAATTACAGATTGCAGAAATTGGCCCGTTATTCCTGCTGAGTTCGTCGTTGCTTAGGTCATCATCTCCGGCAGTCGTCGATGTCTTCATACCTACCGATATTACCGAATCTATAGCATTTCGACTAGGTAAGATTTGTAAGTTTTTAACAAATTATTTATGGGTTTTCCGCACCCACGATTAGGCACTTTGAAGAGGCAAGATTTTTAGGGTTTTTAACAAATTAGTAATATTTCATTCAAGAAATTGAATTTGTGGATGGTTGTATGAGCTTCTTGAGAATTTATGAGATGGTTGTTTTCAGATTGTACTCGTTTATATTTTGTTTTTCCTATTCCAAATGTAAGAATGAACTGGGAATTAGCATTGGAATTGGAGTTGGAGTTGTGTGAATTATCACATAGGTTGGTTTAACGTGTTGGGGCTAAATTGTTAGAAATACTGAACTGTTCTTCGGCCATTGCCACATACACTATGAATATGCTATCTGATTGGAAATGAACTTCCAATAGCTGCTCATTGTCTTAGGGCAGTATGTATACTAACTTGGATGGATTTTCTTGTTTATGTAGGGATGAAAGGCAAGAATTACGGTGTATGTCATAGTTGTAGAAGCACTGAGCACTTGTTCGGAGAATGCCACAAAAAATGTCATTGTCCATGGTGTGTTGATGGAGTCAAGAAATGCTTTGAAGTTGAAAAGGAAGGCAACAACAAAGGCCGATTATTCAACACTTGCAGTAATGACTGCGAATTTTTTTAGTGGGTAAAACGGGAAGATGCAGACGGTGAGTCGAATACCATTACGGAAGCAAAGAATCCGACTGTGAACGAGGAAGTCCACGATTTGCCAAGCATGTTCGATAGTCTAGCTCGTATAGTCGAAAAAAGAAAGCTCGAGATTTTGTTGAATGTGACATTCCGCAAGGGCAAAGAGCCCTCGGGAGATAACGGCAAAGGACAGGGGTCGGATTGATGCACTTACATTCCTTGAAAGCACAGTTGGCCCTTTATGTTGTTATGTTCATTTCTTTTCTAATGTTAGGAGGTTGTAATCTATCCATCTTCAACATTCTGTATCAAACTAATTTTTTGCATACAAGCTGATCCATGATGTATGAAGTAAATGCCATTTTTTACATGGTGTGGAATTTAAATATCCATAAATGGCAATGAGCTACACAAACTAAGGAAAATATGACTTCAAAAGAATGAAGAAACTGCCTAGAAATGTGGTAAAATTCACGGCAACTGCCTGGAAAATATGCCTACCTTTTTTTAATTTCAATGAGTAAGATCCAATTATATATATATATATACAAACATCACAATGCATTAAACTGATTGTGTTGGCATAATCAAGAACAACTATTCTGACCACACTAATTGGGAAATAATCAGAACTGGAATCAAGAACACTATTCTCACCAAAATAATTGGAAAATAATGAGAACAGAAATCAGTACGAAACAACTATGAAAACATATTCCATTTTCAAACTTCAATATCAAAATCAGCTACATTTTTCCCATCCTACAGTTCCAACTATGAGGAACCTACTCCCAATGCCATACAAACATTTGGAATACATAGTTCATATGCCAGGACCACCATTTTGAGGAATATGTGGATAGTTGTATGTAACCGAACGACCTATTGTACAATATGAACGTAAGTACGCACAAACAAACTAATTGTAGTCAAAATGTAAAGATTTAAACATGTGTACACCTTGGGAGCTAAATATGATATTCGATGTTGTTGGAGGGATGGAGTTCGCTGCTAGAAACGCTTGAGGGAAGGTATGACTTTCTGCATCACCCTACGACATACCACAACATTGTTAAGGCTTCGAATAAATAATCATAATAATCTAAGTTTACTGACCAACAATAGTTGCGAATACGAAATCGGTGTCTGCATAGTATATTGTTGAGAGGCTTGGACGACGGTGCAATAGGCGGTGTATTCATCTGGCTGGACGTTGTTCTCCTAGATCCTTTACTTGCAGGTACATACATGTTAAATAGTCATTGTGTAGAAATATAACATGACAAACAAACCTTTGTTCTCTTTGAAAAGGACTCCAATGGGTTTTTTCTCCGAAATTTCTTATGTGAGCCATTTCGTCTCGTAAATAGGGGATCTCTTACGCTCCCTCTGGCATTGTTTTCGGATTGATTACCCTAGGAGGCTAACTGAGTAGTGCCTTGTAAAACAACATTACTTCCATTACCTGACTTCATTGTCGTCAACTCTTTGTTTTGATTAGTTATCCACTCCTTGATCGAATGGTAGCGCACTTCATGATCAGCCGCCAGGTTCGCAACCTCGGCAAAAGCCTGACACATATCATCGTATCTCAACTGTTCAGAAGTATTAACCAACCCATTGTAGTTCACTACGACCCTGGTGTGTGCTCTACAAACATCTCTCCTCCATCTCTGTAGTATGTAGCTCTTCGATAGTGACGTGACGTCATTACGGATCAAGACTACAATAGCATGTGGCACAAAATCCCCCGAAATTCAAACAAGTGGCAACTGCAAACTATTTCACAATTGTCTCTCTGGAATGAGATGAAAAACTTTTTAATCTTCGGGCGGTCATCATACATGACAGCCTTGCGTAGTTCGTACATCATCCCCGAAGTTCCCTCCGTAGTAGACATGATGTCACAATAAATCTTCCTTGTGAGCTCGACTTGAACTTCCCTGAACTTGGAAATGGTGTAACATTTCTGATATTGCTTCTCCATTTCGAACATTGTTGTACACAATATCATTTGCGAGTATGACTTGAAGTCGGCCTGGAACTCCTTCTCAACTTTATTTCTCAGTAACCGTGTATACTGTTCGACAAATTGCTTCAACGATGTCTTTGAATGAACATATCCATCGAAGAACACATTGATACTCCCACTTCACTTAGTTGTAGACATCCCTGCCCAAAATGTTGTTTTCAAATAGCAAGGAACCCAACGACCTCTGTTGTCAAACAATCCCGACAACCAATCATTACTATGCAACCCGTACGTGTTAATCATGGCCTTCCAACCATCTTCAAATTCTTCTACGAACTGCGATTCATACACCAACCCATGTATAGTCAAAAAATGGAAGTCTTATCAACGTGATATCCAAACTTTTCCGGAGACTTCTTAAAAATATGCCACAAACACCACCTATGTTTTGTTTGGGAAAAACAATCTTAACTACATTTTGCATAACCCTATCTTGATCGGTAATGATTCCATGGGGAGCTTTTCCATACATGCACTGAATTCATGTCCTAAATAGCCACACAAAAGTATTGGTGTCCTCATTAGACAACAAACCACAACCGAGAAGAGTTGATTGTCCGTAATGATTAACGCCAACGAATGGGGCAAAAGGCATATCATACTTATTAGTTAGATAAATGGTATCAAATGTGATGACGTCGCCGAACTCGTTGTACGCTTTCCTAGACCTATTATCTACCCAAAATACATTCTTCAACCTAGACTTATCGTCTAAATCCATACTGAAGTGGAATCCTGAGCATTGAGCTTGCATCTTGGAAAAATAGGATTGTATCGCTGCTGCATCTCCCTCCCCAAGTCTTAATCGTCTCACATGTTCAATATAATTTCAACAATCATTTTCCACGCAAGTCATGTTTTCATATCCACTAGCTTCAACCACTTCAAGCTTTCATTTCACTTGTGAACTTAATTCTCGGTTACACCGATACAACCTCGACTTGGAAGGACTTGTTTTATGATTGTGGTCGAGGTACACTGCGTTGATTCTCCAGATTCCAAAAATATCTAAAGATGCAGTGATCCTAGCTTTACAACCTATCTGTATTGTTGGTTGGGGTTTCAAAGAACCACTTGTACTGGTGCTTCTTCGACCTCCGCGGCTACATGTGATAGTCACATATTTAATTTTCCCATCGTCTCCCTTTTTCGAGTTCATTTTCCTAACCGGAAAACCTATATGGTATGCATATCCTTTATAGAAGTCCCACAATTCTTTTTCATTGTTGAACATTATACCCACCTCCGGCACCATCAAACCATCTTCTCCTAACGTTGCCTTCGGCCCTAATATCATATTGTCCACAACATTATCGTCATCATTTCTCTCTACCACAAATTCTTCGCGTACGTCTTCCATAGAACTTTGTACTGCAACACAATACAGAAGCTAGTTTAGCAAACCAGTTACAGTTGAATAAGTAATTCAAATTGTCATCTCACCACTTTAACATTCTTCACACGTAATCAACAACTTCATATGTACAATATGAACAAATAAGGCAACGAAACAACAAAAAATTATTCATTGAGTTCGAAAACAAATTATCATCATGAAATCAGAGCTCACCAAAATTATTCACTTGAGTCGTTAGTATTATTGGAAAAGGAACTCTAACCAATAATTATTTATTTCAAGTTAATAATTGCATCCAACGCTAATTTTTTATTATTTGAAGTTAATTAATTCAACTAACAATATTATTGGTTTTTAATAAATTAACGATTCAAGTGAATAAATTCAAGTGATAATAGCTCAACACTTTTCAAGGAATCCATTTGCAAGTCTTGAGGATGTATTTACTTCAAATGAAATTATCACTATTTTTTACAGTTTCTGGAGTTCCATCCGAAGTTGAAGGAAAGATGCAAGATTTTTAACAGTAAAAAACGAACAAAATAACGTAAACAAAATTTCAACCCTGACCGATTTTGTTGGCGGCGGAGTTGGGTGCAGAGTCGGGCGCGGAGTTGGGTATCACCATCTTTGTTGCAGGTGAGTTCTCGACTTCATCGGTAGCGACTTCAGATTCGACGAGAGAAAAAAAGGAAAATGTACAACAAGACAAGGGATTCAACGGGTTAGGTCTGGAGAAGAATGGAGAAATAGTTAGTCAATTTTTTTTTTCCCTCTTTTAGCTTCCAGTCCATTTTCCCTCTTTCTTTCACTCCCAATCAATTTTCCCTCTTATTTTAGAGTGCACGGTCCCCAAAGTCAAAGACTTTTAAAATTCTGTATGGTTTCTGTCATGTAGCTTCTGTACAAGAGGCTTTTCTCATAAAATTCTGGTGTGAATATACATAAGCAATAATTAAATACAACTGTACAAGTTTTATTTTTGTAAATAAATATCAATAATCGAGTCGGATAATTTAAGATAATAGAAAAAATGGAAATTAAATTTATTAAAGAAAGAAGAAAAATATGATTAAATCAAAGTATACAGCTAAAAACATGGACAAGGCGTAATCCTGAAATGGATAACACTAATTACTGGAAGACAAGAAGATTCAGAGTGTGTTTGGTAGGGATTTTAAGGAGAAAAATTGATTTTTGAATAGTGATATGATGGGAAATGTGTGGTTGAAAAAGAAGAAAAAAGTATTGATGTGATGGAAAATATTATTTTATTGAAGAATGTGTGGTTGAAAATGAGAATTGATTTACTGTAGAAAAGGAGAAGTTTTACCAAACAGGCCCTCAAATAATTCAGAAATTTGATTGGATAACATTTCCTCGCAATTTAATTCATAATATCTCGATGTTTTTGGCAATACTATTAAAATCGAATCGGACCGATCGGTAACATCGGTTCAATCGAAAAAATCGAAAATCGAACCAAAATTCACTCCGATTATAACAAGTCAACTGTATAATAAAAATCCGATTAATTAATCGAAAAACTAGCCAATTAAACCGAAAATCGGGAACCGATGACAATTTTAACGATTTGGCTGGTTCCCAAAACTTATTTTTAAAAAATAAAAGTACAATAAAGGTTACCTAGGAGATTGACAACCGATTACCCATCATATGGAGCTCTTTTATATTCATTTTTCCAGTCACATAATTGATATATTTCTAATGTGTGGAGTGACAAACTCCAATTAAGCACACTTATTCATTATATTTTTAATGTGGGATTGACAAATTACAAGAAAGCACACTTATTCAATATTATTTATAGTCATATGGTGCATAAATGCAAAATTAAATTACTTACTTTCTATGGATTGTTGAAGCATTTTTTATTTTTAATCTTACAAATTATTTAATAAAATTGGTGGTCAAATATATTGTTGTAAAAATAAAAATAAAAATAAAATATATATAAATATTTATTTATTACTTCTAGTTTGACTCCAGTTGAACCTCTTGACCCTTTCTCTTTTTCGATTTGATGCCTGAATCGAGTTTTAAAACATTTGTTTTGGGGAATTTCACTAATTTTATAACATAATTTAGATAAATAATAAATCCTGATTCTATTTGAACATTGAGAAGAGATGTCTTCTTGGCAACATATCAATATATAAATTTATATTCTATCTAATAATTTAAACTTTTAAAAGATGTGATCCACGTTTGGTGGAAATTAAAATCCAGATTTTAATCTAAATCAAAGTCAACAACTAATTTTAACCACTAATTTTGTTATGAATTGATTGCAAGATAATTATAATAATAAAATAATAAATAATAAATAAGAACATCAAAATTCATGTGAAAACCCAAGATGGAAAAAAACTATAGGGAGAAGAGTATAATTTCACTATAATCAACAATGAATGTGTTTACAATATATATATAATTCGGATAAAGCCGTCATGGTAGCGCCGAGGTGCCACTGAGCTAACACCCTAGCGTCCCCAAGCCCGGCGCTACGACGCCACTTTCAGTAATTATGTCTTCAAGGTATTTTTCTTCATCTCAAAGTCCATTTTCAAAACCAGAGCTCCCAAAACCAAAACCAAACCTCCCTAGAATTCTTTTATTCAACCAAACACCAAATTCCATGGAATTTGGATCACGCTACAACAAATCTCCACTTTGAACCAAATTTCAACACAAGAAATTCAAAAAATACACATCCGAGTAAACACCACTCCTCTTCCAAAAAAGTCTAATGGGATAAATCAATGACAAACACCAATTAAGTTCAAACAATGCTCAAACTTAGCAATGAGAAATGGTTTTGTCACCATATTAGGAGGATTATCATTGGTATTCACCTTGTTCACTATAATATCACCACAAGCTATCACTTCAAGCACAAAATAATACCTCACTTCAATGTACTTAGTCCTCTCATTAGTCAAGAAAATAACACTCTGACTATCACAATATATTATAAAAATCTGCAAGTCTTCATTGATTTCATCAATCAATTCTCTCAATCACATAACCTCCTTACATGCCTCTATAATGGCAATGTACTATGCTTCTGTTATAGACAAAGCTAATGTATTATGCAAAGTAGCTTTCCGCTGATAACACAACCTCCAAGGGTAAACACATACCCCGTAAGTGATTTCCTCTTATTAAGATCCCTTGCATAATCTGAATTTACATTTCCAATGATTCCATTTGTATTTCTATCAAAATGAAAACAAGCATTAGAAAAGCCCCTCAAGTATCTGAATATCCAATGCACTGCTTTCCAATGTTTCTTACCAGGATTTGCAATGTACCTACCAACTGCACTGACTGCATAACCCAAACCTGGTATGTACAAGTCATAACATACATAAGAGAACCAATTTGACTGGAATAAGGAGTGACATGTAGTCAATTTCTTCCTTTGATTGAGGACATATGCTAGATGATAATTTAAAGTGGCAGCCAAGGGAATACTAGCAGCTTTAGCATTCATTGAAATATCTTCTCAATGTACCCCTTCAGATCAAATTCAATCCGTCATCCTTCATATCCCTCATGATTTTCATACCAAGAATCTTCTTTGCTGCACCCAAATCCTTCATGTCAAACTCCTTACTAAGTTAAGATTTCACTTTTTAGATCTCTGTTTTATTCTTGACTGCTATAACCATATCATAAACATATAATAACAAATATGTGATCGAACCAGTATCTCCCTTATTGCAGTACACACAACTATCATAATTATTTATAATGAAACTATGAGTAGTCATGAATGAATCGAACATTTTATATCATTATCTCGATGACTACTTCAGTCCATTCAAAACTTTTTCAACAAGCACATATAATCTTCCTTTTCAGAAACTATGAAACCCTCGGATGTTCTGTGTAAATGCTCTCCTCAAGTTCTCCATATAAGAATGTTGTTTTGACGTCCATCTGCTCAACCTCCAAGTCATTCTTGGACGCCACTTTATGTAAAGCCCGAATAGAGCTATGCTTTACAACTGGTGAGAACACATCTATGAAGTCAACACCTGGAATCTGATTGTAGCCATTTACTACCAATCTGGCCTTATACCTTGTATCTTCAATCTCTGATGTACCTTTCTTTTGAAAACCCACTTGTAGCGAACAACATTTTTATTCTTAGGTAACTTTACCAAATCACAAGTAATATTTTTATTCAATGACTCCATCTTCTCCTTATAGCTCTGTTAGAATCACTGCAACCAATTGCTTCTAAATATGTAGCAGGCTCCTCGGTAGAATCAAGCCCACTGAATATACAAGCTACCAAATTCGCTTCTCCATACTTCTGTGGATGTATAATCTATCTACAATGTCTATCTTTGGAAATTGAATATTGTGGTATTACTAGTGGTGTAGGTAAAGTATGCAATGTATTACTGTCCAGCAGCTCTGAACTGGACTGAAGTGTAGTACAATGTTCTGAAACCTCTGATTGTCTCTTGGACTAATTTTCAGCTCCGCCTAACTTGAATGATTATGTTCCTCAGTTTTATCAAAATCCTCACAAGATGAACCATGAACCAACAAGTTCATCAAAAACTACATCTCTACTAACCACTATCTTTCTCATCTCAAGACACTACAATTTATATTCCTTTACACTTGATTTATACTCAAGAAAGATACACTTTCTAGACCTAGGCTCCAACTTCCCATTATTCACATGAACATAAGCAGGACACCCAAAATTTTTCAAATTAGAATAACAAGAAAATTTATCATGCCATACATCTTCTGGTGTCTTTTTCTTAATGGTGACTGAATGTGAACGATTAATCAAAAAACAAATTGTAGCAACAGTGTCAACCCAAAAAGTTTTAGGTAATCTAGAATTTGAAAGCATCTTTCTATATATAAAAAGTGCCTATCTAACGGAATTTGTTGGTTTAACGAAAAAACTAACGGAATTTGTTATTTTAACGGATTATGTAACGGAATTTCTTGTTTTAAACAGGCAGCTGCACCTTCCTTCAGTATTTTTATCATAACTTTGTAGTCCGATGTTTGATTGAGGCGATTCAAAATGCGTTGGAAAGCTAACCCATCTGGCTAAAACTTTGATTCAAACATCATTCTCCAATTCGATCACTTTTTATGCCAAAAATATGTCTCAATATATCGGACTATGTAACGGAATGTTTTGTTTTAAATAGGCAGCTGCACCTTCCTTCAATGTTTTTATTATAACTTTGTATTTCGATGTCCGATTGAGGCGATTCAAAATGC
>OU503055.2:12609021-12619771 GCA_912172775.2 Fraxinus pennsylvanica
TAAATGTTTGAACTGTGACCTCGAAATAATTCGTGACGTATAATATTTTTGATTTGTGACCTCGAAATAATTCGTGACCTATAATATGTTTGAACTGTGACCTCGAAATAATTCGTGACGTATAATATTTTTGATTTTTGACCTCAAAATAATTCGTGACCTATAAAATTTTTGATTTGTGATCTCAAAAATAATCTGTGACCAATTAATTATGTATATGTGACTATTAATTGTATAATTATGACGTCATTATTTTTAATTAATTAAATCATAATAAATTTTAATAAAAATATGATTTTTGATATTCCAAACTTATATTCTTAATTTTGATATAGGGGATACTTATCCTCTTACTTATGAATTTTTCCCATAAGAAAATTAAGCCATTCCCAAATCATCTCGACTGCCGGCGAAACCTCGTGTGACTCCAACTTGAGAGAACATCTATATTTTGGAAAATACTTACTGTATATCATCATTTACAAATTCTTTTATAAATCGATGTGGTGGCGATAAATTGAATTAAAAATTTAAAACTGTCAAAATTTATTCATCACCACTTAAACTGTTGTTCTAATATAATGTGGGTTAATCACGAAAAGAAATTGGAGGAACTTTTTTATTATTTAGTTGATTAGATTTTGACTAGTCAAATCTCATCACATCATAAGTTAAAACAAATCAGTAAATTGTGATGTACATGTAACACAATCATTATATATTTTTTACTTGATTATTTCTTGCAATTCTGAATTGTGAAAATATTATTTTAAGGTTTAGGGTTTTATCTAATACGATGTGCTAAGTATCCAATATTTGCCGCTATAATTGGCTTAGCAGACAAATGTAAATTCAACTTTTGAGTTTGCACGAAAAACCGAAGTAAATAAATAAATTTAATAATTATAGTTCTTGAATTCTCTTTTCAATAAAGTTAAATTAAAATAGTAGTGTTGTTTGATGACAATTGGCCTAATAAATTTTGGTGTCATTTTTAGAAAAAATTGGATAGTTGCGTAGTGAATTTACAGCTCATTTCAACAAGTTTTGACACAGAAATTGAATGCAGCGTGAAACAAAAAGATTCTTACTTTGAAGAGTTAAGCTATTTGTACCACCTCCTTTACCACTTGATTTACAGATGAACGATGTGGTAGATGGATGATGATTGGATTAAATGTGTGAAATGTGAAAGGTGATGTGAGATTTTGCCAAGTGCAAATTAGGTAAACTAAGGTGTAAAGAAAAATATATATGTAGCAAGATTGTACTTTGAATTTACAATATCTACTTTCCAAATCTACCCTCACATGACCTACTCACTCTCCAATTCTAAGCTCACATAGTGATGTCAATGTGGCTTGTCAACTCGGGTCTGCTCGCGGCTCGACCTGAAAAAAACTGGAGTCGAGTCTGCTCGTGGCTCGTTGGGATAGAGCCCCATTTTGGGCGTCAGCTTGAGCTCGAGCCAGCCCATGTGGCTCGTCCCAGCCAATGACGAGCCGAGCCTAAATAAAAAAATGAATTTACAAAAATTTAAAAAAATAAAGCTACTTGCACGGGCGACTTTTATTTATTTTATTTTATTTTTAATTATTGCAACTAAATGATGACTTGCTTTAATATGCTTGAAGAATTGGGAATGTGTGAAATCATATATTCAAGAAAAAGTTGACAGTATAATGATCGAAGAGTTGCAGCAGACACAAAGATAATATATTGTAAGTTTTTAAATTGATTAGTTTTAAAAAATACATAATTTTTAAATTTATTTGTTTTAAGAAAAATTGTGCATAAAATATTTTATTCGTGTGCAATTTTAACTCCGCTTACATTGATTGTAGTCGGTCTCAAGCCCAAAAAAAAGGAAGATTGTTGTAATTTTTATTTAATTTATAATATGTATATATTGCACAAATTTTAAATTCTTTTTAAAAAATTAGATTTATCACGAATTTAATAAAAAAAAAAAGAGCCAACTCAGCTCGCAAAAGCCTGAGCCGAAAGCTCGAATCGAACCTAACTTTTTTGGTCGAGCTTTTGTTCAGCTCAACTCGGGCAAAAAAAGCCTGAACCATTTTTACTCGAGCCGAGCTCGAGTTTCGAGTTTTGACTCGACTCGTTGACAACTCTACCCTCACATGACCGACTTCGGAAAACGTATTGGGTGAATAATAGGCAAAACAAATTTGACTTCCCTTGACAACATTGGTAGAAAATTTATGATCAAGTAACAGTGTTCCTTGCATTACGAATTGGGCAACTTACAAAAATACCTTTAAAATTAAGTGTCTTTTAAAAAATCATATGAAACATATTTTGGAAGTAAAAAATACTGTGTAAAATCAATTGTCACTTTTTAATAGAAAAGTGACACAGTAAAAAAAAGTGACACTGAAAAAGTAATCTACTGTCACTTTTTTTATTAAAAAATGGCATACAAAGTCACTTTTATTAAAAATTAATGTTTGTCACTAAAAAAGTGATAGAAATAAAAAAGGTGAATGAAAAAAGTGATAAACACTAAAAAAAAAGTGACAAATTCAAAACATTGACAAATTTTAAAAAAGTGACGAACTCAAAAAAGTGGCACAAATTAAAAAAATTACACAGATTTAAAAAGTGACATACGATAAAAAAAGTGAAATACTCAAAAAGTAACAAAATTTAAAAGAGTTTCAAACACTTAAGAAAGTGAGAAAAATTAAAAAAAAAAGTGACAACACTAATTAAAACATTAAAATCAGTTCAATAAAATGATAGAAAAAAAGTAATACAACCACTGTCCCACTTCTTTTTCCAGGACTAAGCATCTTTAAGCGAGTTCACCGACAAAACACCAATCAAAAAGTGACAATTCAACAAAAAAGTGACACAAACATTCGAAAAGTGACAATTAAAAAAACATTTCAAGTAACCAAATTTCATGAAAACATTTCATGAAACAGCTTGTGCACATTCTACATCCCCACATTTCACATACATATCCATAAATGCAGTCTCAACAACAACGTTTTTCAACATCATCTTAGCTTTAATGATGTATCCATGAAGGGTTTTCCCCATGCCAAAGTGTTCAGGGGTAGAAGCTATGACTCGGGCAGCGGTGGTGAAGGTAAAGTAATTTGGACGAGTATCCGGACCCCGATCCCGGGTCATGAGGGAGAAAATTCGGATTGCCTGCGAATATAGAGATGGTTCGGAGCGAGCGTAAGCGGAGATGAGGGCGGACAATAAGGTTGTGTCCTTTTGTGACACTTGATCGAATACTTGGCGTACGTGGCTCAGAGAGGAGTCATTGATAAGTTTTGTGGTATATCAGGCCAGCTTGATTAACCAAGCATGTCTGTTCATTCATTTATTCAATTGAATTCAGAGCAACCAAACAATAATATGCAGTGAATTCACTCACAGTACTTCAGGTTGTTAACATTTTTACCGTTTGATTTGTTCTATTTATTGAAAGTGTTATTTTGAGGAAATAGCAGGAGGCAGCAACCCACTCTTTATCAACCTACGACGATGCTTCAGCCGCAAAGCCTTGCGGCATAGCCCTGCTGGAAGTTTGTACATGGGGAGCACTAGTAGATTCGCCAGCCCACATGGACAACAACAGCACACCACTACGTATTCCGTTACTCTCCCGCTTTCTTTACAGTTTTTCTTTAGCCGGACGTAATTAATACGTGATTTATATTTTTCATAAGTTTTAGGGTATTAATCAAATATCATATTTTTTAAGGGTAGCACGTCTAATTTTGCTTTGTTTTTATTTTTAAATTTATTAAATACTGTTAGTACTAAAATACTATTTTTGGCCCACCCTTGAGTTTTTTCGAGAACCTCTGAACCTTGATACTGTAACAATAATTATGCTATGTGTACAATCATACTTGACAATAATGGTTGACAATGTTGGTTTTGTCAAAATTCAGGCAATTAATTTAAAAAACGGTTTTTAAAATGGATGAATGTGATGTTGTCAAGAGTGAGTTCTCAATCAATATTCTCAAACTAGATTGTATATATGGCATGATTCCTACAATCATGAGGAGCAAGAGGGGAAGAAACTTCAATTCTATTATATACAATTACAATAAAATATAAATAAAGACTGAATTTGGCACTCGAAAAGAATCAAACGCGCTCTCTATTCTAAAAAAATAAATGGTGAAGAGTACTGTAACCTAATTTTAAGATTTTGCTTTTTAAAATAAAGAGCATGCCACTTTCAAAAAGTTTCTTTGAAAATGCTTTTGTAGAGGTGAAACGAATAGATCACCGCAGATTTAGAGATTAGCAACAAAAATTGACTAATATTAATATCTTGCAGGTTGGTGATGGAATGAAATATTGATTTTGACGCTTCATAAATAAAGTTCCTGTTTGAGCTCATTTTTTGAAAATAGATTGTGGAAAAAAATAAAAATATATATTACGTACAAAATCATTTTATTCAAAGAACATGTATTTTAATATAAATTTGAGAAAAATGAATCTTAAATAAAAAAATATCTCTTCAAAGACCCGACAAATTAATTAATTAGGTTAAAACTAATATTTTAATTATATATAATTGGAATAAAACCAGAACTTTAATATTTAATTCATTAAGGTTAAAGCCAATATTTTAATTATATATAATTAAAATGCTAAAAGCAGATTTTGAGAAGCTATTATTTTGCCGTTTCTCAAAATTTGCTCCTCGATGATATAGATTCTTCTATAATCAATTTTTAAAAATTTTATCAAACGCTTTAAAAATTTTTTTAAAAAAAATACCTTTTTGATTGTTCGACAATCAAAAGTTGGACTCTAAGATCAATTCCATATGTGATTTAAGTCTATATTTGACTCATATTTATATACAGTTAATACTTTATACTTACAAGTGATATCCGCTTGTCTCTCATCTTTATTTTATTTTTTAATAATTTAAACTGCTTATTCAAATCATGTGCTCAATATGTGTCACACGCAATGCCATAATAAATTGAAATTTCACATATTAAATTTAGCTCTTGTTTGATCATCATTTTTATACAAGCTTATTTTTAATCATACATTTTTCAATAAAATAATTTATATGTAAATCCAAAATTCTACCTTATTTTTAATCAAATGTTATTCAAAAAAATCACTATAAAAAATTTATTTTCAATAATAATAAGGCTCAAACCCACCCTTAATTTATTAAATTGAATTTGGATACCGTATCCAAGAATTTGTTTTGTGGTCTATTCTCGATGATATCATTTCTTTGATAAGTGCGAAATCAAAGATGTCAACACTGATTCTAAATTAGGGGTAAAAGATAAAAAAAAAATTGCAATGTTGATTCATAAACATAGCAATTTCGGTCTTTAAACTTTCATATAAGTTCCACAATTGACTCCTAAACAAAAATATGATGATGTTTAAGGATTTCTAGTTGATTTCGAAAAGCTTAGCCTTCATTTTGAGTAGTTTCATTACTTATTTTATTTCTCAAAATGTGAGATATGCTAAATTTCTAAGGTTCTGAGAAATATTTTGTTTTGCTACTATATTTTGAATTGTACAAAGTTTTCGTTTAAATAATAACATATTTTATTTAAATATTTAAGTATTGTTATACTTGCAAAAAAATTATGTTTAAGGGCCTCATATAATTATTTGCCTAGGGACTCAATATTCTCAGGGCTGGCCCCCGATTCTAATGTGTACGTCAAAATAAAATCCTCAAGAAGTCCATCGGAATCTACTCTTGATTTATTAATTAGATTCATTTGATGTAGGGAAAAATCCATTCGTAATCACTAGTACACCACACATGATTTCATTTTCAATTGGTGGCACCTTTGAAATTACCAATTAGCACAACTTTCACACTGTCATACGTCTTTGATTTTCAATAAAACAGTCATGCTATATTAACATGAGAGTGACAGAAAGATTAACATAATGTCACATGACATTATATCATTAGACTATTTAGAATACATTCAAATATTGTGTATATAAGATAGAACTTGGTGGGGACTACATCAAGTTGATCGTTTCGTGAAATTTTAATTTAATTAATATCGATAACAATATCTTGATGGAATGTTTGCGTACTTGACAATCTTGTAACACCAAATTAACAAAAGCAGTTGTTGTATAATGCCCACACCGTTTCTTCATGAAGGTTATCTCAACTTCCCATGCTGAATTGATCATATAAAAATCTTGTTAATGTTACGTGTTCATAGTTTGTTACACTTGTTGATTGACAAGACTCTACAGGCGTAACATGGAGATAATTTCGTTATAGTTGAACATGGCATATTTAGTAACACATCAAACACAATAATGCAACACAAGGTAAAATAACGAATTTGAATAACACCGAATACAATGATGTAAAAGACCAGTGTGGATTTTACTTGTAATGACACTAAACATATCAATGGAACGGGAGAGATTTTTTAAGGCGATTTTGCGGTTGTTATTATTTGTGGGCGAATTTTCAGCCATTTGGGGTGGATTTTAATTTTGAAAAAGTTGAGAGCATTTCCACGAGATGCAAGTAGTAAACAATAATTTTAGAATATAAAAGAACGAAATGTAATTTTGTAATTTAAGGTTGAAGTTGTTGAATATTGGGCTCCAATCACACCAAAACCGAGATCAGTTAACACCAAATCAACAACCACAATCACAACCATAATTTTAGAATATAAAAGAACGAAAAGTAATTTTGTAATTTAAGGTTGAAGTTGTTGAATGTTGGGCTCTAATCACACCAAAACCGAGCTCAGTTAACACCAAATCAACAACCACAATCACAACCAAAATCTTTCAACTTTTCTTCCCAAAACCGGTTGCTCCAAGGTGCCCACAAAGGGCTGGGTGTGAATGTTATTGGTAGCCCCCAAAACAGCCACAAAGGCTAAGAAAAGAATAGAAGAAGACAGCACAAAGCCAAACTAACACTCTTTTCTCTCTAAAACACACGATTGTCCACACATTCACACTAAACACACACAAATAGTAACGAGCGACTTATATAAGCCAAAGGAGTGGGCTTTATGTTAAGGTAAGTAAGACCCAATAGGTAACAATAAATGGGCTGTCAACCCTAAAGTCGTCCAAGGTAATGGGTCGGGTCATGAGTCACACTAACACAATTAAGTTACTTTAAATGGCCCGAATAAGTTGTATGAATGGTTTGTTCGATCGTGGTGTCGACAGTTCACTGCACTCATCGGTCGAGGCCTAAGAAGTATAATCAAATAAATCGATTTAACATCATCGCCCGGATTATTGGGTATCAAAACCCAACAAATCTCCACATTGATTCCCAATAAATTTGCAAGCAAACAAAACACAAAGTTTATACTTGCACATAAAGGTAACAAATAAAATTGGTATCACAGACCTTACCTCTTGTTTCGAATCCAAAACACATACCATACTTGCTCCATATACTCACCAAGGCTAAGATCAAAAACACCCAAATAGAAGTAAATAATCACAGTAATCAATCAAGAGCAAATAAACATGCGACAAAGATATCATATATACGATAACACAAAGATCTTTTTCAAAACGTGTTTACACAGAACAACAGATTAACACCAAGTTAATCAAACACATGGTCTAAACATATGCAACAAATGCATAAATAACCTCACGAAAAGATCTCACCACACTTATCATATCTAATTACGTGTTGCTCGTACCTCGAGAACACATATCTCACCACATCGCCATCATGCTCACTAGACTAATCACTCAAAACACATGTCTAACTGGTAAGCCTCTATAGATCCTAAGTTCTCGAGATAATCCTCTATCACCACATCACTTCTCCCAACCTACGTGCATAATGGGTCTCTACCTAACAGAAGTTATAGAAGTGTCTCTCTCACACTCCACCTGATCAGGGTCTCTTCACAGATAAAGGATTCCAACATTTGATCACATATCTGCTCGTCATCCAGGTGTTACACTCCATATCCTCGGTACAAAACCACCAATGTACCCCTATGCATCTATACATCACCTTACCAAAAGACTACAACATACTGCTGATGCATCCCAATCTACTATGCATGCAAACAATTACACCAAGTAATAAGATCACTCCAATTCATGCCAATGCACATATCAAACGCGTTGAAATGCAACATATAATCATGCAACGAAATTGAGCAATTACACACATATAGAAAGGATTACACACGGATGCAAATGCAGTAACTAGGGTAACACTCAATAAGCCTTACGAGGGTCATCACTAGACCCTAATGCCAAATTCGTCTATGACATTATATCATTAGACTATTTAAAAAACATTCAAATATTGTGTATATAAGATAGAACTTGGTGGGGACTGCATCAAGTTGGAGAATCGTTTCGTGAAATTTTAATTTAATTAATATCGATAACAATATCTTGATGGAATGTTTGCGTAATTGACAATCTTGCAACATCAAATTAACAAAAGCAGTTGTTGTACAATGCCCACACCATTTCTTCATGAAGGTTATCTCAACTTTCCATGCTGAATTGATCATATAAAAATCTTGTTAATGTTACGTGTTCATAGTTTGTTAATCTTGTTGATTGACAAGACTCTACAGGCCTAACATGGAGATAATTTTGTTGTAGTTGAACGTGGCATATTTAGTAAGACATCAAACATAATAATGTAACACAAGGTAAAATAACGAATTTGAATAACACCGAATACAATGATGTAAAAGATCAGTGTGGATTTTACTTGTAATGACACTAAACATATCAATGGAACGGGAGAGATTTTTTAAGGCGATTTTGCGGTTGTTATTATTTGTGGGCGAATTTTCAGCCATTTGGGGTGGATTTTAATTTTGAAAAAGTTGAGAGCATTTCCACGAGATGCAAGTAGTAAACAATAATTTTAGAATATAAAAGAACGAAGAGTAATTTTGTAATTTAAGGTTGAAGTTGTTGAATATTGGGCTCCAATCACACGAAAACCGAGCTTAGTTAATACCAAATCAACAACCACAATCACAACCAAAACCTTCCAACTTGCATTCTCAAAACCGTTGCTCCAAGGTGCCCACAAAGGGTTGAGTGTGAATGTTATTGGTAGCCCCCAAAACAGCCACAAAGGCTAAGAAAAGAATAGAAGAAGACGGCACAAAGCCAAACTAACACTCTTTTCTCTCTAAAACACATGATTGTCCACACATTCACACTAAACACACACAAATAGTAACGAACGACTTCTATAAGCCAAAGGAGTGGGCTTTATGTTAAGGTAAGTAATGCCCAATAGGTAACAATAAATGGGCTGTCAACCCTAAAGTAATCCAAGGTAATGGATAGGGTCATGAGTCACACTAACACAATTAAGTTACTTTAAATGGCCCGAATAAGTTGTATGAATGGTTTGTTCGATCGTTGTGTCGACATTTCACTGCACTCATCGGTCGAGGCGTATGAAATATAATCAAATAAATCGGTTTAACATCATCGCCCGGATTATTGGGTATCAAAACCCAACAAATCTCCACATTGATTCCCAATAAATTTGCAAGCAAACAAAACACAAAATTTATACTTGCACATAAAGGTAACAAATAAAATTGGTATCACAGACCTTACCTCGTGTTTCGAATCCAAAACACATATCATAGCTGCTCCATATACTCACCAAGGCTAAAATCAAGAACACCCAAGTAGAAGTAGATAATCATAGTAATCAATCAAGAGCAAATAAACATGCGACAGAGATATCATATATAGGATAACACATAGATTTTTTTCAAAACATGTTTACACAGAACAACAAATTAACACCAAGTTAATCAAACACATGGTCAAAACATATGCAACAAATGCATAAATAACCTCACGAAAAGATCTCACCACACTTATCATATCCAATTACGTGTTGCTCGTACCTCGAGAACACATATCTCACCTCATCGCCATCATGCTCACTAGGCTAATCACTCAAAACACATGTCTAACTGGTAAGCCTCTATAGATCCTAAGTTCTCGAGATAATCCTCTATCACCACATCACTTCTCCCAACCTACGTACATAATGGGTCTCTACCTAATAGAAGTTATAGAAGCGTCTCTCTCACACTCCACCTGATCAGGGTCTCTTCACAGATAAAGGATTCCAACATTTGATCACATATCTGCTCGTGATCCAGGTGTTACACTCCATATCCCCGGTACAAAACCACCAATGTACCCCTATGCATCTATACACCACCTTACCAAAAAACATACAACACACTGCTGATGCATCCTAACCTACTATGCATGCAAACAATTACACCAAATAATAAGATCACTCCAATTCATGCCAATGCACATATCAAACACGTTGAAATGCAACATATAATCATGTAACGAAATTGAGCAATTACACACATGCTGAAAGGATTACACACGGATGTAAATGTAATAACTAGGGTAACACTCAATAAGCCTTACTAAGGTCATCACTAGACCCTAATGCCAAATTCGTCTTGCCTCTCAACTTACCATTCTGCTTATCCTTGTCCTTCTTAGGACAGTCCCTAATAAAGTATCCAGTCTTACCACAACTGTAACACTGTCTACCACTAGACTTGTCCCATCTTTTGCCCTTCTTCTTACCATCTTCATCACTTGAGTCACTACTCGAATCACTACTGTCTAGAACTCTACCCAAACTCATCTGCTTAAACTTCATTCTACTCCTCATCAAACGCAACTCACCATTTCTCTTATCTTC
>OU503055.2:12620709-12640532 GCA_912172775.2 Fraxinus pennsylvanica
AACCCCTACGGAACTCTTCTTCTTCTCCAACCAAGTTTTAAACTTAAAACAATCTTTCTGCCAATGACCCTTCTTCTTACAGAACTTGCATTGATCTCTTTTCTTTATCGCTCCTTTAGGATCGCCAAAAGTCTGACCTCCAAAATTTTTGTTCTGCTGATTGCGGTGTGACTTGTCGCCCATGTCGAACTTATACTTGTGGTTATGAAAAGACCCATTGTTCTGTGGTGGCTGAAAAGCTAATTTCACAGTTTTGACATTTTCAGGCCTCAATCTCTACTTGTAACGACCTCAGTCCCACTTAGCGGGCTGTACTAGCCGTTAGATCAATGACATACTGTCCTCACTATACCAACTGGGTCTTTTCATGATGTTTTATCATCAGTCACACACTTCCCAAGAAAACTTCACAGGGGGTCACCCATCATAAAATTGCTCCAAACCAAGCACGCTTAATTGTAGAGTTTCTAACGATGGACTTCCGAAAAGGAAGGTGTACCTTGTTGTTATGAGTCGTACCTATCAAATCTTTTAAGTTTTCCTGGTCTGGGCATTACAATACTCCTCTTAGACACATACATCAATAAGGTCATTCAAATCTCATTTATCTCTTTGAGCATTATAAGCAACCTTCAGCTGATTAAACTGGCTCGAAAGGCTATTCAGAACATGATAGACCAGAAAAGGCTCGGCAATGAAAATCTTAAGAACCATTAATTTAGAAGATATATTAATCATTTTCATAACGTGCTCCCTAACTCCACTTATATCATCATATCTCATATTCATCAGTTTGTCCATCAGATCTCCAATTTCAATTTTATCAAACTCAACAAATCTTAATCCTATGGTATCTACAAAATATTTAACATTTTCATTATCTGAAATAGCTCCCATAATGAAATCGAATATGAAGTGCTTAATAATTTTGAAACAAAGTCTATTATTCATTGCCTACTTTTCATACTCAACTACATATTCATGATCGTTTTTATCTGTGGCTTTTGAAATATGCTTCTCCATTGCAAAATCCAACCCCAAAACCAAGTGCTATTTCTACGTCTCGTTTACAACTCACATAATTATTCCTAATCAAGATTTCAATAGCGGACAATTGACTCGAAAGAGATGAGGCATTTAAAATAACATATTTAATATCATCCAAACATAGTGCATGCCGACAATGGATGATAACATATTCATCTAATTAACATGGGTCAAATAATTAGATAATTCGTAATTAAAGTCAAAATCAAATGAACATTGTTACGGTAAGAGCATAGATGCATCATTATAAAGTTACTTTTGGGCTAACGATATAACACAATGTAAGGTACTCTTAAAACACATAATCAAGTTAGTCAACAAAACAAATTAGTTATCGAAACACCAACACCTTTAGGCTGAAGGAGATTTCTAGATAAAATAAAATCGTTAACTATGTTTATGCCAATTTTCAAAAAATATCACCTATAATAACACATTTGGGCAAGATACTATATGTAATAATTCAAAATTATGATGCCAAATTTATTTATTTTTTTTGAAGAAGAAAACCAAATAAATAAAAATGAGTGTACCACTTTGACAGCTACCATTCACATCTCAAAACAGTTCTCATAATAGGAGCACTTAAATAGGCTTGAAGTCCACGAAAAATTTAATTATATTAATCACGCAACATAATCATAATCATTAACTAACGAAAAGCGAAACTAATGCGCGATTATGAGACAAAATTGGAAACTTAAATTTCAATACATGAAACGAAATTTAAATGGACAAATAATAACGACATTTAATTATTTAAAAAAATATGAAGTCGTCAATTTTAAGTAAAATTTTAATTTTAGGTCAAAATTGAAACATAGTAGATCAAATTTAAAAATCTCATTTTTAAAACTTCAAATTTAATATTTCAAAATTGCAAAATTGATCCCAAAATTAAAATTATGAAAAGAGCTTCAAAATTTAGAAATTACAGAATAGGTCCTTATCCTTAAATAACAAAATGACCATTTGCAAAACCCCAAAAATTCAGAATTTGCATGTAAAGTCCCCAGAAATACACATAATTACAGTGGAGCCCTTTTTTTACAGAATAACCCCTTCTTTAAATTGTAGGAGAAGCCCCCAAAAATTAAAAATTGCACAAGAAGCCCTCGTCCCCAAACTTATTAAACCGACCAAAACTAAAACCCTAGGCCTCAATTCAATTTTATTTAATTTTATTTTTACATTACCGCCACCGGGCTCCCCTGTCTCTAGGCAGCCCACGGCAAATGTGGACTGCTAGAGCAACGTCGCAGCCTCTGCTGCATCTATTAAAAGAAAAAGGTGCTATGAATCTATTGAATATTTTTGCGGGAGAGGAGATAGGACATTTAAAATCAATTTAATTTTTGTTTAAAAATATTCTAATCTTAGCATGCTTGCTCTGATTTCAATTGTTGAAATTATTCAATACAATCATGCTAAAAATAAGAATCACATAGTTAATTGATAATTCAAAATTCATGCATGCGGAAGACATTGTTATGTATGAATATTACCAACTAAATTTTCATCTCCTTGCTCCTCATAAATAATCAATCGTCAATGGGGCAAGCCAAAACAACATTGAGAGGAGAGGGGACTTAGCAATTATATAGGAAATCATAAAATCGGCCAATTACCGACTCTAACCCTAATTAGGGTTTACTTAATTGCAGCACACATCTTTAAATTACCACAGTTTAAATAATAAAGCATGTAAAGCGTACAACGGTCAATCATACGTCTAACTCGTAAAATTCGCAATCAAATGGAAGCCCACATAATAGAATTATTCTAACAGTCTACTCACGATAAGATCATTTCTTTGATACATACGAAATGAAAGACGTCAACACCGATTCTAATTTCTAAATCAAAATAAAATCCTCAAAAAGTCCATCAGAATCTACGCTTGATTTATTAATTAGATTCATTTAATGTAATCACTCGCACACCACACATGATTTCATTTTCAATTGGTGGCACCTTTGAAATTACCAATTAGCACAACTTTCACGCAGTCATACCAAATCATGACTTTGATTTTGAATAAAAGAATCATGCTATATTGCCAGAAGAGTTTGACAAAAAAAGTTGACATAATGTCACAAAAGATTTTATCATTTGACAGTCTAAAATACAGTCAACTATTGTGTATATGATATAGAACTTGGTGGGGGACTGTATCAAGTTGGAGAATCGTTTCGTTGGATTTTACTTGTAATGACACTAAATATATCGTTGGAACAGGAGAGATTTTTTCTAAGGCGATTTTGCGGTTGTTCTTATTTGTGGGGGCGGATTTTCAGCCATTTGGAGTGGATTTTAATTTTGAAAAAGTTGGGAGCATTTCTACGAGATGCAAGTTGTAAACAATAATTTTAGAATATAAAATAACGAATAGTAATTTTGTAATTTAAGGTTGAAGACAAGTAGTGGCCTCCATTTCCCTTTCTTTATTTTGTATCAGAAAAACATGTCTTATCAATGAGATATTGATGAGATATCTGACAATAAAAAACCAAGAAAAAATCTATTGAAACCTAATCTTGATTGTTTAATTATATTATCTTGTAGTAACGCCAAGTGGTGTGCGGTGCGGGGTTGACCAACTACAAATAAATCTTACATGTAAAAGTTTTTCATATTTACTCTCTTTGATCGTTTCGTGGGACCTTTGAAAATACCAAATTAGCACGATATTCTTGCCACATGCCGAATATTCTTTAAGTGAACAAATGTAATATAATTTGGAGAGAAGATCAAAGATAGGAGAGGGAGAGAGGCAATTGGCAAAATTGCTGCAGATGGAGCCAAAGTTTAAAAAGCTGGGTAGTTCTTTACAGGTGCCTATTGTGCAGGAACTGGCCAAGGAGAAATCAACCGCTATTCCACCAAGATACCAGCGTCCTAATCAAGATCATCTCATTTCCTCCTTACCTGAAAATCAAATTCCTGTGATTGACATCCAAAAGTTGATGGAGAAAGATTCAATGGATACAGAGCTTCAAAAACTGCACACTGCGTGCCAAGAATGGGGTTTCTTTCAGGTATGCACAGAAACTACTATAACATTTAGCATTATTTGCCCCTGCAACGGGCCTGCCTGTCCATTCTTTGGCGCGGCGGCTTGACACGTTTGACACCACTATTGTCATTCAGTAATTCTTAATATCATGTTAAAGGTCCTTTTATTAGTATTTGAATGTTATGAGTTCGACCTAAAATCAGCTAGAGATGGTGAATATGTGAATAACGCGTATTTAAAAATTATTAATTAAAAGTAACAATTCACTTTTTAGTTGTTCTAGATGTGTAGTCAATCAAGCCAAGTTATCTTATATTGAATTGTCACAATAATAAATAAAGCAAGGTAAATAATACAAGATTTGTGACGGAAAAAACCCTTAACTTAGTAAAATACTCCATGACTATATGTAATAAGAACTTATATTATGATCCAGCTAGAAAACCTAATCTAACTCCTGTAATCTCCAAAACCCGTTGGACGTGCTTCACCCACATCTGTTTCCGATCTTTGGGAATTGCCTATTTCTCGTGGATCACCAAGAATACTTTGTTTTTGTACTCTTTCCAATACTTCTGGTCCAACCTCCCTCAATTTTCAGCAACCTCTAAAAGCTATCGAAAAAGTACATTCCTAATTATATCTAGAAAATAGGTGTTTTGGATTATATGAATTTGATGTTTTTTCCAACTTGTGGTTGATTGATCTTAAGAATCAAAGTTTAATCTCAATGTTTGGATGTATTCTTGAATCTTGTATTGATATTATGAGGATGAAAAATAATGATCAACCACACCCCAAAAACGTACTGAGCTTTTGGTATTTATACTAAAAGTATTTGGATAGTATATGATAGACTGAACTCTTGCAAAACGCGAATTAAGATTTATCGGAAAACACAATCGCTCGAGCGATAGTTGGGCGATAGGCAGGCAACAATGATTCTCCTTTCTCCGCTAGAGCATCAGTTAGGTGACAAACTAGTTATTCAGCGACTCTTTCTCCTTGTTCCATATTCGAACCCAAAGACTTCTAGTTCATTTGTTCAACCCTCTAAAAGATTCCTTGACTTTTACAATTCTTTTATAATAATCCTTTTGTCTAAAGAATTACCAATACAACATAAATCCTAACAACATTATATGTTGGATATTGTTTTATATGATCATACTTGGCTACTTGCAGTTGATCAACCATGGGGTTAGCTTTCCAAAGGTGGAGGAAATGAAGTTAGAAATTCAAGAATTCTTCAATCTCCCAATAGAGGAAAAGAAGAAGTTTAGTCAAGAATCAGGGGACATAGAGGGTTATGGACAGGCCTTTGTTGTATCAGAAGAGCAAAAGCTTGATTGGGCAGACTTATTCTATATAATCACCTTACCAGTCCACTTGAGAAAGCCTCACTTAATTCCCAAGCTTCCTGCTAAGTTCAGGTAGAAACATGTATCGCTAGTATGTAGTGGATTGGACAGTATTAAAGAAGACACTGTACTGTCTAATCTCATCTGATAGCTGTACTAAAAATGTTGTTAGTTGGCTCCTTTATTCTTGATTTTTGCAGGGATGCAATAGACGAATATGCCGTAGAATTGAAAAACCTTGCCATGAAAATCCTAGACCTAATGGCTAAAGCTTTACACATGAAAGCTGAGGAAATGAACATGGTTTTCGAAGAAGGGATGCAAGCAATGAGGATGAATTACTATCCTCCCTGCCCCCAACCGGAGCTCGTTACTGGCCTTTGCCCCCACTCTGATGCAGTTGGACTCACCATCCTCCTCCAAGTCAATGAAATTGAAGGTCTTCAGATTAAGAAAAATGGAGCTTGGATTCCTGTTGCACCACTCTCTAATGCTTTTGTTATCAACATTGGAGACATCTTGGAGGTATTTGTACATGATCAAATGGCCTAAAGTCACTCCATTTATAAATTGTTCTCTCAACAGTTTGTGTATCCATAGCCTATAAATTATGTTGTATTCATTGAGATCTGTTGAGTCTTTATATCGCTTCCGTTGGATCTTATCATTATATGCTTTGACAGATTGTGACGAATGGAATTTACCGAAGCATTGAACATCGAGCAACTGTCAACTCAAAGAAAGAAAGGCTCTCCATTGCCACATTTTTCAACCCAAATATAGATGGTGATTTAGGTCCAGCACCAAGCCTTGTGACTCCAGAAACTCCAGCAAAGTTCAAAAGAATCAGCTATGTTGATTATTTGAAAGGATTATTTTCGAGGGAACTTGATGGGAAATCATACCTCGACGCCATGAGAATTTAGAGTAAGAACAATCTGGTTCTTGATTCATGTATGCTGAGTTCTTTAAATGAGAAATATTGTATCTGCTAACATTTTTGTATGCAGGTATGGTAGCTGCTATCTGCACCCAGAATCAAGTTGCTTTGATTGAATAAATGTGCGTCAACTAGTAGAAGAATGATTAAAGTCTTGTTATTCAAATAAGGCCCTTTTATTGATTAGCCAATTTAACATAGTAATTAACGAAGGAAATTGTATGTCAGAAGTTGCAATGTTACTTTGTACTGAAAAACACACTTGAAATATTTAATTATTTCGTCGCGTGATTTTATTTTTTTTTCTTAATTATGGTTAATCTTGTTAAGTCCTAGATAAGAATTGGAAGTATGTCTAGCAACAATTTCTTGTCAAGATGATACAGGATTACGTGACTTATATAACTAGCAGTAATTAATCAATGGTTTGTTTGCAGTTTACCCTTTTTTTTTTCGTTCTATAAATAAAATCTCCATTGAGATTATCAAAGTCGTGCAGAATGCAGATGATAATAATGCATGTTGTAAAAGCCATGTTGATAACTCAATCAAAATTCAAAAATTTCAGTTACTCGAGACTCTGTCAAACAAAGTGATGGTTCGCTTTATTCTGAACCAATGATGCATAGACCACATCTTTCATTTTCACAAGCACGTCGTGACTTCCCCTCAACTGAAATTTAGGGTTTAGGTTATAGTTTAAACCAATACAGTTCTTCAAGTTTCAAAAAACTTCAATTTGGTTATTTAACTATTGCTTAAAACCAATTCAATCATTCAACTTTAGATAAACGTCAATTGGGTTATCCAACTATTTAATTAAACATATTAGTCCTTCAGTGTTCAAGAAACTTAAATTGGGTCATCCAACTATTGTTTAAAAGCAATATTCTCCTTCTGCTTTTGCAAAACTTCAATTAGGTCATCCAACTACTGTTCGAAAGTAATTCAGTCCTTCAGCTTTCAGAAATCTTCAATTGGGTCATCAATCTATTATTCTGCATCAAATTAGTCCTTCAACCTTTAGTAAACTTCGATTTCGTCATCCAACTGCTTTTGTATAGCAATTTAGTCCTTTAACTATTAGGACACTTCATTTTGGTTATCCAACTATTGTTCAGCAACAACTAAGTCCTTCAACCTTTACGAAACATCAATTTTGTCATCTGGCTATTGATTGTGAACAATTGAGTCCTTCAAGTTTAAGGAAACATCAATTTGGTCGTCTAAGTATTTTCAACAGCAATTTAGTCTTCAACTACATGGAAACTTCATTTTGGTCATCTAACTATCAATTAAATTTAATTCAGTTCGGTCTTTTAGGAAACTTCAATTGGGTCATCCAATGTTTGTTCAGCAGCAACTAAGTCCTTCAACTTTTACGTAACATCAATCTGGTCAACCAACTATTTTTCCATAACAATTTAGTCATTCAACTATTGGGATACTGTATTTTGCTCATCTAACTATCAATTCAAATCTATTTAGTCCTTAAACTATTGTGAAACTTCATTTTGGTCATATTACTACAAATTGAAGTCTATTTAGTCACTCAACTATTGGGAAACTTCATTTTGGTCATCTAACTATCAATTGAATTTAATTTAGTCATTCAACTATTGAGAAACTTCAGTTTGGTCCTCGAACTATCAATTGAATTCAATTTAGTCAATAAGCTATTGGGAAACGTCATTTTGGTCATCCAACTATTAATTATAGTATGTTTAGTCCTTCGACATTTCGGAAACTTCAATTGGGTCATCTAACTATTGTTCATATAAGTCCTTCAACGTTTATGAAACATCAATTTGGTTGTCTGTCTATTGGTTGGGGACAATTAAGTCCTTCGACTTTTCAAAAATTTCAATTTGGTCATCTAACTCCTTTTCAATAGTAATTTAGTACTTTAACTATTAGGAAACATTGTTTTCGTCAGCCAACTATTCTTGAAAGTCAGTTTTGTCCTTCAGCTTTTAGAAATTTTTAATTAGGTCATATAACTATGTTTCTGCAGCAATTAAGTCCTTCAACTATTAGAAAACTTCATTTTTGTCATCCACCTATTATGTAAAGTCAATTTAGTCCTTTAGCATTTTGGAAACTTCAATTGGGTCATCCGACTACTATTTAAAAGCAATTTAGTCCTTCGGCTTTTAGGAATATTCAATTGGTTCATCTTACTATTGTTTAAAAGTAATTTCATCCTTCAACTTTATGAAAACTCAATTGGGTAATCCAGTTATTGTTTAAATGTAATTTAGTCCTTGGACCTTAAGGGAACTTTGTTTGGCTCATCCAACTATAGTTTAAAGCAATTTAGACCTTGTACTTGTACGATAATACAATTGAGTCAACCAACTATAGTTTAAAAACAATTTGGTCCTTCAATGTTTGGGAAAACTTCAATAGGGTCATCCGACTATAGTTTAAACATAATTTAGTCCTTCATCCTTTCAAAAACTTCAATTGGGTCATCCGACTATTTGTAAAAGGCGATTTAGTCCTTCAACATTTTGGTAAACTTCAATTGGATCATCCAACTACTAAGAATCACCAATTATATCCAACCTAAAATAGAATCTTTGTCTATTGTGTATCAATTACATTCACTTTAGGGTTCTTAAACTTTTTTTGGAAAATTAGGATTACATCCCAACCGTGTTTGATAACTTCAGTGCAAATGTAGTTGAAGGAATTACAGTTGACTTAGGAGTTAGTCCTTTGGGACATAGCTGGTATGCTTATGCTTACTATTGAAATTGTTTCCACTACAGTATGGAAGTCTCATAGCAATGATGCCGGCCCAAAATCTTTTGTAATAAGAACTATTTTTGTTGTTTTCTTCTGCTGATCATATTTACAAGTCAAGAAGATTACAATAGATTTAAGGCCTTTACGCTACATTGGAACAGATGTGCTCGTCTTAGCATTTTCATTTGTCAGTTGTGCAAGCTATGAAAACATTTAAGGTGCATACAGTTTGAAGGTTGTTACGCCTTGCCACCGAGGCTCAAGTCAAAACGCCACGTAGCAATCCACGTGAAAAGAAAAGTCAGCAAAGAATCAATTGGTGAAATTTTAAGAGATCAGACGAACAGCTGGAGCTATTGTAGCGAAGCACTGCCTAAATGGCCGAAGCACGTAAATGCGAAGCGTTTTCTGTTAAACCGAAGTGCTAGCTAAGGAGGTTAGAGAAAACGACGAAGCTCTTCACACAGAAGACCGATACAAAGTTTCCTCCAACCGAAGCCTTAGTTCATCTGAAACTCCTGAAACTGAAGCCGTCTCTTAAAAGATTAATGGACAATCTTTAGGAATGATTGATGTAGCGTTTGTAATAAAGAATGTTAGGTGTGTCAACCTAATGTATAAGGCAGCTCATATGTTGTCAATGTATTTATTATATGACAAGACAGTGATGTAAAGCTTTAGTCAAGGAGATGAGGTCACGTAATTCTGATCCAACGAACACCACGTCAATCAAAGCACTATAAAAATGAAGTCCTTGTAAATGAGAAATGATATTTGGGAAATCTAAAAAACAAAATACAAAGTAGCCTTGTAAGCATCTTTTCTAACATACATTCAAGAGGAAAAATTCTTCATATATCATCTTACTTGTCCATATTTCTTCACTTGATCTTTAGAATATAATCATAGGCATTTGATTGGTGATTGTTGTTAGTGCAATTATCTTTGTTTCACCCGCCAGTACTCGAACATTTGTGTCTTACGTCGTGAAGCATCTCCCGGATTCACGTTTTCTTCACTTCCTTCCAGTACTCATCATCATTAATGAATCGAAATATGGCAGCACTGCTATCTTAGTATCCCGAAGAAACTCCAATCCCAAAATGAGCTTGAAGTCATCCATCTGAACTGCAGACAAGTTTGTCCTTCCCTCGAAAGGACCCACTTTGAGCAACACAGATTTCGCTACTCCAATTATAGGTTGAGCAGCGGAGTTGATTGCTTTGACTTTTCCACTACCTTTCCCCAGAACAAGTCTGAATTGCTCCACTTCGGTACTTGCAAGGTAGTTGTAGGTAGCACCAGTATCTACCATAGCCTTGATTGGCCTTCCATTGATCTTCAGATCAATGTACATTAGGCATTTGGCTCTACAAATACGAGTCTTCGATTCTTCGATCTTTACATTTTTCTATGGAATATCATCCTTTTTAGTAGCTCGATGTGATAGTGTATTGCACCGATATGAGAATGCGCCAACTACATCCTCATCCTCACCGTGACATCTAGCTTGTGGGACATCTTATTTTGAACTCATTCCGCCACCCACTAGTTAACAATATGCATTCACCATCCGTTTCTGGGGGCATTCTGCCACTCGATGAGGTCCTTCACATAAAAAACTCGTTAATTTAGGAGTGGCATCAGATTTGCCCTTTGTTGCTTTTCCTTTGTTCCAATTGTTACTGCTGCTACCGTTATAGTTTCCTTGACGACTATTTTAATAATTCCCTTGAAAGTTACTCTGACGGGTGCCTTGATAGGCTTCTACCTTATTATTAGAGTAACGATCTTCCCCATTTGAGTTCGAGCTGGGTCTATAAGGTTTGTTTCCACCTCCAATAGCCTGACTATTCCCTAAAGGTTGATCTTTTCTCAACTCGGGTTGATAGTCACTTAAACATTCGGCGGCTCCCATGGCCACGCTCAAATCAATAACCTTCTGTCTCTGAAGTTTCGTACGTGTCCACGGTTTCAATCCTTCCATGAAGGTGAATAGCTTATCATTTTTCGACATGTCATGAATATTGAGCATATGCCCTGAAAAGGCTTTCACATACTCCCTGATGGAGCTTGTATGTTTCAGTTCTCGTAGTGCACGTCGTGCCTGATATTTTATATTCTCTGAAAAAACTAAGATCTGATCGCTTCCTTGAGGAGATCTCAAGAATCTATTCAGACCCTGTTAGCCTGAATATCAGCATACTTTATTCGCCACCATAGTTTTACATCTCCATGAAGATACATGGTAGTTTTTGTAACCTTTCTTGCTTCATCTTCGATCGAAGTTGTAAGACAATATTGTTCCATATCAAACAAAAGTTCTCGACTTCTTTTGCATCGCGTGCCCCTCCGTAGGTACACGATTCTGGAATTTTGAGTCTAGGAACATGCTCTCTTGTGAGGGCTTGCCCATTGTCAATCGCACGTTGAAGAACTAGTGATTAAGCTCTCAATACTTCCATTTCCTCCTGCAGATCATGCAAGATAACAACAGCTTCATTCATTGTTGTGCAAGCCATTCGCCTTTCATCCAGTTGGATGTGTAATTCACGAATTTTCGTCTCTGCCACCTCGAATTTTTCCTCGAGACTATCCACGGCATAACACAACCTAGTAGTTGTCATCTCAAGCACATCCACACACTGTTTCGTATTCCTCTTTTGTGAATCTACGACTTCTGTGGTGTTCGATTGAATTGGATCCATAGCTTTCTTATCGAGGGACATGAGCCGCAGCTCTGATACCAACTTTCACGGGGTGCCTTTCTTCTTGGTACAGAAAGGGACACCGTACGGCAGTAGTCTGCTCCGCGGACTACTTTCCGCCTTATCTCGGTCGTTTCTGGACGAAAGATAATTTGATTACAATTTGTGGAAAACTTACAACGTGAAATTGAAATGCATTGAAAGTAAATTGATCATTGATTACTTGAAAACTAGAAATTACAATTAATGAAAGCAGGAAATTATAATAGCTGGTGCAGGAGGCGAACACCAGAAAGATTGTTTAAAAGACTAATACCCCCCTATAATAGCATTCGGAACAAAGACTTAACTGATAAGAGTAGACGTTTAAATACCAAGGAATCATACTAAATGTTTACCAATATCAAAACTATTTTACAATTGAAATAAACTATTACAATGGAAAGGAAATTTCAATTCAAACTTGAACTAATATTTACAATGTGGGGCCGAAGTTGGACAAATTGCGGCTGCGATTAGATCAAGGGGCTAGTTGATGCTGCGGTCCTTGACACTATGTCTCTCCTCCATCTCATCTTTCTTCTCGGGAATTCTATTTTTGACCAAAAAGAAGTACTGAGCTTCAAACTAACGTCAAATTTTCAAAAATTTATTGGCCAGTTTTCTCTAAATTTACTGAATTTCTTGTTATGCAGAGTGATTAATTGAATTTTTGTTTTAGAATTCCAATTTAGAACTGTACGTGAATGTTAGAATTCAGTTATTGATGCATTTTTAATTTTCTATGGAAGTGGAAATGGAAATGGATCGTAGTGTTGGACAAAAATAAACAGAGATCTCAAAAATAAATTCATCAAATTCTTCAGGTTATAGAATTTAGAATCGGGATATAGAATTTTTTTTTTCTTTGCGTGTTTTTGTGGGCTTTTGCATTTCTGTGAGATTGTTGAGTCGAGAACTCATCTTGAATATGCTATGTTTCAACGAACTAGGTAAAATATGTGAATCTCTATTCCCATTGCATACATATAATTAAAATTTTGAATTTGAACTTGACATTTTTATTCGTTAATAACTCTAGCAAAACAATAGGTATAATCTTGTGATCTTCGCTGGTAAAAATAATTAGAAATTGGCGATGAGGTTACTAGATCCATTTCTTTCCCATCTTAAATCAACTAAAGATCAAATTTAAAAGGGAGCTATTCCAATACACTAAAACCTGCCATCATAGACGTTTCTTGTTTCACTAAAGCCGCTTTAGAAAGGCATAGTGAATTTCTATTAGTTATATGTCTATTTGGGTTTTTTGTTTTTGTTATGTTAATTAATTCTATGTCTGTGGGAGTGATTTTCTCTTTTCTTGATTTTATTTTTTTAATTGTATTCATGTTTGTGAGAATTGTCAATACACCAAAAATTCTTAAGAGATTTGTGACAATTTAGAGAGAGAGATCTAATAGATTGATAGTTCAATTCAATCAAATGAACAATCTGATATGGCAACAGATGCTCCATTTTCTTTACAAATCTTACAACTTGGAAAGTGGTTCAAGAAGCGGGGATCGAATATTTCTAATTCTCTGGGAATGGCTCTACCGGAGATTGAGGTATGCTCAATTCCGTTTTTATAATTTTTTAAAAAAAATTATTAGTTAACCATGTTCTGCTATTTATTTGTGTATGTGTTTTTTAATTTATTAGTTAACCATTCTCACTCTTTTTTTTTTGTTTACTGTTATACGGTAGGGAATTAGGGTTTATGTTTTGCTAAATATATATCATGTAAAATCTGTGCTAGTCAAATATTTGCCTTGATTAATCTAATTATGCCTGAGGTCGATGAATTTTTGTTGTTGGAATAGCTTGTTCTGTCTTTTCGAACTTCCTATTAAAACTAAAATGATTAAACTAATGAATGAGTATTGTTCATGGGCTATTCTTGTAACTGGAGGATTCAAACACTAACTTGGAGAAGCCCAACAAAAAACTCAGGATTTGACTATTAAATAGTGCTCGTACTGAACAATTTTCCTGGCTTCGTCCCTGCAAGTGACAGAGGAAGAGAGTGACCTTCATTTTTCGACACCACCATTCCTCGTCAGCGCAAATGTGTTCGATTGTTGAATTGAACTCAACCACCCCAGTGCAATTAAGCAACTCTGTTACCCGTTGATGGACCCACTTCATAGAGTCCCATTTGTTTTGTAGCTTCTGCTTACTCTATTTGCGCCAGGATGTGTTGTTGAATAAGAATATAACTCGCTCCTACCCATGTTTGGTGAAGCACCGACCCTGCCGATGCCCCTCTGCAATGGATGTTTCGTAGGAGGTGATGAACACCTTCAGTACCACTGGATTCCATCGTGGAGCCTTCATCACTGTTGACGTCAGCAAGTGTAGACAAGCCGCATGCAGCCGATAATCAACCTGAGTCGAAGACTGACGTGAACAAAAACAGGGATCGCATCTTGCCGTCTACTTGAGAAAATGCGAAAACAAAATGACTTTGAACTTACAAAACACGATGGTCAACAAGGTTATTACGAAATGTCTAGAACCTGTTTGTTTGGCATTTTACGGAGAATTTTTTACCTTTGCTTAGGGGTATCAGCCGCAATATTTGACCCACTTTTTTTTTTTTTTAAAAAGGGTCAAAAAATTCATTTTCATGGTAAAATAACTTGAAACAAACAGTGGCCTAACTTCTTTAGCATACTCACCTGAAAGTAATAGGATCCATGCGTAGCAGCAAATCATAGTCGACGACCCAACGAATTGTCGACGGCGGGGATTGACTTCAAACAGAAATCCCCGATTGCAGACTGTGTCGTATGATAAGTGTATTTTATACACTTATTCGGGGTCTAAAATAACAATATTTGATAGTTCTTTTCACAAAATATATCCTAAATTGTTGTATTTTAAGTTATATAGGTGAAAACTCAATGGTTGGACGAGGAATGGAAAGAAAGAAGCGAAAAATGGTGAAAAATAACAAATCCAAAGTTTGATGATCAAATTGCAAATTCAATAGTTGATTTGGACCACAAGATGATACTTTGAAGATTTCTATGAGACAATTGGGTGGAATTAGAACTCAAAAAGGAATGGAATATTTATCACAATCAATGTCCAATCGCACAAGTTATATTTCAGATTTTCAGTCGAAAATTGAGACCCATTTTTGGTATAGTAAACGTTCGAATTGAGAAATTTATATTTATATCAAAGTTGTAGCCCTTTAAGTTATCTTTCCAAAGAACTTTGAATCGCTTCAATCGGATATCATATGAGAAAGTTATGGCCAAAATACTGACTGCTGTATAGAGACAAAAAATTTGCGCCCGAATACAACTTTCCTTATCCGATTAGAACTCTTTTGGAAGTCAATTTGGATGTGATTTTCCACCAATTTTAGACTGTTACAAATACATAACAGCAGAATACATATTGGGGAACTCTCATGTACATATTATACTCCATTATTCATCAATTATTATCATCAATGGAAGAGAATTCATAGTTTTTGTGAGAGAATTGAAGGAGATTTGCAAGAATTTATTCAAGTGAAGATTCAAACCTAATCTTTGGGCAAAGAAGAGAAGGCGCAGTGAAGATTTATCAAGAAACCATTGAAGAGATTTAAGATTTCAAGATTTATCTTCATGTTCTCAATTTATCAATAATCCGGGTTATGTCTTTTCACTTATATATGATTGATTACTTGTAATTTCAATATGTTATGCTAGATTTTTACATTGCTAAAGATATAGATGACCCTTGTTTTGAAACTTTTAGTATTAATTAATTGTGGACGTTTTAATTTGTTAGAATGCTTGGATATTTATTATGATTTAGTTTGCTTTTCAATTAATTGACCACTGGTTGAATTGTTTTTGGATTTTATTATCATCGAGAGAGGTAATAGAATCGTTAGCACATAGTAATAAATATTGTGAGGTTCGATAGAGGATAGAGATATACTTTTATGCTTTGCATGGTTCATAATGATGTTCTAGTTCGTTAATGCATTTATCATGTTCGTATTTTTTTATCGAGAGATAGGAAGGTCACATGAGAGGAATAGATTTAATTGCTATCGAGAAAGACTTTTAAATAAATTTGGACTTCAACCAACTTGCATGATAATAAATTGTCAATTTAATTGTTAAACTAAAAATGGATGAACAAGGGGGATTCTAGATCTTAGCAATAATCTCATAAATTTGATAAACTCTTACTTTAATTTCTTGTACGCAATAAATTAGATATAAATTTATTATAAAATATTATTGTTATTCGATTAAGGGTATTATTAACTTTAACTCGATCAAACACGTAGTCCTCGTGGGTTCGACACTTTACACACTACTATATTACTTGATCACGACCTTGTTCACTTGCGGGAAATCAAACGATCATCGTATCGGGCTGAGTTAGAGTTGGCCTGTGAAAGCAAAACGAGATGCATGAAGTAAATGTCGATTACGTAACGCAATAACTGTTAGTACAAACAAATTTGCGTTACAGCTCCGATGAAAATAAATTAAATAATATGCTTATTATCCCATTTCTTGCGATGCAGTCGAGAAAAAAGAAATGAAAAACAAAATTTCTGCATAACACTGATTTAAATCATAATAGGCCAACCAACGTGGGCTCCCACCGAAGTTGGAGAAAATTGTCAGGAGTAAGTGGAGATTTATGCACAGAAACGGGAGAGTGGCCGGAGGTTGAAGCTTACAAACCTCTAGTCGCGATTATCGCTGCAGGACTTCGGCCTTGAAGACGAAAGTCGCAAGTGTCTCCAACTTCCAGTTATATTTTCGCCAGCAAGAAAAAGAGACCTAAACAAATGCTTGAAGATGGCCGAGAAACAAAACTGTAGCGGGAAGAAACTTGGAGACAAAGAACGAGTTTGTGTATTTCAGCCGAAACTTGTTTAGAAAACAACGGCATGTTCATGCGGAGTGTTCAAATTGAAGCTCGTTATCTACCGTATTTGTAGCCCCTGTTGGAATAGCACAAGCGAAAATAGAAGGGAGAGAGGAAGACTATTGATAGAATGGTACAAGGAAGAGTAAAGTGGAAATCAATTATAGTCAATTGGTTGGTTGAGATAATTGTTGGGGGGTAAAAACGTAATAAAAGGGGAGAGATGAAGAATCTAAAAATTTCAACCTGTAGTCTCTTCTGTGTCAGAAACGTGGGAAATGGCATATGAGTACGTTGTCCAACGGTCCAGTTTTTGTTAAAAACATAAAAGCAAAATTTCGTCCAAACAAGGACTTAGTTTTTGCTGTAAATTTATTTATGTTATAATACAATAGTAAAAGTTATTTGGTAAATGAAATAATTGACATTAATGTTGAAATGATTTCTCATGGATCTAGTCATTTGAAATTATAATATATGGGTCTCAAATGACATGAATGTGACAATGTTGTTGTATTGTTACATTGTTTTTATTTTTAAATTTATTAAATAATGTTAGTACTAAAATACTATTTTTGGCTCCACCCCTGAGATCCAAAAACCTCTTAACCTTGATACTACAACAACATTTATGTTGTTTGTACAATTATACTTGACAATAATGGATGACAATGTTGTCAAGTGTGAGTTTTAAACAAATATTATCAAACTAAATTGTATATGCAGCATGATTCCTACAATGAGGAGCAAGAGTGGAAGAAACTTCAATTCTATTGTATACAATTATAATAAAATACAAATAAAGAGTGAACTTGGCTCTCGAATAAAGAGAATCAAACTCGCTCTATATTCTTAAAAAATTAAAAGATAAAGAGTATTGTAGCCTAATTATAAGATTAGGCTTTTTAAAATAAAGAGCATGCCACTTTCAAAAAGTTTCTTGAAAATGCTTTTGTATATGTGAAATGAATAGATTACCGTCAAATTTAGAGATTAGCAACAAAAATTGACTAATATTAATATCCTGCAAGTTGGTGATGAAATGAAATATTGCTTTTGACGCTTCTTAAATAAAGTTCCCGTTGATCTCATTGTTTGAAAATAGATNCTTTTTGATTGTTCGACAATCAAAAGTTGGACTCTAAGATCAATTCCATATGTGATTTAAGCCTATATTTGACTCATATTTATATACAGTTAATACTTTATACTTACAAGTAATATCCGCTCGTCTCTCATCTTTATTTTATTTTTTAATAATTTAAACTGCTTATTAAAATCATGTGCTCAATATGTGTCACACGCAATGCCATAATAAATTGAAATTTCACATATTAAATTTAGCCCTTGTTTGATCATCATTTTTATCCAAGCTTATTTTTAATCATACATTTTTCAATAAAATAATTTATATGTAAATCCAAAATTCTACCTTATTTTTAATCAAATGTTATTCAAAAAAATCACTATAAAAAATTTATTTTCAATAATAGTAAGGCTCAAACACACCCTTAATTTATTAAATTGAATTTGGATACCGTATCCAAGAATTGTCTTGTGGTCTATTCCCGTTAAGATCATTTCTTTGATACGTGCAAAATGAAAGATGTCAACACCGATTCTAATTTCTAAATCAAAATAAAATCCTCAAGAAGTCCATCAGAATCTACTCTTGATTTATTAATTAGATTCATTCGATGTAAGGAAAAATCCATTTGTAATCACTAGTACACCACACATGAATTTCATTTTCAGTTGGTGGCACCTTTGAAATTACCAATTAGCACAACTTTCACACTGTCATACATGTCTTTGATTTTCAATAAAACAGTCATGCTATATTATCAGGAGAGTGACAGAAAGATTAACATAATGTCACATGACATTATATCATTAGACTATTTAAAATACATTCAAATATTGTGTATATAAGATAGAACTTGGTGGGGACTGCATCAAGTTGGAGAATCGTTTCGTGAAATTTTAATTTAATTAATATCGATAACAATATCTTGATGGAATGTTTGCGTACTTGACAATCTTGTAACACCAAATTAACAAAAGCAGTTGTTGTACAATGCCCACACCGTTTCTTCATGAAGGTTATCTCAACTTCCCATACTGAATTGATCATATAAAAATCTTGTTAATGTTACGTGTTCATAGTTTGTTAATCTTGTTGATTGACAAGACTCTACAGGCGTAACATGGAGATAATTTCGTTATAGTTGAACATGGCATATTTAGTAACACAACAAACACAATAATGTAACACAAGGTAAAATAACGAATTTGAATAACACCGAATACAATGATGTAAAAGACTAGTGTGGATTTTACTTGTAATGACACTAAACATATCAATGGAACGGGAGAGATTTTTTAAGGCGATTTTGCGGTTGTTATTATTTGTGGGCGAATTTTCAGCCATTTGGGGTGGATTTTAATTTTGAAAAAGTTGAGAGCATGTCCACGAGATGCAAGTAGTAAACAATAATTTTAGAATATAAAAGAACGAAAAGTAATTTTGTAATTTAAGGTTGAAGTTGTTGAATATTGGGCTCCAATCACACCAAAACCGAGATCAGTTAACACCAAATCAACAACCACAATCACAACCAAAACCTTCCAACTTGTCTTCCCAAAATCGGTTGCTCCAAGGTGCCCACAAAGGGATGAGTGTGAATGTTATTGGTAGCCCCCAAAACAGCCACAAAGACTAAGAAAAGAATAGAAGAAGACGGCACAAAGCCAAGGAAAGCACAAAGCCAAACTAACACTCTTTTCTCTCTAAAACACACGATTGTCCACACATTCACACTAAACACACACAAATAGTAACGAGCGACTTATATAAGCCAAAAGAGTGGGCTTTATGTTAAGGTAAGTAAGGCCCAATAGGTAACAATAAATGGGCTGTCAACCCTAAAGTCGTCCAAGGTAATGGGTCGGGTCATGAGTCACACTAACACAATTAAGTTACTTTAAATGGCCAGAATAAGTTGTATGAATGTTTTGTTCGATCGTGGTGTCGACATTTCACTGCACTCATCGGTCGAGGC
>OU503055.2:12674143-12716643 GCA_912172775.2 Fraxinus pennsylvanica
ACATTGTAAAATAACGAGTTTGAATAACATTGAAGATAATGGTGTAAAACATCAAAATGAATTTTACTTGTAATGACACTAAGTATATCGTTGGAACAGGAGAGATCTTTCTAAGGCGATTTTGCGGTTGTTCTTATTTGTGGGGCGGATTTTCAGCCATTTGGAGTGAATTTTAATTTTGAAAAAGTTGGGAGCATTTCTACGAGATGCAAGTTGTAAACAATAATTTTAGAATAAAAAAGAACGAATAGTAATTTTGTAATTTAAGGTTGAAGACAAGTAGTGGCCTCCATTTCCCTTTCTTTATTTTGTATCAGAAAAACATGTCTTATCACTGATGAGATATTGATGAGATATCTGACCATAAAAAACCAAGAAAAAATCTATTGAAACCTAATCTTGATTGTTTTATTAGATTGTCTTGTAGTAACGCCAAGTGGTGTGCGGTGAGGGGTTGACCAACTACAAATAAATCTTACGAGTAAAAGTTTTTCATATTTACTTTCTTTTTGATAATTTCGTGGGACCTTTGAAAATACCAAATTAGCACGATATTCTTGCCAAATGCCGAATATTATTTAAGTGAACAAATGTAATGTAATTTGGAGAGAAGATCAAAGATAAGAGAGGGAGAGAGGCAATTGGCAAAATTGCTGCAGATGGAGCCAAAGCTTAAAAAGCTGGGTAGTTCTTTTCAGGTGCCTATTGTGCAGGAACTGGCCAAGGAGAAATCGACCGCTATTCCACCAAGATACCAGCGACCTAATCAAGATCATCTCATTTCCTCCTTACCTGAAAATAAAATTCCTGTGATTGACATCCAAAAGTTGATGGAGAAAGATTCAATGGATACAGAGCTTCAAAAACTGCACACTGCGTGCCAAGAATGGGGTTTCTTTCAGGTATGCACGGAAACTACTATAACATTTAGCATTATTTGCCCCTGCAACGGGCCTGCCTGTCCGTTCTTTGGCGCGGCGGCTTGACACGTTTGACACCACTATTGTCATTCAGTAATTCTTAATATCATGTTAAAGGACCTTTTATTAGTATTTGAAAGTTATGACTTCGACCTAAAATCAGCTAGAGATGGTGAATATGTGAATAACGCTTATTTAAAAATTATTAATTAAAAGTGACAATTCACTTTTTAGTTGTTTTAGATGTTTAGTTAATCAAGTCATCCTATATTGAATTGTCACAATAATAAATAAAGCAAGGTAAATAACACAAGATTTGTCACGGAGAAAACCTTTAACTGGGTAAAAAACTCCAGGACTATATGCAATAAGAACTTATATTATGATCCAGCCTAGAAAACCTAATCTAACTCCTATAATCTCCAAAACTCGCTAGAACGTGCTTCACCCACATTTGCTTCCAATCTTTTGGAATTGTCTATTTCCTGTGGATCACCAAGAATACTTTGTTTTTGTACTCTTTCCAATACTTCTGGTCCAACCTCCTTCAATTTTCAGCAACCTCTAAAAGTTATCGAAAAAGTACATTCCTAATTATATCTAGAAAATGGGTGTTTTAGATTATATGAATTTGATGTTTTTTCCTACTCGTGGTTGATTGATCTCAAAAATGAAAAGTTTAATCTCAATGTTTGGATGTATTCTTGAATCTTGTATTGATATTATGAGGATGTAAAATAATGATCAACTACACCCCAAAAACGTAATGGGCATTGGGTATTTATAATAAAAGGTATTTGGATAGTATATGATAGATAGTACTCTTGCAAAACGCGAATTAGGATTTCTCCGAAAAGACAATCGCCCGAGCACCAAGCTAGCGACAGGTATGTCGCTCGAGCGATAGTTGGGCGACGGCAAGTAACAATGATTCTGTTTTTTCCGCTCGAGCAACTATCGTAAATTCAGCGACTCTTTCTCCTTGTTCCATAATCAAGCCCAAAGACTCCTAGTTCATTTGTACAACCCTCTAAAAGACTCCTTGACTTTTACAACTCTTTTATAACAATTATATTCTTTTATAATAATCATTTTGTCTAAAGAATTATCAATACAACATAAGTCCTAACAATATTATCTGTTGGATATTGTTTTATATGATCATACTTGGCTACTTGCAGTTGATCAACCATGGAGTTAGCTTTCCAAAGGTGGAGGAAATGAAGTTAGAAATTCAAGAATTCTTCAATCTCCCAATAGAGGAAAAGAAGAAGTTTAGTCAAGAATCAGGGGACATAGAGGGTTATGGACAGGCCTTTGTTGTATCAGAAGAGCAAAAGCTTGATTGGGCAGACTTATTCTATATAATCACCTTACCAGTCCACTTGAGAAAGCCTCACTTAATTCCCAAGCTTCCTGCTAAGTTCAGGTAGAAACATGTATCGCTAGTATGTAGTGGATTGGACAGTATTAAAGAAGACACTGTACTGTCTAATCTCATCTGATAGCTGTACTAAAAATGTTGTTAGTTGGCTCCTTTATTCTTGATTTTTGCAGGGATGCAATAGACGAATATGCCGTAGAATTGAAAAACCTTGCCATGAAAATCCTAGACCTAATGGCTAAAGCTTTACACATGAAAGCTGAGGAAATGAACATGGTCTTCGAAGAAGGGATGCAAGCAATGAGGATGAATTATTATCCTCCATGCCCCCAACCGGAGCTCGTTACCGGCCTTTGCCCCCACTCTGATTCAGTTGGACTCACCTTTCTCCTCCAAGTCAATGAAATTGATGGTCTTCAGATTAAGAAAAATGGAGCTTGGATCCCTGTTGCACCACTCCCTAATGCTTTTGTTATCAACATTGGAGACGTCTTGGAGGTATTTTCACATGATCAAATGGCCTAAAGTCACTCCATTTATAAATTGTTCTCTCAACAGTTTGTGCATCTATAGCCTATAAATTATGTTGTATTCATTGAGATCTGTAGTCTTTATATCCTTTCCATTGGATCTTTATCATTATATGCTTTGACAGATTGTGACGAATGGAGTTTACCGTAGCATTGAACATCGAGCAACTGTCAACTCCAAGAAAGAAAGGCTCTCCATTGCCACATTTTTCAACCCAGCTATAGATGGTGATTTAGGTCCAGCACCAAGCCTAGTGACTCCAGAAACTCCAGCAAAATTCAAAAGAATCAGCTCTGTTGATTATTTGAAAGGATTTTTTTCGCGGGAACTTGATGGGAAATCATACCTCGACGCCATGAGAATTTAGAGTAAGAACAATCCGGTTGTTGATTCATGTATGCTGAGTTCATTAAATGAGAAATACGGTATCTGCTAACATTTTTGGATGCAGGTATGGCAGCTGCTATCTGCACCCAGAATCAAGTTGCTTTGATTGAATAAATGTGTGTAAACGAGTAGAAGAATGATTCTTGTTACTCAAATAAGGCCCTTTTATTGATTAGCCAATTAAACATAGTAATTAATGAAGGGAGTTGTATGTCAGAAGTTGCAATGTTGCTTTGTACTTAAAAACACTCTCTCAAAACATTTAATATTTCGTCGCGTGATTTTCTTTTTCCCTTAATTATGGTTAATCTTGTTAACTCCAAGATAAGAATTGGAAGTATGTCTAGGCAACAATTTCTAGCCTAGATGATACTGGATTAAGTGACTTGTATAACTAGTAGTAATTTAATCAGTGGGTTGTTTGCAATTTAGTATTTTTTTTTTCAATCTATAAATAAAATCTCCATTGAGATTATCAAAGTCGTGCAGAATGCAGATGATAATAATGCATGCTGTAAAAGCTATGTTGATAACTCAATCAAAATTCAAAAATTTCAGTTACTTGAGACTGTCAAACAGAGTGATGGTTCGCTTTATTGTGAACAACAATGTGGAGCAACCAATGATGCATACACCCCATCTTTCATTTTCACAAGCACATCGTGACTTCCCTTTTCAACAATGACTCCATTCTTCACAACAGCAATGGTGTCTGTCCCCATTATTGTAGTCAGGAGATGAGCTGCAAAAGGCTTCCTGGACTATACACTCTGACTAAGCATCCAGTGCACTTGTTGCTTCGTCGAACAAAAGCATCTTTGGATCTTTCAAAATTGCTCTTGCTATAGAAATTCTTTGCTTTTTTCCACCAGACAATTGAATTCCTCTCTCTCCAACGTTAGTACGTATTCTTGAGGCAATCCTGATATGAAGTTGTGTGCATCAGCAGCTCTTGTTGCTGAAATGATCTCCTCTTCAGCTCCATCCCCTGTTTTCCCATGTGCAATGTTTTCACAGATTGTTTCGTTGAAAAGTATAGGTTCTTGACTCAATAATCCCATTTGCTGCCTCAGCCAACTTAGCTTCAATTTTCGGATTTCCACTCTATCCAAGAATATTTGGCCAGAGTCGGGATTGTAGAATCTTTGTATCAAACTGATAACTGTGAACTTCCCACTTCCACTCTCTCCAACTAGAGCCATTGTCTGCAAAAACATATATTATCTAAATTTAAAAATAAAAAATGACAAAATCTAAAACAAGACAGCAGAGAGCAGATATTTCTCTATTTGGCTGAGTGAACATACCTGCCCAAAAGGCATACTTTGGCACAAATCCTTGAAGATTTGGATGTCTGGCCGTGTTGGATACTTGAAGCTTACATGTTGAAACTCAATGTCACCTCTAACACTAGACAATGTAGTGCCTTCTTCACTAATTGAATCAATCTCGGGTTTACTATCCAGAATCTCAAATGTAGAAGCAACAGAATCCTTAGCTTCGTTCACGTCAGGAGCCATTGCACTAGCTTGAGAAACTCCGATAGCTGACATTGTTAGAGCAAAGAAAACCTGCAGAGTATTGTGGTTTAATTGAAGATGAATTCAGCAAGTGAATGATAAGAACAAGAAATTCTTAATTTACCTAGAACACATCCCCAAAGGATGCTTTCCCATGTTGAATCAGAACAGATCCAATGTAGAAACTGAAGGAATTTGTGCAAAAGAACGAGCTCCCTAGTAAGTCCAATCAGAACTCCTTGCTTCACATGAGCCTCGCATTTTTCCTTGTACATTTTCATTATCTTCTCTTCAGCACTAAATGACGCAACAGTTCTGATGCTGCTGACAGCATCATTTGCCACTTGACTAGCTTCTTCATACATAACCTGCTTTACATATATTGCATCTTTACTTAGATGTCTGTGGGTATATATACACACACACAAATAAGTAGTACTTGAATGATCATGACGTTCAGGTACTAAAAAATACCTTGGCATCTGCACTGAACCCTTTGTAGAACCCATCGAGAGGAATCCTCGCAAACCAACAAGCGGCAGAAGAAGAAGGATTATGATGGCTAGCAACCAATTGGTCGTGAAGGCTATCACCAGGCCTACTATCACCGTCGCTATGTTCTGGAAAATTAGCGCTAAAGCATCTCCTACAAGGCTCCTTACAGTTGAGGCATCAGTAGATAACCTTCCGCCAACAACACCACTGCGTCCAACAAACGCTTCTCTTTTAGTATCAATTGAATAGAATCAAAGAATTTGATGATTACTAGTAAAAAGAATTTACAAACCTTGAGTTACGAGGATTATCAAACCAACTAATCTCCTGGTGCACTACCTTCTTGAATGAATTATCAACTTACCACCAGCAATTCCAAAAAAGGAATTCTGCACTGGTACGGTTGGTACATAGGCCAAGGACGACTAACATGAGTCCCCAAAACCTGGAATCTTTCTTAAGCTTGTTTGCAGGTTCAAAGAAAATTTTAATAGCTGATGAAAGTAAGAGTCCAAATATTGGAAAGACTACGCCATGTGCCCCAGCTGCCAATCATCATAGCAGCAAATATGGCAACTCGGGTTTGTTTCAAGTATGCAAAGTGTCTTATAGAAACTTTCTTATGTTCCTTCAAAACCTTGACTTCCCTTTCATCTCTGGTATCTCCAGTTTGAGCTTCATGATAGTCAATAAGATCAGGAGCACCAAAGGGAGGAGGGAGTGATCCGCTGCTTGTCGATCTCTTCATGGAAATTCTGCTACTCAAAAGACTTGCTCAAGTTGCCATCTAATTCTAGAGCAGAATCCATTTTCTGTAAGTCTGTCCCTTCAATGTTATCAACATGTTTAGCACCTTCTTGCATTTGAATAAGCTGTGAGTATGCTCCATCGGGATTCCTTACCAAATCAGCATGAGTGCCTTGCATTATTTTGGGAAAAATTATTTTCAAATTGATTCCATATGCTAAATCTTAAAATACTATTTAACAAATTGTGATGCTTATTCCTTGTTCTACTAGTTTTCCAGCTTCCACTACTGCTATATGATCAACATTTCTTATAGTTGTCAGACGGTGTGCAACGCTGTTGTTCGGTTTGTCATAACATTCTTGTTGAAATTCCCTCAAAGTTACCATATTTAGTATTTATTTTATAATTATGAATGTGAGGTAATTAGGGGTATTAGGGAATCCAGATTTTCCTATTCGGATTCCTTAAGTTTAGGGTAGTAATTTCCCTTTCTTATTTTTAGGAGTTTGTTACTATTTTTTTTCTTTGATAACGGTGGATGTTCGGGTCAGCTTGCGCGCATCTCGACTAATCCCACGGAGCCCTGAAGTTTACGATCTGGTACTCACCTCAGTGGCCCTGAGGGGACTCGAACTAGTGACCATTGGAGAGCAAATCCATGGCCCGACCAATTGAGCAACCCCTCAAGGTTAGTTTGTTACTATTTTTAGTTATGGAAACCGTGTATATTAAGGTGTAATATTCCTCAACTAATAATATGAGAAAATAAGATTATCCTACCTCACAAATCTTCATGGTATCAGAGACAGGTTCGCTGGAAAACCCTGGCCTCCATTCCTAGCCGTCCTCTAAGGTCAAGTACGACATGGCAACCGGAACAGCCAGGTCCACCTCAGAAGTCTCTTCTCATTCAGATCAAACATCTGCTCTTCCAAATTCGGGAAATTCTGGAACCTCTGAAAATATCTCTCCTCATCACCAGCCACAAACTTAATTGGCAAAATTTTCGCCAGTGGTCTCAATCCGTCAGAATGTTCATTTGTGGCAAAGGCAAGGAAGATTATCTAACAGGGGAGATTCCAATTCCGAAGAAGGATGATCCATGTTACAAGAAGTGGAAGGCCGAAAATCATCAAATCATGTCATGGCTCATCAATTCGATGAACGTTGATATTGGTGAGAAATTTCTCTTTTATGAGACTGCTCAAGAAATTTGGGAAGCTGTGAGAGAAACATATTCTAGTTCTGAGAATACATCGGAGCTCTTCGCGATTGAAACGATCCTTCATGATCTACGGCAGGGAGAGACCTCACGGTGACGCAATACTTCAATACTCTTACTCGTCACTGGCAACAACTAGACATGTTTGAAAATCATGAATGGAAGTGCCCCGAAGACAGTGCTCTGTATCGCAAAATATTGGAGCAGAAGAGGACGTTTAAGTTCCTATTGGGATTAAACAAGAATCTAGATTATGTTAGAGGCAGAGTGATGGGAACTAAACCTCTTCCGAGCCTTAGAGAAGCTTTTTCTGAAGTTCATCGTGAGGAAAGCAGAAAAAGGGTCATGATGGGTGGCCAACATTCGTCTTCAACATCGGAAGGATCCGCCCTTGCTGCCCGTGGCTCACGTCCTCCAAATCAGCAAGATACCCGCCAACAGAGGAAGGGAAGACCTTGTTGCAATCATTGTGCTACACCTGGTCACACCAAGGATAAATGTTGGAAGATAGACGGCAAACCGGCTAATTGGAAATCAGTAAAGTCAGGTTCTGACAAAGACAGCTGGGCAAACTCAGCCAATGCAGTCGAGGAACTGCCAGCCATTGTTGAGTTAAGTCCTTTCACCAAGGAACAACTTGAGGTGCTCCAAAAGCTTCTAAGCAGTACACTTTCTCAGCACATTGCCCTTGCTCCGTCCACTAGCATGCACGCACAAGCAGGTAATTCATATTCGGCATTTTCAGTGTGGGCTAAACGCTCAAAATATTGGATTATTGATTCAGGGGCGTCAGACCATATGACAGGAGATGAGTTTCTCTTCCATGACTATCAACCGTGTCACACAAATCTTACAGTACGAATTGCTGATGGTTCTCAGTCCAAGGTGGCCAGGACTAGATTAGTTCAACTCTCATCCAGAATTACTCTAAAGTCCGTGCTTCATGTCCCTAAACTTGATTGCAATTTAATATCCATCAGTAAGTTGACTCGCGATAATCACTGCTTAACTAATTTTTTCCCGAATGTGTGTTTTTCAGGAATTGGGTTCAAGGAAGAGGATTGGCAGTGCTGAGATGTGTTCTGGACTTTATCTCTTCAAGATAACTCAACCTGGAAAAGCTCTACTTGTGAATAGTGGTTCATCTAAGAGTCAGTCATTTCATAGTTTCAGTCCTAAGTCTGTTTTCAATTCAAGTGTCAATAAAGATAGTGAAGCCATGTTATGGCACTATCAGTTGGGTCATCCAAACTTTATATACATTGAAAGGTTATTCCCTCACCTATTCATCAATAAAAATTCGAAGTTTTTTAACTGTGAGATATGTCAGCTTGCAAAACACACTCGTTCTGTATATCCAAGTGTGCCCTACTATCCATCAAAACCCTTTGCATTAATTCACAGTGACATTTGGGGACCATCTAGAATTAAAAATATCAATGGAGCACGGTGGTTTGTAACATTCGTAGATGATCATACACGACTTACTTGGGTTTTTCTTATGAAAGAAAAGTCAGAAGTTGATAGAATATTCCAGACATTCAATTCCATGGTTCAAACACAATTTAATACTAAAATCCATATCCTTAAATCTGACAATGCTAGGGAATATTTCTATTCAGCTCTAAGTGAATACTTGTCTAGACAGGGAATTGTTCGAGTAAGTTCATGTGTCAACACACCTCAACAAAATGGAGTGGCAAAGAGGAAAAACCGCCATCTGTTGGAAGTAGCCCGATCTCTTATGTTTTCTACTGGTGTTCCAAAATATCTGTGGGGGGAAGCCATTCTTACTTCTGCATATCTCATCAATCGGTTACCATCTCGTGTTCTAAAGTTTGAAACACCACGTCAAGCCCTCATTAAAATATTTCCTCATGCTCGTGTTCTTTCCTCTGATCTTCCTTTCAAAAATTTTGGGTGTTCTGCTTTTGTTCATGTGTACCCTCAAAACAGGAGTAAACTTAATCCATGATCCATGAAATGCGTCTTTATCGGTTATTCCACCAAGAAGAAAGGTTACAAGTGTTTTTGTCCTAACACACGAAGGGTATTTGAAACAATTGATGTGACATAAGGTTACAAGTGTTTTTGTCCTAACACACGAAGGGTATTTGAAACAATGGATGTGACATTCTTTGAACAAAATCCTTATTTTTCCAAATCTGAATTTCAGGGGGAGAGTCAAATAGAACTTCAGCTTTGGAGTTGGGATTCGTTGCTAGAACAGCCTGAAATCAGCCCAAATAGACAACCACAGGGTATTGCTCATTAGCCTGGGGAAACCTTGTAACTTGGAGGAGTAAGAAACAGTCAGTAGTTTCTAGAAGTAGTGCCGAGGCTGAACTAAGAGCTTTAGCAGTAGCAATTTGTGAAGGAATATGGATCAGGCGAGTTATGACCGAGTTGGGAATGGAGTTTGAGAAGTCAGTAAAGCTTGAGTGTGATAATCAGGCTACTATTAGCATGGCAAAGGATCCAATTCACCACGATAGAACTAAACATGTGGAGATCGATCGACATTTCATCCCTGAAAAGATTGAGAACTCAGAGGTGCAGTTGGTCTACACTCCATCTCGAGAGCAACTTGCTGATATCTTGACAAAGGCTTTGCTAGGACCTAACTTTGAGGAACTATGTAACAAGTTGGGCATGTACAATATGTACAACCCAACTTGAGGGGGAGTGTTGAAATTCCCTCAAAGTTACCATATTTAGTTTTTATTTTGTAATTATGAATGTGAGGTAATTAGGGGATTAAGGAATCTAGATTTTCCTATTCGGATTCCTTAAGTTTAGGGTAGTAATTTCCCTTTCTTATTTTTAGGAGTTTGTTACTATTTTTAGTTATGGAAACCGTGTATAATAAGGTGTAATATTCCTCAACAAATAATATAAGAAAATAAGATTATTCTTCCTCAGAAATCTTCAATTCTCAAGTGCATCATGCACAAGGCGTTCTGACTCTGCATCCAGAGCACTTGTTGCCTCATCGAGAAGAAGGATTTTTGGATTTTTAAGAATAGCTCTAGCAATTGCAAACCTTTGCTTCTGACCACCGGATAGCTGAGTTCCATGTTCATCCACCACTGTATCAAGCCCTGGTAAACGGGATAATATTATTTCCTCACGTGTAAGAGCCAATGTTGAAAAAAATGGGCAGGCATGTCCTGTTCAATCGAGAAAACAGTAAAGACCTGTTACCTGGGGGAGGTTTTCAATGAATTTGGCAGCATTAGCAAGTTCTATTGCTGTTCTATTATCTTCATCAGAAGCATCTTCTTTGCCATACAATATGTTTTTGTTGGAGTTGTGACATTTTGTTGTCACATGAAGAATTGTATTTTTATTGTAATCTAGTTTGTAGTTAGTTTAGTTGAAATGTCTAACTAAGTTGATGTTAAGTTAGACTAGATTATAACTAGTACAACACAAAGTAGTAAACCACTCTACAAGTAAAGTAAGTTCTAGTAGCAAAGTTGAAAGCTACTACTTGCTAGTGGATTGTCAAAGAGGTAGAAAATATCTCTAAATATCTTGTAGAATATCTAGTAAGTTTGGCTATAAGAGCCTGTTTGGTAACAATTCTCCTTTTCTACAGTAAATCACTTCTCATTTTCAACCACACATTCTTCAATAAAATAATATTTTCCATCACATCAATACTTTTTTCTTCTTTTTCAACCACACATTTCCCATCATATCACTATTCAAAAATCAATTTTTCNTCATATGTTTTTCTTATGTTTTATGCTTGAAAAAAGCCGGTAAGCTATGCATCAACCGGTATACAATTCATGTTTTGTTAAGTCTTCAATACACTCCTCCATACACAAAATCAAAGATGTTAAGGGCTCTTTTAAAAGAGTCTTAGATCAAAGTCAAAATCCCAACAGTTTTCCTTCAAAGTTGTTGCAAATAAGATTGGTTCCTGACTTACAAGTCCCATTTTTCCTCCGATCCATTTTAGTTTCAACATCTTCAAATTAACTCCATTTATAAGTACTTCTCCAGCATCGGGATCATAAAATCTCTCCAACAAGCAAATAACTGTGGACTTCCCACTGCCACTTTGCCCAACTACAACTGCAGTTTCGCCAATAACAATGTGTAATGAAAAGCCTGAAAATATCTGGATTTCTGGCCTTGCTGGATATGTGAAATACACATCCTTAAGTTCAATTTTACCTCTTATATTTTCCAAAACAATTCCTCTATCATCATACGCATCAATTTTCGATTTCCATTCAATAGCCTCGAAGATCTTGTATGCTGCAGCTTGACCTGCTGCAAATGCATTTATACATGGAGATGTCTGTCCAAGTGATCTGATTCAAGAATATACGGAGTAAGGTACTTTCAAATTAATAATCAATGCAATTTTGGTATGCACTGCTAAACGAAACTAGAGAGTATAATAAACAAGATTTGATGTTTTACTTACATTCCACCAGTCATTATGGCCATCATGATATTGATAACCTCTCCACCACTGTATCTTTTTTCTATGATCAGTTTTGATCCATACCATATGACAAGTCCATAAGTACTTAAGACAATTAGTAAAACTGTGCCAAGTTCTATGCCTAAGGCCAACCCTTTCTGAACAGTGGATGCATAGGCTATTTGCAATTTCCTATCATACTTTTCTGTTGCTTTATTCTCTCCGGTGAAGGACACAACCTACAATTGTTAAGAAGAAGCGTAAAAAGTTCAGGAACTCAGTTGCAATTTGAGTGCAAATGCAAACAAATACTGTGGTGATTGCAGCATTTTAATTACCGTTCTGATTGCTCCTACTGTTTGTTCAACCAATTTCCAGCATCTGCATAAGCAACTTGTCATCGACTCCACATCTTCGCCATAAGCAATGAAATGGATCCTCCGGCTATGGCAAGTGCAGGAATGCAAGAACGCAAGACTAGGATAGAAGCCATCCTTTACAGAAAGCAATTATAAACCCTCCAATGAATGTTGACATAAATTGAATGAATTTCCCACCGAGAGAATCATTTCTTAACAAGGTTCAAGTAGTTTGGTAGATGGTATTCCACAAGATCTTAGTTTTTTTCTTCCTTAACATTAATTATAACAAAATAAGTGAATTGCACTCGAAGTTTAAGAACTCGATTTTTCGCCCATGGCATCTTGAATGAGAATGGTGTCCCCAGACATCCTCCCAATGACCTCTCCCGTTGTTGTTCGAGTGTCGAAGAACTCAATATCTTGTCTTAATAGCGTTCTCAAGTACAACCCTCTAATTCGATCTGCTCGTCTTTCTCTGCTTACCATCCAGCATGACATCTCTGCAATGCACAAACAAGCAGTTTACATTGAAGTCAACTGTGAAAAATCTTGAAGAATGTAGTTACGAAAATTCACAAAATTTTATATGCTATGGGGAGAAATTTTGAATGAGTACAAGTACGTACATAGAAATGAAGCTATGCTAGCTTCAATAACCAAATAAACATATTTGAGAGAGACCTGAAAAAATTCCAAGACAATATAGAATACATACTTATAAACTCCTCAACAGTGAAAGCAATACTCTGCTTTGAGAATGGTGTCAAAATTATTTTCCAGATTTTGAACCAGACTAGTCTTATTGTGCATGCTAAAGCAGTAAAACTAAGATGCCATGAATATATATGATAATCATTTTCCTAAAATTTGCTTAATCTCCTTTTCCCTCAGAGCCTGTTTGCCTAGGATTAAAATCCAATTTTAATTGAAAATATCGCCGTTATTGGTCCCACTCGTCTAATAAAAATCAAGGCTAATTTTTCAATTTATGTATTGCTTATTACCACCATAACTTTGTGTTCATCGCCAAACTTTACCCAAATATGGCAGAATTGAGGAAAAAATGGAATAATTTAAATTATGCATAAATTGAATTTCGTATAACCTAATTCCTACTTTTTTGGGTCAGAAGGCTTTTGGCTTTAGACAATTTGTTCATTGAAATTCATTTCATATTAATTATTTCTTATTCATCTCCATAAACTTGTGCATCATCTAGTCAAACACTCAGTGGAATTAATTTGTTCTATTCTGAAAAAGCCATAAAAATCCCAGTTTGGAAGGAGACCGCTGAATTCATAATACTTATTACTTCATACCAAAATTTAATAGCACCACTTGCAAGGTAAAGTGGTAATTGTACTTAGAATGAGACTCGTGATCTCATTGTATGAAAAATAAAAAGCAAAATACAAAATCACCTTTGAAACTTCCTGCACTACGTGAGATGGATCCGTCCCTCCGAAAGAATTGATTATCTGGCCGAAAATAAGTCATCAGTTGCTGCGTCTATTCATTGGCAATGGCAGAAATTATTCTAAGTATACTTAAATTACTAAATTGATGTTTCATAGAAGATTAAGGACTAAATTGCCTTCAAAGTATACATGGATGATCGAACTGAAATTTTAGGGGCAGAGTTCACTACCAATTTAGTCCTTCAAGTTTTAAGAAACTTCAATTCGATTGACCAACTGAAATTTAGGGTTTAGGTTATAGTTTGAACCAATTCAGTCCTTAAAGTTTCAAAACACTTCACTTTGGTCATTTAACTATTGCTTAAAACCAATTCAATCATTCTGCTTTAGATAAACGTCAACTGGGTCATCCAACTATTTAATTAAACATATTAGTCCTTCAGTGTTCAAGAAACTTAAATTGGGTTATCCAACTATTGTATAAAAGCAATGTTGTCCTTCCGCTTTTGGAAACTTTAATTAGGTCATCCAACTACTGTTCAAAAGTAAATTTGTCCTTCATCTTTCAGAAATCTTCAATTGGGTCATCAATCTATTATTCTACATCAAATTAGTCCTTCAAACTTTAGTAAAATTCGATTTGGTCATCCAACTGCTTTTGGAAAGCAATTTAGTCCTTTAAATATTTGGACACTTCATTTTGGTTATCCAACTATTTTTAAAGTTATATTAATCCTTCGGCTTTTAGGAAACTTCAATTGGGTCATCCAATTATTGTTCAGCAGCAACTAAGTCCTTCAACTTTTACGAAACATCAATTTTGTCATCTAATTATTGATTGGAAACAATTGAGTCCTTCAAGTTTAAGGAAATATCAATTTGGTCATCCAACTACTTTCAATTTCAATTTAGTCTTCAACTATATGGAAACTTCATTTTGGTCCTCTGACTATCAATTAAATTTAATTCAGTTCATTGTCTTTTAGAAAACTTCAATTGGGTCATCCAACTATTGTTCAGCAGCAACTAAGTCCTTCAACTTTTACGAAACAACAATTTTAACATCCAACTAATTTTTTAGCAAATTAGTAATTCAACTATTGGAATACTGTATTTTGGTCATCTATTTATCAATTGAAGTCAATTTAGACATTTAACTATTGGGATACTGCATTTTGCTGCTCTAACTATCAATTGAAGCCAATTTCGTCCTTAAACTATTTTGAAACTTCATTTTGGTCATAATACTACGAATTGAAATCAATTTAGCCACTCAACTATTGGGAAACTTCATTTTGGTCATCTAACTATTAATTGAATTCAATTTAGTCATTCAACTATTGATAAACTTCATTGTGGTCATCGAACTATCAATTGATTTCAATTTAGTCATTAAGCTATTGGGAAACTTCGTTTTGGTCATCCAACTATTAATTATAGTGTGTTTAGTCCTTCAACATTTTGGAAATTTCAATTGGGTCATCTAACTATTGTTCTGCATCATATAAGTCCTTCAATGTTTATGAAACATCAATTTGGTCATCTGTCTATTGGTTGGGAACAATTCAGTCCTTCGACTAATAAGAAATATCAATTTGGTCACCTAACTACTTTTCAATAGAAATTTAGTACTTTAACTATTAGGAAACATTGTTTTCGTCAGCCAACTATTCTTGAAAGTCAATTTTTTCCTTCAGCTTTTAGAAAATTTCAATTAGATCATACAACTATGTTTCTGCAGCAATTAAGTCCTTCAACTGTTAGAAAACTTCATTTTTGTCATCCATCTATTATGTAAAGTCAATTTAGTCCTTTAGCGTTTTGGAAACTTCAATTGGGTCATCCAACTACTATTTAAAAGCAATTTAGTCCTTCAGCTTTTAGGAATATTCAATTGGTTCATCTTACTATTATTTAAAACGGGACTGAAATCTGGAGCTCTTCTTCATCAGTTAGACGAACTTGAGATTGGAACATGCGGGGTACATCTTCAACTTGAGTAATTCATATTTCCAGAATTCCACAAACAATCAATTGAATGTCAAATTGAAGCCCTAATAATGCGAAATATGAATTACTCAAAGAATGAATAAAATACAAACGCCAACTGAGAGGAATTTAATCCCTAGCTACATATGACAAACACCAGCTAGGATGAATTAATCTCCATTTAAGTATGAAAAAAGTTGAGATGTTAACTCGATCACGAGCTGAGATGAAATAATTTCCACTTACGTGGTTCAGCGCCGCCGAGGAAAACGGGACTGTGGTGGTGGTTTCGTGCCAGTGGAAGTTCAGAGCAGGGTTCGACGGTTTTCGATGTCGACGAAAATGTTTGGGTACAATAGCGACTTTTGTTCTTCACCAATTTCGGCAACGGCCGGAGGCGAAGATGAGTCCGACGGTGTTGTCTCGCCGTTGTGAAGGGATGAAATTGGAGATGGTAAATGGAGAGATTTGAAGAGTTTCCAATTTGGGAGAAATGATTGAATTCTGAATTCCTCTCATGTTGTTTTCATTTTTATTTTTTTGTCACCTAAGCCCCGTAAAACACCTGTGAAGCCCCTCCTTGTACACCAAGCGCTGTCGATTGAGGAAGCAGATTAATTAGAATATTGGTGGAACTTGAAAAGAATTTACATATCCATTCAGCTGTGAAGCATTGTGGGAGTAGAGTTAGCACGGCCCAGGTGAAGCATCTAGCTGGAAGCAACAACTTCACCATTTGTTTTCCCATCTTCAGTCCTTTATTCCTTTATTTTTGGCGCCCAGTATTTCAAACTCCTTGAGTTCTTGAGGTTGGAGATGAATGAAGAATTTATTTTTGATGATTGAAGATGGTTTATATGCAGTAATGAAGAAATTGAAAGTTCTCTAAAAACAATTTTACTTTTCTGGAGAACTTTTAATTCAATAATTTACTTCTTTAAAGTAAATTACTTAAATTCCACATACTTGCTTTTTACTTTTTCTGTGAGTTCACTTACCCAAATCCTCCTTAAGTGTGCTTAATTATCTTATTATCCAATATCAGACAAAATGATAGTTTTCAGCCGTTAGGATTATGTTTTATGGGTCATATTAAGAGTGTGTTTGGTAGGGATTTTTGGGAGAAGAATTGATTTTTGAATAGTGATATGATGGAAAATGTGTAGTTGAAAAAGAAGAAAAAAATATTGATGTGATGGAAAATATTATTTTATTGAAGAATGTGTGGTTGAAAATGAGAATTGATTTACTATAGAAAATGAAAATCTGTACCAAAAAGGTCCTGAATCTGAAAGTTAATGGATCTTTTAGGGAGATGCTCCAGGGCCCAGGTGAAACAAAATTTGGACTACGGCCCGTAATAAGTAATTCCCATAACACTCACACACACGACGTCAATAGTCAATACAGAGGAACATTTCTAAACAAACGCGTTCTCAAATACATCAGAATTGAAACAACATGGCCCAACAATATACATCTTTAAGATTCAGTGGATGAACTGCCAGACAGATTGAAAAAGAGAGAAAAAATGAAAAATTTGACCACCAGCCTAGCATGAAGATATGATTCAATAGACTTCAGCAGCAGTATAATTTGTGGGGATTCTTTGGCGTTTCTCTACATATGCAGTAGGGAACCAACCTGCTCGGCCTTTGCATTCTCCTTCTGACCATCCTGACGGACTTACCTGAGTAAAGCATAAATATATTAGAAAAAACTGTACAGCATATCGGGGAATTTCTTTGCTAATACATGGAAGCAAGGTGGATTTAGTACGATTGCTAAGTATATATACCGAGAAAAGTATTCAAGTCTTTAAATGGATGTGTAGCTGAAAAATATAGTTATTTAGATATTCAGAGTGTGTTTGGTAGAGATTTTTGGGGGAAGAATTGATTTTGAATAGTGATATGATGGGAAATGTGTGGTTGAAAAAGAAGAAAAAATTATTGATGTGATGGAAAATATTATTTTATTGAAAAATGTGTGATTGAAAATGAAAATTGATTTACTGTAAAAAATGAAAATCTGTACCAAACAGGCCCTCAATATAGAACACAAAGACCAACTTATAAGAAACTCTCGAAGGGGCAATTCAACACCGAATGGAAGGGATATTGGTGCATTTTAGGGAAGTGAAATCAGTTATCACAATAGAACTATACATAGCACATACTGAATTGAACTCAACAAAGCCCAATGACATACACACTCATGCATACAAGATGAATAAAAATCAGAAAAAGGAAAGGCAGGAGAGAGAGATTCAGCAACCTTCCGAACAACAACATAATCTCCCAATGCCAAGCTCAGTTCCTTCTCCGATGCAGCGTCAAAAGGATGTGTTGCCTGTAATCGTATACATGTGTATCCGTGAACCATGATTTAGCAAGGATTTGCCCACTAAATACATTGTTATGGCACGATAAGATGACCTTCATGCACTAGATAACACAATATGTGGAAATATTATTATACTACCCATGTTAGCCAGTCTCAAGTGTTCAACAAATAAATTGCTGCCAATAGAACTATAATTAGATATTAACTTTCAGAATCACATTCATAAGAAAATAAAATTCAGAAAAATTACTGCCGTGTGGAATATTTTTGCTTTTCAAAAACAGGGGAAAAGCAACAGTAGTTACAGCAGTCAAGAACCAGCATAATTGTCGGTCTTAAATGTCAAAACAAATAATTGTTATCCATAAAGTTATTATTATTAGATTAACTTTCGGATTAGATTCTTAAGATAATAAAATCCATAGAAATTACCATTGTATGAAGTCTTTGTGCTTTAAGAAAACTTTTAAAAATACAGAAGTAAAATTTGAACTTACCTCAGCAAGAAAGTACTTCGTTTTCTCTGAAGAGTGATTGAGAGGAGTTACGGGAGGAGCAGCCTCTTTCCGTTGTTTCTCTGAGACAATCTACACAAAATTGCAGGCTACCACATAAAACACTATAAACGAAGATCTTTTCTGAAATTATACAGACAACCACAGACCTCAGCTTCAATATTACCAAGAATCGTAGCTACTCTCTCATGATATATCCTCTCACCTTCAACCTGTAAAGTAAAAACTCACTTTAAACACGTGGCTTTTACGTGTATCATAGGAAAAAAATATCAAGAATCAACTTTAAGAGAACCAGCAATACACACCATGGCAACAAGTCTCTGAAATGTGAGCCTCTGCTGCTGTGATTCCACAGCAGCCAATGCAGCTGCTGCTTCTTTACCAAGTACTGCCATGTTTGCTTTCAATTCGTGCATTCTAGATTCTGCTGCATGCAGCCTTGCTACATTTTCTGGTATAGGAGATTCCCTTACCCGTGCTTGTCTTCTAGAAACTTCGGCTGCCTATTCATATGTTATGGTTAACTAAATTATATGGCATTATATTATAACGTCCACAGAACAGGTGATGATATACTTCAAGCCACAGCAAACTTTTTGATTCTCACTACCTGTGCCTCTGCATCTTGTCTCATTTTGCTGTAACGTTGAGCAAGATGACGAGCATCTTCGAGAGGAGAACCACCTATCATCGCCCTCAGGGGTTCTAACACCTAAAATGGCATGTTCGGTAATTACCAAAATTAGCTAATCAAATAGAAAATCTCTCAAAAGTCCAACATTATTAATTGTTAAACCATTACCAAAAAGGACATACAGTCCAGTATCATGCAACAATCAGTAGTTTGTTCATACACCAGATATCATTACAGAGGGTTAATAACTAAGGGGGGAAAAACTTCCTAGAATTGCATATAACGAGGACTAAAATACAAATGGACTATGACGTAGAGTTCTAGGGGACAAACTCAAACAATTTCTGGATGTAACCACATAAAAATTGCCTGCATGCAAATGAGGTCACTTTCCACCATATCTGTTAAGTAACTTTTAATTATCATCTCTACATTAGTCTGCTTGTAGCTTTTCACTCAATGTTTTTCGCTACTCTTGAAATGTTAGCATCCGCCCCTAACAACTGACAATTTTACTAAACTATGGAAAATAACTACTTTCGATTCCAAGTATTACCTAAAGGTTTTACTAGGTTCTAGCAATTCAAATGACAGGATTGAGAACTGTTCACAGGCACACTTAGCATAGATATTACTAAATTCTGCCACTGAAAAATATAAAATACAAAATAAATAACCATTAGCAATCAGACAAAGCATAAGCAACAATGTCACCTGTGTACCAATACACATTGCTCGAAATAAATTCCTCCGTCAAAAGTTTTTCGAATATATTCTTCAACCACCAAGCAAGGGACCATTGTCTATGAACATATTATAAATGAACAATCCAACCCACCTGGTTAAACAACAGTCTATTCAGGTCTTCTTGTTCCTTCTCCACATGCTTACGTGCATCACCGTATATGGATGCAGCCTTAGCTAGAATCTGATCTTGGGCATTCTCAACTCCATATTGGGAACAATCTTCTGATAACTTTGTTCCTGAATTAACACTATAGAGCATTAACTCATATGTACATGATGCCCATTGCAAAAGACTTACATCAGATCAAGAGAAAGCACTTATGAAGTTAATGTCCAGGCAACAACTTATAGACTCGTGCAAGTTAACATCAGATGATCAGATTTGCATATACTCACCGGCTTCTATATGTTTATACCCTACAGCACTGAATGCTTCAGCTGCTTTGACAAGTTCTTTCTGAAAATCCTGCATAAGGAAATATAGAGCTCGTCAGTTGAAACAACGACAGATTCTCAAGAAATGGAAAGACTAACTTTTATCAATAACTATCACCAGGCTCGTATGACTTAAAACCAAATTAAGATTGTATGAACATATCACAAGGAAGCTTGAACAAGAATCATTAACTTCAACAATCAGTTGTAAAATAGTTACCCTTCCAGAGCGAGTAGACCGGTACAAATTCTCCAATTGGTGATGCGTTTGCATCTCAATCTCATCAATAACCATAACCTCTGAGCTTTCATAGCCGCTAGCACTGAATTGTTTGATTACAGCCTACAATTCACACAACCCACATCAAGAATAACTCCAAAACTCGCAAATTCATAACAAATTTTAGGTTTTGTATATGACAATTTACCCCCATAATTAAAATCTATAGAGAAAAATGAAAAAGGAAATTGGACCTGTTGTTGTTTGGCGACTTGTTCTCTGAGTTTGCTGGCTTGCTTCCTCAAAGCATCCATTGCTCTATGTCCACTCTCTGTGTGTGTGAAAATCTATTATCGTCAACAATGGATTTCGCTATAACGGTATTGGGACAAACGTTGTCTCGATCTAAATCACGTTGTTGTCAGATCTAAACAAGGTCAGGGTTTATTCAATTTAATGCCAAATCTCGCCGGAATTTCCTCCTATCCCCTCCAAATACGCGACTTTGACATATTTCGGAAAAGCGCGAAACTCATAACAGCAATCTATAACATGTGATATTGGTCCAAATTGGAGAAAAGGTCAAAAAAAAAAAAAAAGATTGTTTGTCTCGAACAAGAACTTGAAATGGCACATTGCTCGACTCTTCTACAGGATAGCTTTTAGCTAGAGAGCAATCATAAATTAATGAGTTGATAAAATGTAGTTTTACTGGTGAATTAACTTTAAAAACGGAAACTTATGATTACCCTTAGGCAGTGTTTGAATCGTAAACTTTTCTAGGAAAAAGGGAAAATCTTCCCACTTTTTGGCTGTTTGATTAGCAAGATTTTCTTTGAAAAATGTTTTCCTCTCCCTCCACCCACGCGCTTGTTTTCTTGGAAAGGTGGTTGTTTTTGTGGGTTTTGATTTTCCAGGTTTATCTTCATTTTTTTTTTTTAATTTACAATTGGAAAAAGTTTTATAGCCCGTTTGGTAAATATTAAAATTCAATTAAAATTGAAAATATAGCCGTTATTGGGTCTCACTCGTTTAATAAAAATCAACAATAATGACTAATTTTTTAATTTTAATTCGATTTTAATCTCTACCGAACACGCCCTTAGACACAATGATAAAAAAAATTTCACTTTTATTGACAATTTGCATGCAAAACAAAGCCAAATGAATGGTATTCGATATGATAAATTTTTTTTTCAAATTTTTTTTTCAATTGGAACAAATTCTAGACCCAATGGTAGAAAAAATTATCATTTTAATGGACAATTTTCATTAAAAAAAATGAAATCAAACGGACACCAAACTTTCAACATTTTTCAGGTGGAAAATAATATTAATCAAACACAATTAATTACAATTCCCAGTAAAACAATTTTTAGGCAATTTAATTCCCTATAAAATATTTTCTTTTCACTCATTTTCCACATTTACAATCAAACGGATCCTTAGAGATCGAATGAGGTGACATAATTATTTAATAGTCTTTCTGATAAAGAAATGGATTATGTTATTTCAAAACTCAAATAATTAGATCACAATGAAAAAAGAAAGTTCGAATCTTTGTTTAAAACTAATTGGCTTCTTTTTCTTTTTCTTTTTTATGATTCAGGTGTCCGATATTCGTCCGACTAATCCTGAGAAGTGGCAGCATTAACCCCGTTTTGCCACTCGTGTAAATCTTGATGCAGTCACAACTTATACACATTTGAACCGAACATTCGGGAAGCGGTTATTCTCCCTGTGGACCTCCCTTTACGACTGTGGACAGGACCTCCAAAGAAACAACAAAGCGCACAATAACTTTGCCTCACATGAATCTGTCTTCCAATATAAATGTTATCTTTCAGCTATCGCAGAAATTCGAGCATTCGATGCTTCCTCCTATTTTATCACTGCATCGTACCCTTTGTTAGTTTGGGACATGTTGAAGAGTAATGTGATTTGTAAATATTAACTTTATTGGAAAATTAATAATAATCCCGTAACCAGATAGGCAAATATCCGCAAGTCGTGCTTAGGAGTAGTCTTACCCCAATGTCAAGACAGCACTTGATGCTTGGGTGCAATGCACAACGAGCATGCGTCAAAAGGTCTCATCAGTACTTTTTAAGACAAATTTTACTTTATAATTTTTTTCAAAGATCATGTGGTGTTGAGTTGGTCTTAGATTGTAAATTGTGTTCTTATGATAGCAATATGTAGTGGGAGTGGCTAAATTATATGTTTATGTCACACACATGGCAAGTCAAACCCTCCAATTCAACCTTTGCAAGTATACGAATTGTTTTTGGTATGTGAATTAAAGTTATTGATATATATTTTTTCAAAATTCATTTTCAACCACACATTTTTCAGTAAAATATATTTTCCATCATATCAATACTTTTTCTTTACTTTTTAACTAAATATTTTTCATCATATCATTATTTAAAATACATTCTTTTCTCAATAATATCCATCAAACACCCCCTACGTAAATATTTTGGTGACTAAATGTGATGACTGAAAAATGTTTTTTAGAATAATGTTTTTTTTATAATGTGTGGTTAAAAAAAATAGAAAAAAATTGGATTTATGTGTAAAATTATTTTATGAAAGAATGTATAATTGAAAATGAGTTTTAAAAAAAAAAACGATTTTTGGGGAAAATGGTGCTCAAACATGGTTTAAAAATGATTAATCAAATAAGCACAAAAAAGATGCACTGTAGCATATGGTTGAAAATGTCTAATCTAGACAAGCACTATTTAGTTATTTGAACCATGTCTGACACATATTATTTCAAAATTCATTTTCAATCACGCATTCTTCAATAAATAATATTTTTCATCACATCAATAATTTTTCTTTAATTTTTAACTACATATTTCTCATCATTTCACTATTTAAAATACTTTCTTTCCTCAATAATATCTATCAAACACACCCTAAATCTATCTATATCAAGCATGCTTAGTTAATTATAAAGAAAAACAAATTTAAGTGAAATGCTGAAAGATTGTGTTCAATTAGCAGATAGTAAATTGACACGTGTGTAAATGTGAGCCCGATTTGATGCTTAAATTTGTCTTAAGAAATGATGACGCATGACTTGAATAAGATGGATTTTTTTATTGTGTGAATATTCCCATACTTTGGTCGGCGCAGGAGCTTGCCCGGCTTTGTCGTGGCACAACAAAACCGGATGAAGAATTTATCATATACGAAAGTTAGTAGTTCAATCCTAAAATACCTGATAAGTGAACAACGCATAATTAAATTTATCAATTAAAAGCAATAAATCACTTTTTAATTGTTTTAGATGTTTAATCAATCAATTCAAATTATCATATGTTGAATTATTGCAATAAAAAATTAAAGCAGTAAATAACACAAGATTTAATGACGGAGAAAACTCTCAATTGGGTAAAAACTTCGGGACCAAACCAGCAGTTTTCACTATAGTCAATAAGAACTTACAGTATGATCCAACATAAAAACTCACTAGATTGCTGATCTAATTTCTGCAATCTCCAAAACCCACTAAAACATACTTCACTCACACATGCTCTCGATCTTCTAGAATTGTCTATCTCCTTTAAAACACCGAGAAAGCTTCGTTCTTATACTATTCACGTGCTTCCGGTCCAACATCCCTCAAATTTCAGCAACCTCTGAAGGTTATTTGGAAAGTATATTCTTTAGGATATCTAGAAAGTTGGTGTTTGGATTATAAAAATTTCAATATTTTTTCCCGAATTCGTCGTTGATTGATCTCAAGAATCAAAAAGTTAATCTCAAGATTTGGGTATGCTCTTGAATCTTGGAATGATGTTATGAAGATGTAAAATAATGATCAACCACACTTTTGGACATTCATACAGTAGGATATATATAGGGAAAAGTGTTTGTCGCAAATGGATTGAAAAACCAAATATTTGAAGCAAAATAGATTTCTGATCATCGACCGTCGCTCGAGCGCCAAGCCAGTGATAGGTGACCAGCAGTTGAGCCGTTGTCAGTATTTTTGTTATAACTTTCTTTCCCAATATCCAATTGAGGTGATTCAAAATGCGTTGAAAATCTAACTCAAATGGCTACAATTCTTATAAAAATAGTCGTGTCCAAAATTCCAATGTTTTTTATGTGAAAAATGTATTGTAAATTACGACTGAGAATTTGGAATATGCCCCTGTTTGGCCCCCATTATTGTACATTTTTTATAGTTAAAAAATTTTTGGAATAGTGATTGATGGGAGAATGTGTGGTGTAAAAGTAGTGAAAAGTTTTAGATTTGTGCGTAATCTTGTTTTATTGGATGAATGTGTGGTTGTAATGAATGGAGAAAATGTGTGGTTGTAATAAAGAGAGAAAAATTTAATTTAATGTAATGTAATGGAATTTAATGGGGGTCAAACAGGGGCTATAACTTTTACAGCTCTTTGATACTCTTTAGACTTCTAATTGCAGTTCCTTGATCATATGTGATATTCTTGGGCATTTTGAACTGCTTCTAGAACTATACTACCCTTCAAAAGGCTCATTTACTTTTACAACTCTTTTGTAACAATCATATTCTTTTACAATAATCCTTTTGTCTAAAGAATTACCTGCATAACTAAAAACCTAGCAATACAGGTATTGAGTTGTTGGCTAAGTGGGCTTAAGACTTGACCACATAACGTTTAACATTAGAAGTGTGGTTATTGTGTTACCTTTCTCAACCATTTTGGACCGTATGGCAAAGACAAAATTTCTTGTTTGAGGGATGATAGTCGACAGCGCTACATTGCAACAGTTGCTAAGAGGTAGTGACATTTGAAAAAAACAACAAAAAATTATCTGATATGGTCATAATCGTTCAGCTCGATCTATGAAGTCCCGAGGATAGATATTCACGAATATGAAACCCCTCATCCTCGAGCTTCAAGTAGTCCTTGAAATACCTCGAGGACTTCCGTTGCAGGTCCTATGGTACCTGTGGTGGTCGTCATCGGGGTTAGTCCTCGAGATATTTTGACCAAGGAAAGTCATGTTATCTGGCGTTTTCTTTTGCCAAACTCATTATCGCCTAAACATAACTGATCTTACCTTTCAAGGATTCTAAATCTGTCTAAATGCCTCAACTCAAGACTCCTTTGTCTAGAAGGAGTCTATATCGGTGAATATTATAGTCGAACTATGAATGGACTCACAACTGCAATCCAATACTCATCTCAAGTGGGACTTCTAAGAATCAGGATACTTAGCAACCAAGTTCTACCGGAATTCACTACCTACCTCTATAAATACAAGGCTTCTATCAATTATTGAGGTACGCTTTTACATAATATTTAGTCTATATCCCATGCATAAATTCTCTCCTGACTTAAGCATCGGAGGGGCGACGAGGAAACACATCGACTCTTTGTTTCAGGTACTGGAAGATTTCGTTCGTACTCATTCTCAGTTGTCAAGCTCGAAAATCAATAGGTACGATTTTTTGTAGTATCATTATCTATTGCTAGATAAATTCGTTTCTTGCCCATAATTTCTTGTTTTAGGGACGATATTAGATAGCACTAAAGTGCAACAGTTTCTAACACATAGCAATGTTTGAAGAAAACAAAAAAAATTATCTATTGTCACAAAATTGGTATCTTTCCCGACTAACATATAATGGCATTTGAAGGCCTTGCACAATATGGCATCCGGAGGCTTGAAGGGTCATGCACTAAGTAAATGCATCTAGATAAGTAACTGGGCAAGTTTTCCGTTCAAACAATTTGATGTTTGGGTGCTTGTACATATCTCATAAAGGTAGGTTAAGATGTGGGGGAGTGAATGGCATTTTAACAGTATAGAAAGATGGCTCGGGACTATTTTGACTGATGACAGTAACGATTTGCGAGAGCTAGGTTTGACTTACAATGAAAGAGCCTACGTCGAGTAGTGGAGAGGATAGTTGAGAAGCAACTAATGATCCGAGCCTCGAGGTTCTAGCATTATAGGCATAACTTGGGTTGTATTTTAATGCCTATTGCTTAAGTTGATCAAAGGCCTCCGGAGTAACCATAGGCAGTGAGGAACTTGACGTGCATGAGCCAGGCCATGCGAATCCTAGAGATTATATTGGTACTAAGGAACACGTGGATTTTGCGAGGCAGGGGATCCAAATGATCCTGAGAGGATCGTAGAAGGTAGGAATAACTTGTGGGGAAGTTATCCCAAGTAATGAAGGATTACATGAGGGTGTTGCAAATGCTCGATTCGTTCTTTGATGTTGAGGCCAAGGATGTGGCGGAAGTGGAAGGTCACGATAGAGCCTAAAAAGCTTATGCATATCTAGGGACCAAGAGAATCATGGTCTGGATTTGTGGATGCACTCGTACGTAGTTAAACCATGGCCTTTTGTAGCATTTCCCATAGATGCACCACTTCTTACGACCCAAATTCATACATTTCTCAACCTAAGAAAGGCGAAGACCAAGGAAGGAAATAACCACAACAAGCTCTTTCATTCGCATGGGATGACTTGAAAATGACCAAGTTGGAGACCTTAGATAATATCAATCAGCTTCTCCATACCCGCAAAAATGCAGCAAGGTGATATCTCACACCCTTCTGATGCAAGAATTAGTCGAGGAGGAGAAAATACTAGTATTTAGAAGCTATAAAGTGGATGATGAAATCATAGTTAAATAATCAACAAAATGCACATATTTATACTAACGTCTGGGGGAGTCACGGTAGGATTAGGCTTCTTGACAACGGTTGTGCTACATTAAATAATAATTTACGTACATAATATGTAGTGAGATATGATTAAATCAGAATTTCTTCAACCAAATAAAAGAATAAAAACTTCCACACTCTTTTTTTAACACCTTATTTATATGTAAACCGTTATTTAATTCCATTATATACAAGTAGCATTCTTTTCTTGACAAATTGTACATGGCCCATGGGCCTACGAGTTTTAGTAGAAGTAGGTGGTTACACGAAGAGGTACCCTCAAATATAGGCGTTGACGGTCTCGAGGTTGTTAACCCTATGTGATAGTTTGAGATGGGAGCTTGGTGCCCATTCTCCTAAGATCCAATCACGAGGTCAGATGTAGGACCAAATGAACGGGCTTAGGCGACAGTATCGAGCTTACATCACTGAGTGGCGCGTCTTTAGCTCGGTAAAATCGCTATAATGTTCGGTACGCTACCTATTTTAATTAGAAACTCTCTTTAAAAACATAAACATAATCAATTTTGGACAACCATGCATTGAAATATAATTAAGAAATGTATTTATAATAATAATTTTTTGTACATATCTCCAGAAATTTTTAAAAATAATGTAGGGACCGTCACCCTTCCTCATTATACTAGACGGCCTTCATCTGACCATTTTTAAAGAAAAGTTGGATACTAAAAACTAGTTCCATGAACAATCAACTTGATCAAATTAAACTGCTACAAACTCTTTAAGTGGGTGACCTAGTTAAAATTTCCCTTTATTTTATATATGGTTATTGAACATATGATACTGAATATTTGAACTTTTTTTTCTCTCCGAAGCCTCAAATTTGAAAAAGAAAATGTATATTATAGACCTGAACTCAAATTTAGTTGCATACTTTCTGATGATGGAATTTTCTCCATACCTCGAGCACGACGACTAACATGGGTCCCATATCCCAATTTGTAGCCCTTAGTCCTCGGGCTTATACAGTCCTCAAGACCTCGAGGACTAGCCTATCAAATTGGCTCCAAATTTGTGATAATAGTCCTCGGGATATGCACATGCTTGGGATATTAACTTGGGTTTTTCCAATGTGTTCCGTAATCATGTGGCTTGTCCTCCTCCCGAAAGGTGTCCTAACCTTACCCAGTTGCCGTTCCTCAAGAGTTCTAAGTCAACAAGGAGTCTACCCTTGATGGTACTCCAGGAAGGATAGAAGACGTCTATTCAACACTTGTCCCTATAATCACTCCTAAAAATAAGGAGATGAGTCCTATGTGAACTACGCTATCTACCTCTATAAATACATCATTCTCATTCATTATTCAGGTACGTTTACATATATATTCAGCACATATTTTCTCTCAACTTCCCTGTCTGACTTAAGTATCGGAGGGGGGATGAGAACACATATCGATGTCTTTGTTTCAGGTATCGAAAAATCTTGTTCGTGTTCAATTTCAGTGATCAAACTCGAAATTCAATAAGTAACGATTTTTGGTAAGATCTTTTTCTATAATATAAACTATAAAGAGCATATACTACAATTTAGAGAATATTTCCAATAGACTTTCTATTTTTAAAGAATATATTCTATCATTTGAAAAATAGATATAAATTTAGAGAGTTAAAATTTTGAAGTACTCAACAATCTCTTTATATTTAACACTTAATTTTATTATCCACAAAAAATATTTATTATCTTTCTTTATCTTTTATTTTAACTAACTTTTCTTTAAATTATTTTATTATTTTCCTACATTGCAAATTGAAACTTTGAATGCATTTAATTATAAAGGGTGAGTTTTGCTCTCCAAATTTGGAGAGTCAAACTCACTCTCTAAATTAAAATATTAATTTAAAGAGTAATTTGGAGCATGATTTTAAAAGTTGACTTTTTAAAATAAAAAGTTTCTCATATTTAAAGAGTCTCTAAGAACATTTTCAAAAGACTGTCTAAATATAAATGTTCTTTATTTTATAGGGTCAATACTTAAAAGTGAGCTGCAAGATATACTTTATTTTAACTTTTTAAAATAGAAGGCGAGTTTGGTTTTTCAAATTCAAATAGCCAAATTCACTATTTATTCTTAATATACAATGATTACATTTAATAAATCACATATTTTAATATTATACTTTTAAAACTATTCAAATCACATTTAAATTGATTGGTTAATTAACGTATAAAAAATTATGTTAAAACAAATATGAAAAGAAATCAATAAATGTTTATTGAGAAAAGTAAAATGAAGAGTCAAAATAGAAAATTTATTGGAGTGTATAAAAATTGACTCTTTAAATTTAAAGATGTCATCTATAATACATAAGACGTTCTTTGTAAATAAAGAGTTTCTTACAGATGCTCTAAGAAATTTTAAGTACTACAAAATATGCTCTTTATATTTAATACTTAATTTTATTTATTTAAAAAAATATTTATTATTTTTTTATCTTCAATAGCTTCCCTTCAAAATATTATATTATTTTCCTCAATTGAAAATTAAAATACTTTAAATGTATTTAATTACAGAGAGTAGATTTGGCTAGCTAACTATTTAAATTAAAATATTAATTTAAAAGGTCTTTTGAAGTATAATATTAAATGTTAACTCTTTAAAATATAGAGTCTTAGATGTGTTTTTAAAGGAATTTTCTTAAAATAAATTTTGTTGAGACATGTTATTTTTGAGTAATTTAATTACTTTCTATCCAAATGAAGTGATAAATACCAATTAATTCCTATTGGATTGTCGATTGTAAAGTCAATGTGAAACGGATTTTACCAATGACTCGGCCGACATTCAAGTTCACCTTCCTTTATAGATACATAAACCCCGTTATTCTTTACACGTACAACAGAAGCCAGTGGTCGGCATTCACTGTTCAACACTTTATGTTGCTGATTTTAATTTTTTATACCAAATATTATTAGAAAACTAATAAATATTTGTATTTGTTATATTTACATTGAACCTGTAAATTAAACTCTTAGGGTCCGTTTGATTGCGAATGTGAAAAATGGGTGGAAAAAAAATGAATTATAGGGAATTGAATTGATTAGAAATTATTTTATTAGGAATTGTAATTAATTGTGTTTGATTGGTATAATTTTTCACTTGAAAAATGTTGAAAGTTTGGTATCCGTTTGGTTTCATTTTTTATGGAAATTATCTATTAAAGTGATAATTTTTTCTACAATTGGGTTTAGAATTTGTTCCAACTGTCAAATTTTTTTTAAAAAAAAATTACCATACCGAATATCATTTGTTTGGCTTCGTTTTGTATAGAAATTGTCAATAAAAATAATAAATTTTTTTACTATTGTGTCTAAAAAAATTTTCAATTCCCAAAAAAAAATTAATTTTTTTTAAATAAAACAATTCCATTTTTGCCAAGAAAATGGATTCCCACAACTTTGGCAAGAATGTCAATTCCTTAAAAACATGAAAAATAGGTTGATGCGACACAAGGATAGACAATTCAATGTCAATTTTTGTCAATAAAACAAGTCAAAAAGTGAGAAATATAATTCATTTTCCATTTTTCTTGGAAAGTTAGGCTTATCAAACACAACCTTACGTTTATAGATACTTATTACTTGGTGAATTGAATTATGTCCGGTCCAATCAGAATAATTAGACCAATGCACAACTCAACCGGCAATTTGCCCGCTTGAACATGCAGAATTTTGCTCAAATCCTGTGAATCAATCAGTTTAAACTATTCAATTTTTTGTAAATTTATTAATTGTTTGGTGGCCATTATTTTTGAAAAACAATATTTTGAATAGTAATCTTTAGAAGAATTTGTGGTTAAAAAGTAGGAAAAAATTTTAAATTTATGTATAGAATATTTTATTGTGTGAATATGAATATGAATTTTGAAAAAAATTAATATTGGAAAAACCATTGCGCTACACGCACGGGGATTCCCTTGGAAATCTGAAAGACCTCCTACCCCTCACCCCGAATCCGCCAGTCCCATTTTCCCTTGTACTGTACACTGCTATAATTTTGAAATTATCACCCACACAAAATCAACAACCTAGAGAGAGCAAGTAGAATTCAGTAGAAAACCCACGATCCATAACCCATTTACATCTTCAAGCATTTAGCTAATAATCAAGATCATGCCTTCGGGTGCTAAGAAGCGAAAAGCTGCCAAGAAAAAGAAGGACAAGGAATCATCTTCCAACAGCTCAAATCAACCTCTTTCTACTGTTCACTCTCATGGTATGTCTCTATCATCCACCATTCGAAATATATTGAGATGGAAAAGAACCTTTTGAGTTTACTTTATTTAATTTAATCTGTAAAGAACCATGTGCTTCTCAATAATTCTCTTATCTGATTAAACTTTACAGTTGTTTTCTTAATTTTGATTAGTGGGTACCCCCAATTCTGGTTGCTTAACTTGATTTACCACAATTTCCATCTATATCTATGGTCTACTCTCTTAGATTACTATAGATCTTTATTTTAAAGCGTTTGCGAACCTGTGTCTTTATATAGTATTTGAAAATGGTTATAAAGTTTGATTTATATGAGTGGTTTTTGGAGAAGGGCACTTATTTAATTGTATAGAGATATGGCCGGTCATTTATTTCTCAATGAATATTGCACTTTATGTAAAAAAATAAATTGTTTTTGTTTGGATGAGGTTGCTTTGTAGATAATTGTTAGTTTGTGTGGCCTTTCTTGATTTTGCATCAAACTTTTCTGAATCAATCAAACTATGGTAGGAGATGATGATTCGAAGCACCAAGATGATAAAGAGACGGATGGTGGAGAGGTCAGCTCTCCTGCGTCTCAGGACCACCATAGCCACCAGCAACATTTCACAGAGGAGGAGGAAGAAGTGGAGAAGGGAGAGCACACTTCAAATTTCGTCTTCATTGAAAGAGTAAAAAATGAGGGTGTCAACGAGCAAAAAATGGTGGTAGAAGAAGGGAGTGTTGTTCAGGTTGAAAAGGAATTGAAGCACGAGGATGAATCAGAAATGAGAGACGTTGTGGTTGGGTACGATGACCTCCCTGAGAAATCATATGATGGAGGTGTATCAGGGAGTTCTAGTAGTAGCAGTAGCAGTTCAGATGATGAATCGCATAATTTTGAAAAGAATAAAGATACCATACACAATGCTTCAGTTGATTCAGCTAAGGAAGAGGATTCATTGTCTGAGAGGCCGGCTGAGGTTATTCATGGTGCTTTGGAGGAACAGGCTGGTGATTCAGTTGTGCAAACTTGCCCTGTTGTTGACTCGGAGAAGGTTTCATTGTTGAACGGGGAAGTGCAAGTAAATATGAGTGCTCAACTTGATATTTCGGAGGCTTCTAATGTGTCTGAATCTGAATTGAAGGAAAATGGGGAGAAGTTGAAGTCTGCCGAAGAGAATGTCGTCTTTTCTGCAGCTGGTATGGATGCGGCATCTGACAGGGAGGCTGTGGAAGCAATTGTTCAATCAGCTGAAAATGCTGCTGAAACTTCAGATGCAAAGGAGTGTGCAGTACAGGAGACTGATGACAAGTTGACTTTGTCATACAGTGTGCCTAGAGTTAATGATAATAATGGAGCAGAACACGAGAAAGATTCTGAAGTTCCTAAGGTATTTGACCTCATTCTTCTTTACTTGTTTTACTTAGCCATGCATTTACAGCCGAATGAGAAGCTTAATGAATCACTAATTTATCTTAAACTTTTTCTTTTTCTTTCCAAAATTTTGTGCAGCCAGTGGTAGCTCATACTCTACATCCAGTCCAAACCACTTCCTGGAAGAGTTGTTGTGGACTTTTTGAGTTGCTGACAGGGTCTGGTAGATAATTCAAGGTAGTATTGTCCTAAGCTTCGAAATGTCTTTATCATGTATCATTCTTGAAAATTTGCTAAAATAAATTAATGCCCTGATGAGCAGTTTCTACTCGAAAACAAAGATGAGTAGCATTTTGTTGATCTGGTCCTATATGCTATTTCACTTTTCATCATTTAATGTAAACGTGATATATACCCCCTTGTTTTTACATGTATTTGGATTTGATGAAACCTTGGATTCATTTGATTGTCAAATTCGAGTATATATGGGATATAGCAAACAATTCAATTGTTCACTACCTTTTTTATGCTACCAAGGGGTAGTATATACAGTATTAACATGCAAGTTAAACTTGTTTTAATAGTTAAGTAAACCCAACGGCTGCTACGTATGGATTAACAATGAATGAAGCATATTTGGATATAGGTATGTTAGGAATTAAACTGGTAGGTAAACGCTCTGGTGCAAGTTTGCTATAATTAAAGTGAGAATAGGTAATATGAAAAAAATAAAAATAAGAACACAAGATTTACGTGGAAACCCAAATTGGGAAAAAAATCACAAACGGATTAAGAGAATTCACTAATATCAAAATATGTAAGTAGTACACATTATGTTGGATGATCTCCCAAGAGATATAATTATTCCTATATATAATACAAGAAGAGTCAAAATGTGGAGTCCTAATATAATAGGCATAACCAATAACAGAGTATTTGAGGTTGAGTAGGAGTCCAAAACTAGATGAAATCACAATTAGTGTCCAGGTGGTTAACGAGCAGCGGAGTTACTGAAATAAATGCTCGAGCACCTCCTGCGCTGTTAGCGAGCGTTCTTTCATCGGATTCTTCTCATTGTCATCTTTTACTTTTATGAGACTTCTTCAAAATATATAACCAACTCCCAATAGAACTCTCATATAACCCACATTCTAACAAATCCCAAATTGACACGAATTCCAATGTAAGAAACAAACTTCACTCTTTAAAAAAATTCTCCAACAAAACTCTTCACCTTTTCCACAAAAGCCTTAAAGGCTAACTCAATAACAATTACCAAACAAATCCAAGCAATGATCAAACTTGGATATAGGGAGTGACTTGGTCATCATATCAACGGGATTATCTTTTGTACCAACTTTACTCACAACAATATCACAACGAACAATAACGTTACAACTAACTCCCTCCAAACAAGTAGAAGGTTTTTCACTAGACTCGATACCTTCGGTCACACTCAAAGCATAAGCAACCAAATCAACCACACCAAACCTCTGTGGAGGCCTAATATCTCTTCTTTGTCTTTAGCGATAAAATGCTGTGGCATCGCTAATGGTGATGGTAAAGCGGCATTACCCTTAATTTTTGAACTAGACTGAGATGTATTATCTAATATAGACCCTGAACCAATATCCAATGTTACCCTGCAAGACATATAACTGGAACCTTCTCTGCCCCTTCATCACAACACGAGCACCTTTACTAACTTTCAGGACTCCACTTTCACCAATGTACTTATACCCTTTTGAATCAAGAGTACTCGAGGAGATAAAGTTTCTTTTCAAATCTGGAACATGTCCACATCACCAAGTATCCTGACAGTCCCATCAAACATCTTAATTCTGATTATTCCAATATTAGTTATCTTACAAAGCACATTATTTTCCATTACCGCGACACTTTAGAAATTGTTTCATATATAGAAAATGAATTCCGATTAGGACATATATGAAACATGCAAGTTGTATCAAGAATCCAATCCTCGCAAGGTTTGTAATCGCCATCAGAAATAACTAGAAGCTCTACATCTCTCTGGCCATCTTCTATAAAACTGACTTCATTTGAATTTTTTAGTTGTTTTTCCCTCTGTCCTACAGCAACTATTTTTTCTTTATTCTGGAGCTTATAACAATCAGATTTAATGTGCCCTTTTTTGCAGTAATTACAAATTTTATTGTTGGTCTTATAATTTGATCTGCCTCTCACATAACCACCACGAATAACAAGGTCATTTCCATGGGCCTCAGATCCAAACACAAGCTGCTTCAACTTCTCCTTTGAAAATAGAGCATAATATACTTCATCTATGGTGAAAGTATCGCAACTGTGCAAAATAGTCTGAAGATAGGTGATCTAAAGACGTGCCTCCTATCATGCTATGAGAATGCAATCGCTGCTTCAAATGTAGTTTATTGGTTATATTTTTCGTTATGCATAACTGTTCCAATTTTAACCTTAACGTAGCGGTGATTTTCTCCTTTAAAACGTCTCGAAGAATTTGATTTAACGGATGAATTTGAGATATGATCTTTCAATCCTTATGTAGACATCATCCAAGTCCATCTGAGCGAGCATTGCTCACATTTTTACCTGCCACGACGAAAATCTAGTGTTGCAATCCAAAAGTGAAATTCCGTACTTCATACTTGCTATGCAAAAAATCAAACCTCTCTCTGATACCACTTGGTAAGAATTAAACCGGAAGGTACACGCTCTAATACCAATTTGTTATAATTAAGGCAAGAATAGGCAATGTGAAAAAATAATAACGAGAACACAAGATTTACGTGGAAATCAAAGTTCGAAAAAAACCACCAGCGGGGGAGGATAATTCACTAATATCAAAAAGGATTACAAAGTTTGGTTTGTCTTAATATGTGTAGTACTCCACAAAAATATAATACAAGAAGAGTCTAACAAAAGGTGCTCAGGATTATATTATCCGTATACCAATTACGGAGTATTTAAGGTTGAGCAAAAGTCCAAAAATTGTTAAAATCGCGATCAGAATTCTGGCCAGATAACACTACCACTCGAGCGGCGATCTTGCTGCTAATGAGTGGTCAATCCACCACTCGAGCCCTGGCAAGGCGGTTAGTGAGCGGTGGATTTATTGAAATAAACGCTCAATCGCCTCTTGTGCGATTAGCTAGCGTTCTTCCATCGGATTCTGCTCCTTGTCACATTTTACTTCCTCAGGACTTCTTCAAAACATATAACTAACTCCCAATAGAACTTCCAAATAGAATTCGGATCACTTCGAAATTCTAACAAGGTAAATGCACAGCATCAAGTAGTTAATATCTAGTTGGTTAGTTGTTTTTATTTATTATCATAGCTTTGAGGTTTTTTATTTAACCCAACTCTTGGGCCAGTAAAGTTCTATGATTCTGCTTTTGCCTAGAATCTCTGCATTCTAATATTTCTTCTTATCATAAAAACTAACATGTTAAAAACCCTCGGTTTACAACAACTCAAAAATCAAAGAACCTCTATTTATAATTCTAGAACATACTATTTATGGAGTATCATCAGTCATAACTCAAAAACACCAAAAAAAATTCTCAAAACTTCTCGCTTTCTGTGCAAGTCATTCCAAACCATAAATAATCTCATTGGCCACGAGTTGCATCAATCCCAAAAACACCAAAAAATTTCTCTAAAACTTCTCGCTTTCTATGTATGTCATTGGCGACCCCCCAGAGATAATATCATTGGCCACGAGCGTCAATCCTAACAAAAGAAACCCACGTAGGAGGTTTTATGAGAGAGTTTCTAAACAGTCCTCCACCTCTCTTAAGTTAGGAATTCTACTGGAAAATTCTATGCAATTTGGAGGAATGTGACTGCAGTAGCTGGTTATGTTGATTAGTAAGAGTTTTAGTTTGTGATTGTTGTAGGCTTGTAGCTATGGGATGATACTAGTCTTCTACCAAGGAGAATTATATAATTTTAACTTTTTAAGCTCTGTTTTAGCTATCATTCTCGGCTTATAGGCATCTGGTTAAATTACATTGATCTTGTAGTCAATAACTTATCATTATGTACTGTCAAAAATTTTATGTATGCTTGCTGGTAAACAATTTTGCACAATATTATAAATTGGATGTTCAGATTGGATCTTTCTAGTCAGTTTGAGTAGCTGCTAAAAATCTTGGAGAGTTTTGATACTATTGTAGAATGTTGTATCAACTACATTTTGATAAATTTTTAGTGGAATTTCATGTTGATCACATTTTGTTTAAGTTGTTCCACAAGTAATTTTATCTTCTACAAACTGTACTCTCCACAATCTTTTGAGTTTGCAAAGTACTTCGCTCCTGCCAGCATGGCCAATGAATCGGGGCTAGGAACATGGTCTCTGCCCTGAACCTGGCTCAACTCCTATTTTTAATTTTATTTTTCCTCTTTTAGAAGCCTTTTCTGTTTTTATATTTAAATAGTATTTTAAAAAATATATAAATAAATAACAGTGTGGGGAACGTAGATTTTTTTATCCCTGCTCCTCCTGTCGCCCCATTGCCATCTCTCTTTTCTAGGCAGTTTTAAACAAAGTGTAATTAATTTCAATGACCAACTTGAAAGTTCACCAACACGTTAACACCTACTTCCCTTGCATTCATACACGATATTGTCGTAGAGGTTGATCTTTTACATCTTATGCTTCTCTTCACAGTCTCTATATGAGGAGACCATATATCTTTTCTGAACAGCTTCCCAAAATCCTGATATCCTCCTGTTGATGCAGATTCAAAGCATGAGGCACCTTGAAGCAGGAAAGGATTTTCATCAAAGAAGTTTGCAATAAATTCTTCTTCTACGATATACAATGTAGAAAAATGGAGGCAAAGAGTTCTGATGACAGAAACAGAATAATGTTTTTCCTTAGTGAAGTATTATGTGGAAAGCAGCTTTAGATGAGCTTCGGAGTCACTGCTTTCTCATTGTTTTTGCAGCCCATAGGCTTTTTCTTTGTTGTTCTGTGTGTTGTCACTGTTTTAAGTAATGACTTCGTTTTAACGCTTTCGTGGAAGCTCTGGAGTTTCAAATTTACAACATAGAATGTTAAAAGGTTATTACAGTTTCTCTCATTCAACTGCGATAGCGTTGTAACAGTTTATGATGACTCTCATTTTGTGGCTTGATGTTCTAGTTGAGATCAAAAGATTATGGCAGTAGTGTGTGGCATCCTCGGATAAGAAATTTTGTGCTGAAGTGATATTTTTGGATGGCTTCAATATGTTCACTGGGAGTATTTTATTATTGTCTCAAGTTTCTTGTGACCTTTATTTGGTGTCCTTTCTGATTCATTTGTTTATACTCGAGCAATCATCTATTCTATTTCTAGGTCCAAATCCTTGTGAATGTCAAATTTACGGTGGATTGAAATCTGAATATCAATAGGAAGTTCAAGCGCCTCTTACTCACAGGCACACCCTTGCATTGGGTTTGACATTCATATTGGTGCTTTACTAATTGCCTTTTATATGGATTTCGAAGGAATGGATGATTGTGTTGGTACATTTGAATTAGATGGTGTAAGCAAATTCACTTGTAATGACATTTTTTAACAGGCTATTCGTCCCTGATCTTAAATTCGAATTTAATTTCCAAATATTTAATTTCGCTTGAGTGTTTTGTTAATTATTAATTAACTTCACATCCAAGTTTTCACAAAAAAAATATCCCCAGTAGTTCTATATAGAAGTGAACTTCCTACTAGGCCTTACTAGAAGTAGGCATCTTAACCAGAAATGAACCTCTTGAATCGGAATTAGAGGTTCCAATCCCATTTTAAAAAAAAACTAGAATCGAGAATTAAGATTGATAGTCCCAAATGATTCTTGAATTAGAACAATGGATTCTCAACTAGGGAACTGATTTTGTCATTTATTTACAAACCCAATGTGAATTATGTGATTTAACAAGTTTGCAAGACCCAAGTAGTAAGTATCACAATCAATCGAATTCATTCATTTGAATAACTCAATCCAATGCATCTCGTGCTTAGTCGCTCCTAAACACACTTTATACGCTGCCCGTTCCACAAACAGAAAATATTATTTTATTGAAGAATGTGTGGTTGAAAATGAGAATTTATTTACTGTAGAATAGGTGAATTTTTACCAAACAGGCTATAGATGGTGTAGCAAATTCACTTGTAATGACATTTTTTAACAGGCTATTCGTCCCTGATCTTAAATTCGAATTTAAGTTCCAATTATTTAAGTTCGCTTGAGTGTTTTGTTAATTATTAATTAACTTCACATCCAAGTTTTCACAAAAAAAATATCCCCAGTAGTTCTATATAGAAGTGAACTTCCTACTAGGCCTTACTAGAAGTGGGCATCTTAACCAGAGATGAACCTCTTGAATCGGAATTAGAGGTTCCAATCCGATTTAAAAAAAAAAAAAAAACTAGAATCGAGAATTAAGATTGATAGTCCTAAATGAATCTTGAATTATAACAATGGATTCTCGGCTAGGGAACTGATTTTGTCATTTTTTTACAGTTTATTTACAAACCCAATGCGATTTAACAAGTTTGCAAGACCCAAGTAGTAAGTATCACAATCAATCGAATTCATTCAATTGAATAACTCAATCCAATGCATCTCGTGCTTAGTCGCTCCTAAACACACTTTATACGCTGCCCGTTCCACAAACCCAGAACCAAAATTAGATGTTATTATGCTAGATATTAAGTACTATTTGGCGACATTTGCAATGAACTAAGAAATTATTAAAATATGTATTTTAGTGGCATATTTTTTTTCTATCTCTACTAGATATTGAGATAATTTATCGGTAGAACCGAACTCAAATCAACCCAAAGCCAATCCTACGCCCGACCATATTCCCGTATTCTTTGTACTTTTGGGAACCGAACACCAACAACCCACCAATCGGATCAGGGATAAATTCACTATACGAATTTATGAACATCGCGTTGGTGCCAAAAATTGCATTCATGTTCAAATATATGTACATACTAGTGTACAAAAAAAGGTGCTCATTTGACATCTTAATGGAAGAAGTTAAAATCTAAAACGGTCAAAATCACCTCAATACAATTTCATATGTATGTAACAGAGGATATAACTTTCAAAGTGAAGGATAAGACTGCAAGGAAAATCTACGACTCCACAACATGGAGAAGTGCTAAAAGCCTAAAAGCTCATTCATCTTCCTGACTACGCAACCTAGCAAGCTTGTTAGTGACAACAACATCAAGCTGGGAAGCTCTCTCCACAATTTCTTTCCTCTTCTTGGTAGATACATTGTGAGCAATTTCTGCACAATATGTCCTGTTCCGATAGAGCCAACTCAATTAATTTATAGGAAGTAGATATAATAGACATAGTATATATCCAAGTAAAAGTATAATAGACGGTGTAGTATATATCCAAGTAAAAGTGGAGTAATCCAAGAGAGGGATTTGGGACTTATTTTATTACCTGTCGTGCATCATCAGTAGCTCCAGTTCTGTGGCGTTATGCACAAGAAACTTCTTGAAACCATTGGGAAGATAGTGGCGAGTCTTCTTGTCAGAACCATATCCAATATTAGGCATCAAGACAGACCCCTTGAACTTTCTTCGTACCCGAGAGTCAATACCCTTCGGCCTACGCCAGTTTGGCTGTCATGAAAGTATTAAAGATGGCATCATTAGTCAAAATTTTAAATTATATAAACCAGACGGCGCGAAACGTGAAGGGAATTTCGGAACTTCAGTTCACTGAAATTGATTAGAAATGTAAGCAGGATTAAAGTAACAGAAAGCTTATGAATAGAAAAGCTAACTGTGTCGCAAGAACTGCTCTCTAGCTTATTTGTGCCCTCAAAAACGAAACATCCAGAAACTGAATAAGTCTGGACATTAGATACCACGGGCAAACACTGTTCTATGAACTTTACTTCAGGACTATTTTTTGTTAAAATAAGTAAAAAGAAAATCAAATTTGTAAAGCAATCTCAGCCGAAAGATGGTGAATATTTTGGTGATAATCACAGGAAAATCAGTATGTATCGTTAGGCTTCATCATGGATTGCATGACCAGATTTCAAAAATGTGAATTGAAAAATAAATAGAAAGAAATCTAAAAAATAAATAATATTCAAGAAATTTACGAATTTTTTTGAGAAGCAATAGAGATCAGATGGTAGTGCATGTTTTTATGATCATCATTCAATTACAGAATAGATGGATAACAATCATCACGCCTCTTTATATATATCAGTGATAAATAATATTGAAAACAGAAAAACACCATATTACAAAACTCAAAAATCTATGAACAATACAAGCAAAATCAAATTAGAAGAGGAATCAGATCCAATGTCAATCACCACATTACATCTAGTGGATAGATGCAAATTAAGACTGGGGCGACAAAAATTCTATCATCACTTCCTCATCGAAAAAAAAAAACAAAAAAAGAACTAGGATCTGCAAATTGATTTGTGCTTCAAATTATTCACCGTTATGATATGAATCGTTTAAAACGAAAATAAAATAAAATACCTTGAGCGAAACATAACGGTCGCTCTGGGTTCTCTTGAATTTCTTGACCCTTTTCTTCACAATCTTCTTTCCAAGAAGAGGCACCGCCATCGCTACTCACCTACACACAGATTCAGAACAAAATTACACATTTATACCTACAGATACATGTATATACTTATGCATACAGATAATATAGATTTGCAAATGCATTAGGGTAATAGAGAGGAATAAGAGATTCGTACGACGGGTGTCTTAGGGTTTTGTGTTCTGCTCAGCCGCCCCAGGATTTCGAGAGAAGAGTACTTCTACGGAACTTATATAGAAGGAGGATGTTTATCGCACTAGGGTTTTGACTTGAGGGTAGACGAAGTCGAACATTTACAGATGAGAGTGCATCCAGCGGCCTTCGTAGACGGATATCCGCATCTGATTATTTGAAATTTAAATGTTAGGGTTAATATCATCAGCGGTCACTACAGTTTCAGCGAAATCTCAATTTGGTAACCATATTGAGTTTAGTGACCCAATTGAGACACGTTAAAGTTAAATGAACAAATTGAAATTTCGCTAAAAGTTCATTAACCGGAGGTAAAATTTTCCCAAAATAATACTATTATCTTTTTTTGATCAAAAGATATTGCCAAAAAAAAAAAAATTATTAGTTCACAGTTTCGCTAAAATTTTAAAAGTCACAATTTATTCATTGGTCACAAATCACAAAATTTATAAGTCACGCAACTTATTTTACGATCACAAAACATCAAATTAATTGGTCACAAAGTTATTTCGAGGTCTCAAATTAAATATTTTATAAGTCACAATTTAATTCATTGGTTACAAATTAAAAAATTATAGATCACAGTTTATCGATGGGTTACAGTGAACCAAAATGTTGATCACATACACCAAACATCCCACCCCAGTCCGGCAATCCCGATCCTCCGTCAATGTTTTGGTCACAAACCAACTAAATAATTGGTTACAAACACTACCCAACTCCCGCCCCCGCTACAGTACCACGCAAACCACCCCCGTCACACTACCACCGCCATCACCTGCACCGTAACACCATAAAAATCGCGATCGCCTTTCGTTCACCCTCTACAAAAACCACCACAACCACTGCCACAATAACAACACCGTCTGCAATGACACCACACCTCTCCGAGACCATCACCAGATCTGCCACTAACAAACAAAGCCAATGCTACAACAGTAACCGCCACCCCAACACCACCACAAACTGAAAACACACCCAAATACCACATCATCTCGGCCATAAGAGGCATACCACAGCCACACGAGCATCACCACCACAACACCACTGTGCACATCCCCGCAGCACCCATCACCACACCACTCAAAACAAGGGGAAGAAGAATTGAAGA
>OU503055.2:12721643-12735981 GCA_912172775.2 Fraxinus pennsylvanica
TCTTAACACCATAACCAATCGTTTGCCGAATCTGAATCTCCTTAAACACACGATGATCAGGCCAAAAAATAACAACACAAGATAAAGTAGTAGTGATTTGAGAGACTGACAAAAGGTTATAATCTAAAGAGGGAACAACTAACACAGAATCAAGATGTAAAGTATTAGTAAGATGTGATGACCTTTCCCCAACAACCGAGGTGGTATTACCGTTGGTCGTGAAGACACAATTTTGGGAGGATGGGTTAAGATTTGTGACTTGTCTAACATCAAATGTCATATGATCAGTAGCACCAGAATCAATTATCCATACAGTATGCAAAACAGGTGTAGAAGTGGTGAGGGCCTTACCTCCAGTGTTTGTAGTGGTTAGCAATGTTGATGACGTAGGAGAGACATCGTCTTCCTTTGTTTGAGCAACTGCAGCAGTAGAAGGCCTCTTGGAATTTCGATGCCAGGTTGGGTTCCACCAATCTGGATATCCAATAAGTTCGAAGCAACAACCTTTTGAATGACCCGTTTGATTGCAGTGAGTGCATTTGTATGTAAATTTGTCTGAACTGTTGGAATTCTTCAAATTGGTGGCTTTAGGCCGGTCTTGGGACAGCTGACTAGGTCGATGGCGGGAAATCATAGCAGAAGCTTCAGGTTTCTCAATGTCCTCATTCAAAGTAGTAGATCGTATAGCCTCACGACGGACTAAGGAATAACACTCTTCCAGACTTAGGAGTGACTCACTACGTAATATTTCTCGCCGAAGTTGATCAAAACTTTTATCTAATCCAGCAAGAAATATGTGTACTCGGGTTTGCTCAATGGACTGCCGATATGCTGTAACATCATCAGGATCTTTCATAACCACGTTATCACGATGATCAAGTTCCTGAAATATTTCTGTTAACTCCCCATAGTACACTGAGAGTAATTTGGCACCTTGTTTGGCTGAGAAGGCTTTCTGATGCAAAACGTAGACATGCATCTCATCATTATCATCATAAAAGGCTTTGGATAGAGCACTCCAGATTTCACGGGCAGTGGGTATGCGAAGATAGCGTTTCATGATGTCAGGAGTCATGGACATTAAAGCTAGCGTTTCACCTTCTAATTTTCAGCGTACCATTTTTCATACCCCTTATCCGACACAGCAGGTGGAGCAGATTTGCCCATGATGTAGGAAAATTTTTCTCGTTCAGCAATATGCATCTCCATCAATTGAGACCATACATCATAATTTGTTTCGGTAAGTTGAATGCCTGCATTAAAGGCACCTTCAGACTGAACAAGAATTGGAATGGATTTGGTTCCAGACGATTCAATACTTTCACTCATTCTTTTCTAACAAATAGATTTAATGAGCTGAATAAATCAAAAGAACAACTACCACACGGAAACAACAGACAAGAAGAATAAGTCAACTAGTTGCAGTGGTGGATGGCGACGGCGGGGACTGCTGGAGAGGTCACGGCGCAGGCGCGGATTGGCGATGGCGTGGGCTGCTGGAGCGGGTGATAGTTTCTGGTTTGGTTTTCTCAGTCGCGTTTGATGGATTTGCAGTAATCTGGCCGGGATGATGATGGGCAAGCAACAGGTAAGTTCGAGTTGCTCCTTTTCGGTGGTATTTGTTTGAAATCTGGTTTTGATTTCTGATTATGGGGGGGGGTTTTTTTTTTGTGGGTTTGTGAGTTAGAATTTAGGAATAAGTTTCTGGGTTTTGATTGCAGAGTTTTTCAGAACCTTGTTCGGCTCTGATACCATGAAAGCATATGAAATCACATATGATAGACTAGTGTTTCTCTCATTCATTATAGGCTAAATAATGTTGTTAGTGAAAGCATATGAAATCACATATGATAGACTGGTTTTTCTCTCATTCATTATAGGCTGATGAAATACAGATTATAAATAGGGTTCGAATCCCCCAATTAATCCCCAGAAATCTGCCTATACAATCTCTATGATTTTTACACACCTATACAATCTTCTCTATAAGGAAAGAACATCAATTTGGTATCTTTATAAAATCGTTTACAATCTCAACAGTTAGAGCATTTCTAAGATACTTAATTGTTTTTAAAGAGCATGTTCTACAATTTAGATAGTATCTATAAATTTAGACAGTAAAATTTTATAAGTATTACAACGAGATTCTTTATATTTAACACTTAATTTTAATACTCCAATAAAATATTTATTATTTTTCTCTATCTTTTATTTTCATTAGCTTCTTCCAAATTATTATATTATTTTTCTCCATTGAAAATTGAGATATTTTGAATGCATTTAATTATAAGGAGTAAGTTTAGCTCTCCAAATTAAATCAAACTCGTCTTCTAACTTAAAATGTTAATTTAAAGAGTCTATTTGAGCATAATTTTAATGGTTGACACTTGACTCTTTAAAATAGAGATCATTTTATATTTAAAAAAATTATTGGATATGCTCACAAAATGTCCATTAACTAAGAATAATGTAGTTAAACACCCATATATGTGGCTTATAAATATTATTAAATGATGTGTTCAATTACTTGTTTAATTTAATTTATCATTTAGCGTCACATTAGTTTATGTGGCATATATGCATCATTAAATAATATTTCAATTATATGCAAGGACATGAAGGATCAGTTTGGCACATGTTGGAAGTAGAGTTTTTTTTTTTACGGAAGAGCATATTGTAGTAGAGCTCTTATAAATGTTTTATTATTAATCTAAACAGTACATTTGTACATACTCTATATTTATTGAACAGTGCTACACTTACAGTCCCCCTTCACAGCCTCCTTCACAGTCCTCTCACATTGAGACGTGTGGGCCCCACCCACGTGTGAGAGGACTGTGAAACTCACTGTGAAGGGGGATTGTATATTTAGCAAAATTGATATTTATTTAATTGGGTTAGAATTTAGAAAGTGAATTTGTATTAATGTGTATTTGTTGATTTCAAAGTTTGACTAAATGTAAATTAGAATTGTCGTCAAAGTTCAATTAGAGCTTTTTAGAGAAGTTCGAACTTTTCTAAAACAATTTTTTAAGCGACTTTTTAATAAAAAAAATTACTTTTTTAATTTTAACCAAATAATCAATGCGACACAAAAACACTTTTAACCTATAGTAAGTGCTTTTAGACTTTGGAAAATCTCTTCCAAACACATTCAAAACCCCATTTAATTAAGGGATAATTAGATCTAATACCCTCCAAAATTAAACAATTAGAATAATACCCTAAAACTAATTAAAACTTTTACTCCCGTAATTAATACGCTCAAATCCTCCCGACTTAAATTACCTGCACAACCTAAATCATCTTCCCCAAAACTACACCATTGCTGAAGGAAAGAAAAACCCCAACTGTGCACCCCAAAATCCTCGCTAGTGCCTACATCTAAATCATCATCCCCAAGATCGGCACCAAATTCTGCTCAATTTCAAGCTCAACAACATATTTTTTCACCTTTGGAGGATTTAACCCTTTTGGAGGAGGAGGCCAGCAGTATACATTTCACTTTGAAGGAGGATTTCCTGGTGGGGGCTTTGGTGGCTTCCAGTTTTGACCTCGAGGAAGTTTGGAAATATGTTTCACTAACAGCTTTTCTGCTGAGATTCCAGAGAGTATTTAGAACAGCAATTTTGTCTAACCCCTACACCTGCAATGCACACCTTAATAGGCAATTTTTGCATGCTGCCCGATTACGAAAAGCTCTTATTTGAGGAAGTTTATCTTTGCGTGGGATCTACATTCTGAAATTTTAAAGATCATAGTTGATTGGAGGAAAATGAAAACCTTTTATTTGAATCGTAGTGTGTGCACAGCATATATAATTATTTTATGGAGTTTTATGGAAGGCCAGTGAAATATATATCCCTCTTAATACAAGAAAATTGATATACATATATATATATATATTTCAAAGTGCATCCCAAGTCAGTTTGACACTTTTTTTTATTGTCCGTCACTTTTTAAATTTGTATAACTTCTTTAATTTATGTCACTTTTTTGAATTCGTCACTTTTTAAAAAAATTTATCACATTTTTTGAATTTATCACTTTTTTTTAGTGTTTGTCACTTTTTTCATTCACTTTTTTGATTTCTATCACTTTTTTTTATTGACAAACATCCGTTTTGTTACTTTTTTGAATGTTTTTTATTGATGTTTTGTCACTTTTTCGCATGTTTGTAGTTTTTTAAAACTTTTTGTCACTTTTCTGAACGTTTGTCACTTTTTTTGAATTCATGTCACCTTTTTAGTGTTTGCCACTTTTTTTAATCACATTTTTTGACTAACAAAATCACTTTTTTTTGTAAAAGTGAGATTGTGTCACTTACTTATTTTATGCAGTACCATCAAAGGATGTCAAAGTTGCTCTTCAATTTTATAAAAGTGACATTGTGTCACTTTTTTAAATTTTGTCACCTTTTAAACTTTTGTCACTTTTTAAGAAGATAAAAAAATGAAATAATATTTATGTTTTCCTCACATAATCAGCACGTGGATTTGCCTGAACGTGGTGATTATTTTAAGAACGTGATTACTGGTGCTGCACGAATAGATGATGCTATTTTGTTATTTGTCACTTTTTTTGAGTTTGTCTCACTTTTTGAGTCACTTTTTTTGAGTTTTGTCACTTTTTTTTTGAGTTTGTGTCACTTTTTTTAAAAAAGTAAAAAAGTGACAATTTTTATAAAAAAAGTGACATTGCGTCACTTTTTTCATTTTATATAGTATTTTTTATTTCCTAAAAATCTTTCACACGATTTTTCAAAACATCCCTAATTTTAAGGGTATTTTTGTAAGTACCCATTTAATTAATGTATCATTTAGGGTCACATTGATCGGTGTTTTAAAGTGTTTCTACATAACATTACCCATTAAGTAATCTATAATAGTGCACGTTGAAGCAGGAGTAGAGTCAAAAGATATATTAGGGTGGACTGAATTTTAATTTGTTCTTTTTTTTCTCAAAACTCATGCCATAAAACATGCTCTATGCCACACGAAATTTAGCCAATTTTTTGTAGGAATTATAATCGATTTTGATAAAAGTTGATGGAGTGTGTAGTTAAAAAATTGTAAATTCTATGAAATAAGTGGTTTAAATTAATTATTGATTTCGACTTATATTATAATTTATATTTTGATTTCTACCAAATAGGGGTTTAGTGTAAAAGTTAAACCCATGACACTGGGTGAGATACTCAAGCAAATACAAATATATCGCACGTTTGGAAGAGATTCTCAGCAAATTTTTAGAATTTTTTTTCACCATTGCACAGTAAAAACCAGCAGCCACTATTGCCTAAGAAATATAGAATTACATATGTACCCTTTTGACAACTAATACACTAATTTTGAAAGAAGGACATTTATGGAAATTCGGCTAATTTGCGTCAGATTTTTGCAACTGGAAGTGGCTCACCTTCAGTCCAACGGTCCAATTTTTCATTGAAAATTTGGTGAGAATTTCCTCCAAACAAGGGCCTAGATTTTAACCATTAGGGCCTTGTATGGGAGGGATTAAAATCGGATTAAAATTGAAAATATAGCCGTTATTGTTGACTTTTATTAGACGAGTGGGATCCAATAACGGCCATATTTTCAATTTTAATTGGCTTTTAATCCCTCCCGAAGAGCTTTTTAGAGAAGTTCGAACTTCTCTAAAACAATTTTTTAAGCCATTTAAAAAAAATTACTTTTTTAATTTTAACCAAATAATCAGTGCTACACAAAAACACTTTTAACCTATAGTAAGTGCTTTTAGACTTTGGAAAATCTCTTCCAAACACATTCAAAAACCCATTTAATTAATGTATCATTTAGGGTCACATTGATCGGTGTTTTAAAGTGTTTCTACATAACATTACCCATTAAGTAATCTATAATAGTGCACGTTGAAGCAGGAGTAGAGTCAGAAAGATATATTAGGGTGGACTGAAATTTAATTTGTTCTTTTTTTTCTCAAAACTCATGCCATAAAACATGCTCTATGCCATACGAAATTTAGCCAATTTTTTGTGGGAATTATAATCGATTTTGATAAAAGTTGATGGAGTGTGTAGTTAAAAAATTGTAGATTCCATAAAATATGTGGTTTAAATTAATTATTGATTTCGACTTATATTATAATTTATATTTTAATTTCTATCAAATAGGGGTTTAGTATAAAAGTTAAACCCATGACACTGGGTCAGATACTCAAGCAAATACAAATATATCGCACGTTTGGAAGAGATTCTCAACAAATTTTTAGAATTTTTTTTTACCATTGTACAGTAAAAATCAGCAGCCACTATTGCCTAAGAAATATAGAATTACATATGTACCCTTTTGACAACTCATACGCTAATTTTGAAAGAAGGACATTTATGGAAATTCGGCTAATTTGCGTCAGATTTTTGCAACTGGGAGTGGCTCACCTTCAGTCCAACGGTCCAATTTTTCATTAAAAAATTGGTGAGAATTTCCTCCAAACAAGGGCCTAGATTTTAACCATAAGATGTTATATTACATATTCATTGTTTTCCTTGTTAGGAAAATCGACGTATCTGATGAGTGCTCCACACTCACGATATGTATACCACTTAATTCATTATTTTGTTACTCTTGAGAGAGTTTTAGATTGTTTTTATGTGTGTTTTGATATTGTGATGTAGGTTGATGAAATTGAAGAAAATAAACAAAAGTTGACAAAATGGGAGAAAATAGCTAAATTGCAAGATATCCAAATTTCGGGGACCAAAGTACAAATACTCAAAAGTTGTTCCGAACCTCATGAATGAAGATTTGAGAGTGTTAATGGTCAATTGGATGAAGAAATATATCAAATGGATCAAATATATCAAAGAACGATCACACATCAAATTCCAACCGAAAAAGTTTTACTCCAGATTTTTATTCTCATATTAAAACTCTTATTTGACATAGTAAACTACCTAATTGGAGGATGATGTTTGAAGTAAAGTTGTAGCAATTTGAGTTCTCTTTCTAACTCATTTTGAATCATCTCAATCGGATATCCGAAGAAAAAATTATGATAAAAATACTGAAAGTCGTGCAGTCTGTCATTTTGCCTAATTGGGCGCCCAGCTTGCTGGAAATCAGCAGAAGACGCGGCGCCAAGGCGCCCAATCTAGACGCCTAGGCACCGGATCCCAAGAAAGAGGAAAATTGGAAATTTTAAAAGATTTTCGGCCCGGTCCAACCCTATTCCGTCTTGCAACTTGTGGACACTATAAATACCATCATAAAGACCTAATTTTGGAGGTTGGAAGAAGGAGAGAAAGATTGAATCTCTAAAGACAACAACAAGAAGGAATTGAAGAAATCAATTGAAGAAATGGTGGAAATATCAAGGGGATTTCGAGCAATACTCCAAAAAGAATTTTTCTTACCCTCTCCTTTATATTTTCCATTTTAGATTGTTTAAATTTTATGATTTTCTTCATGAGTTAGACAATTTAGCTAGGGTTTGATGTAGCCAACTTGAGATTATGGTTTGATGAAAATATGAATTATTTCATTTGGAATTTCCCGATTGTGTTATGATTTTAATACTTTCAATTACTTGATCAATAATTGAATGAATAGATGCTAGTCAATTCCGGCACTCAAGGGAGGATAATTTAGGCGTGATCATAGGATTAACACAACGTAAATTTTATGGCTTTCGAGAGAAAGTGTAAAATCTATGAAACTTACTCCACAAAAGAATCGGAATTTTGATAAATTCTAAACTTTAATTCAGAATAGAGATATTGAGATTGAATTCTAGAATTAATTTATAGCCTGCACTCGAGAGAGGCGAGAGAAATACAATTTAATTCTTGCTTTTAAATATGGAATAATTAATTGGAATAATTTGATGTCATTGAATCATAATTGAAAGTTGGTGAAATCATTCCCTAAACTTTCTCATTTTGATAATTTATATTCTCTAATTTTGTCGTAACATTTTACCTTTGATTAGTTTAAAACAATCAATCAACCATTCATCAATTTTCTAAATAAAATAGAAGTTACATAATTATAGTACTTAGTGAAATTAAATTACAATCCATATGGGTTTGACACTCTAGCTCTTTTGCTATATTACAAAATTTGACACCGTACACTTGCGGTATAATTCATGTTGCATAAAACGCGTGACAGTATCCCTAGAAAATATAGCTCTCATTTGGCCACCTTTAAATTCCATTAAATTTATCATTTTCCAAATTTTTAACCACGTGCGGGCCTCATGTGTCCATTCCAAATTACATTGCAGGTGACGTGTGAATTGGTGGTCAATAATAATCAATAAAAATTTTTACACTAGAGGACTAAAAGACCATAATACCCCTACAAACATTAGGTACGAAACGGGGGCTATGCATTGGGGGTAATTTTGTAATTTGTCAAGGAAAGTGGAGGGTGATAATGTCCTACATTGTCAACGGTCCCTTAAATATTGATATCATCTGCCAAGTGATTAAATAAGATACCCTTAGATATTGATATCCTCTGCCAAGTGATTAGATAAGATACAAACATGGGTACCACTATTGTCAAAAAGGTTGGGTTAAAAACTGGTTAAAAATTAAATTAAAGAATGATAAAAATGGCCAAAAAACTAATTTAAGTCAAAGTCAATAATTAATTTTAACTATTTATTTTATGGGATCAACAACTTTTCAACCACACATTTTATCAACATTTATCAAAATTTACTAAAAATCTGATTTTAATCCCCATCAAATAAGGGTAGTGGTGGGCTCGGCTCGGCCCGTATACGCACGAGCTCGGCTTGTGCTCATTTGTAACGAGCTGAGCAAAACTCTTGGGTCGAGTCAAGCTTCGGCTCGCGAGGTCGAGTTTTTGAATTTTTTTTATAACTATATCTGTTCTAAACCTTAAAAAAAAAACAAAAAAAAAAAAAAACCCACAAGCCGCTTGTAAAACAACGAGTTGAGCCGAGTCGAGCGAGCCAGCGTGCTTGGCTTGGACTCGGGTTTGTCGAATGACGAGCCCAAGCAGCTCGTGGCTCATTTTTTAACGAGCCGAGCATCCGAGCCGTTCGGCTCGATTGCCATCTCTAATTAAGGGCAAAGTGGCGAAAGCATGATTAGTATAAGCAAATGACACATATTCACCTATCAAGATTAAGCAAATACTTAAAAGAGTATTCTTCTGAAACACAAGTCCCAAAGAAATTCGATAAACAATTACTCTAAATAACTGAAATTTTTGGTAAAAAGTACAGTAAAAAATATGATGATATTTGAGACGAGCACGAGTCTTTTATACCGATTCATTCTAGTCCCACCTCTGGTGAAAAAAAATCGACCAAAAATATCGAAGGTCAAAAGAAAATGTATTTGTTTTACGTCCATGTTTGGCTAATTTCAATAATATACTTATAATCAGATTAATTTACAAATAACTAAGATTTTAATAAATATAAGTTTCACTAACAAAATTAAACATAAAGCAAATTACACATTTTAATAATAACATCTAAGTTTTAATAATTTAAAAATTGAGTTACGTGTAAAAAGTAACATATGAAAAAAATACATAGATACAAAAAATTAATTACTTTCAAGTTTAGTCGAACAAGTGGCATCTTATACTGTTAAATTAAGTCATTTATTTTTACTTTAATCAATAAAAATATTTATTATATAATAAACTTATTTAATTATAAGTGAACTCTTTGAAATTAGTTAAATATATATGAAATAACTAGTTATTTGTGTATCTTGAATGTGAATAAAATAAATATGTAATTTGGATAATTGAACATTGGGTTTTGTTTGGGAACAAAGTTGGTTGGGCTAAAATTATTTTTGGGTTGGACTAAATTCTTTATGAGAACATTCCATATTCGATGTTGTTTTAACATGCAATTTCAAAATTATAAGTTTTAAAACTTCAAAAATCATGTCGTAATTAATTTTTATTAATTAAATAAATAATTTAAATAATTTATTAATTAGATATATTAAAGGTCACGATATTATATAATTTATGGCCACGGTAACATACTAGTCACAATTACTAAATATTCATGTCACAAATTATCGAATTAATTGATCATACATTATTTTTCGATCACAAATCACAAATTTTAGAAGTCATAGTTTATTTATCGGTCATAAATTATCAAAGTAATAAGTCACATATTATTTCTTAATTTCAAATCACAAACTTTATAGAATACAAATTATCAAATTAATTAATCATAAGTTCTTTCTTACTAACAAAGTACCAAATTAATTGGTCACGACTTAATAAATTGTAAGTCACGACTACAAATTTAAGGAGTGTATTCAATTGAGACTTTCAAAAACTTTTATTAACTTTTTTTTAAGTGACGATTTCTGTGATTTTTGTGGATTTTATGGATTTGTATGCAATTAATAAAAATCTTTCGAAGAATTCTATAGACCTTCATTTTAATTTTTTTTTTTATCAATCATACTCCATTTATATAATCTTTTAACATCACTGTTTACATACACAACATTTGACCGTTAAAAAAAGGGATGTCAAAAATTATGTAAGGAATGGAATATACATTTAGTATTACTAGTCACGACTAAACATACGTTGCACGTTATTTTGAAATACTTTATAAATACTGTAAAAATGATGTTTGAAAATTAGAGAATATAAAAAATAGTTTAAAAAACTGTTTATTTGAAATGAATTTTTTTATACAATTCAATTATTTATTTACGTGTATGATAATAATTAACATTAATTTATATATATATCATACTATAATTCAACCAATTAATTTTTCAAGTTCAAGCACGTACACTTTATATGTTTTGGGGGCTGTTCAATTACTCTATAAATACCACAATTCAATTATTTATGTATGTGTATGTATACTAATTAACATTTATTTATGAACATATTAAATATAATATTACGTCATCAAGTTCATGTACGCATGTTTTGGGAGCTATTCAATTATTCTATGAATAAATAAATTATTTAAATTCATGAATACTATTTATTTTTAAGATTATTCATTTTACCATAAATTATTCTAGGAGTATATAAATTATTAAAAATCATATAATTAGGGAGCTAATCAATTATTATAGGAGTAGATAAATTTTCAGGTTCATGAACACGAATTTATTTTCAAGATTATTCATTTTATCATAAATTATTAAAGACCATATAATTTGAGAGCTATTCAATTATTACTTATGTAATCCATTATGTACAATAATAATGTACATATAGAATTATCCTTATTAAAATTCATATAATTTGAGAGCTATTCAATTATTATAGGAGTAGATAAATTATTCAAGTTCATGTACACTTATTTAATTTCAATATTATTCATTTAATCTATGATATAACGCAATTTATCTAAATTATTCTTTTTCTATATTCATTTATTCAAATTAATTAAATTTCATGTTGGTTCATGCACACTCCATTTGTTTAAATGTGTATAAATTATTATTTTTCTATATCTATAAATTCAAACTAATTAAATTTTATATTTGTTCACTTACACCCAATTTGTTTAAATGTATATACATTATTCTTTTTCTATATTTATTGATTCAAATTAATTAAATTTCATGTTCATGAATCAATTTGATTGTTATCATACAATTCAATTATTTATTTGCGTGCATGTTTAATAATTAATATTCAACTAAATATATATTGAAAAACGAAAAGTAAGGTATTATTGAAATAATTGAATTATAATAGAGTTAAAATCGTTCAAAAAATGATTTTCACTTGATGCGATATTTAATATATTGGTTCATGTACACTCCCTTTGTATAAATGTATATAAATTATTATTTTTCTATATCTATTAATTCAAATTAATTAAATTTTATGTTGGTTCACTTACATCCCATTTGTTTAAATGTATATATGTTATTCTTTTTCTATATTTATTAATTCAAATTAATTAAATTCCATGTTCATGAATTAATTTGATTGTTCTCATACAATTCAATTATTTATTTGCGTGCATGTTTAATAATTCTTATTCAATTAAATGTACATTGAAAAACGAAAAGTAAAGTACTATTGAAATAATAAAATTGTAGTAGAGCTAAAATCGTTCAGAAAACGATTCTCGTTTGATGCGATATTTAATATATTATAGATATATAATGGAGAATGTGTGGTTAAAAAATAATCAAAAGTTTTGAGTTTGCTTGTAGTATTATCTTATTGAATAATTTGCAGTTAAAAAAAATATAAAGAAAAATATATTTTTGAAATAATGTGGATCAAGGGCATAGTTTCATTTGGCATTTTGACCATTTCCACTTTTGGCCAGGATAAACACAGGAATTGTAAGTTCATCAGGTAAAAAATGGACAAGAAGAAAGTAGTAATTTATTTACATTTGATGTACTCTAAAATAAAAATAACTCGAACAAAATAAAATTATTTATCTCACACACGTTTGAAATTAACTAATCTCAACGAAAATCTTTTATTGTTTGAAACCAATAAAACTCGGAATGAGCTCCTTAGCGCTTACTTGATCAACAATAGATGACCTTTCTCGAGTACCGGCTGACTCTTCCTGCCGACTTTCCGTAACCGCGAACAAACATGAAGTTATTCTATAATTTGTCTGTTTGTTTTAGACTGGATTCTTTTATTCATTTGTATCCAAATGGCTGGGGAAGATGGACCATGTGACATTCTCAAATGGACTGCACGTTCCCTTTTGTACAAATGAAAAATAGAAAATAAAAATATAAAAAAACAGGCAGTATTGAAAATGAGAACTTCGTCTAAAGCATCAATTTTTCAGTCAAAATGTTTATTTAATGGGAACGGCTCACCGACAACCGACCACAAATNAAAAAAGTTATAAGAATCTTTAGTTATAATTTTTTTTAATAGAAAATAAAGATTAAAAATAAAAGGAAAATAGAAACAAATATTACCAGTGGAAAAATAATAATTTGGAATCATGATTTTAATGTTCGTAGAAGAAAAAAAGAAAAAGAAATAATAAATACATTTTTTTTTTTTGTGAAAATCTCCCAAAATCTTGGGATGAATTATAGACAAATTTTGAAATTTTATTTTAGTACTTTATGCTTAAAAGTTAATACCCTATAGACTTTTGTGAAATTTTTCAAAAGTCATTAACAATTTGAATACCCCAATATTTATAAAGACTACTAAAAAACTTTTAATTGAATAAACTATCCCAATTGAATATATCTTTTTTTTTAGTTTCAAAAAGTTTATATTGAATTCCCATAGATTTTTTAAATTTCAAAAAGTTTTTAAAAATCTGCATCCTCCTTATTTGTAATCTCATATTTTTAAGTCATATATTATTAATTAGTAAATTATTCATTTTATTATCGCATATTATTTATTGATCACAAATTAATTAAATAGCATGTCACAAATACTCTTTATTCCATCCCTACCTCAGTCCCACCACCAACATCAATCGAACGTTAAGCCACCTCATCACCATCGCCAACACCACATTACAGGTCACTTTCCTGATGGAATGTATAGTTGATTTCTTTAATTTTCTAATATGCCTATATTTAATGCGTTCATTATCAATAAATACGAATTTAAATCATTATATATATCATAGGGTGTATTTCAAAAAATATAAGAAAAAATTTAGCCCTCGTTTGATTCCCATTATCCAATTATTCATTTTTTTTATATTCATTTTAAACCACACACTTTATAAGTAAAATAATTTGTACGTAAATTTAGAAATTTTCTTTAATTTTTAGCCACACATATTCAAAAATCACTATTACAAAATTCATATTAACCTAAAAATGAGGCCGGCTTATATTTATAAAATCACTATTACAAAATGGGAAAATTGCGGCCGTGGTCCCAAACCTTTCATTTTGTTGCAGATTATATCCAAACCTTTTATTTTTGCTGCTGAAGTCACAAACCTTTATATGTAGTTGCAGCGTCGGTCCAAGCCTTTAATTCCGTCCATAAACTCGTCAGTCAACATTTCAACAATAATTTTGACTCGAAAAATTGCAGCGCTGGTCCCAAACCTTTTATTTTGTTTCAGATTACACCCAAACCTTTAATTTTTGTGGTCGAAGTCTCAAACCTTTATATATAATTACAGCGTTGGTCTATTTCACGTATTCCGTCCATAAAATCATCAGTCAACGTTGAAACAGTAATTTTAACTCAAATGACATTTTAATTGATGGGTAAAATTGTCAAAACAAGTTATCCAAAAAAAATGTTTGCTTTCTTCAAATCCTTCAATCTTTTCACAGCCATCACATTCTCATCATCGATAACCATCTGATAAGATAACAATCTGATCCGATTTGTTATAA
>OU503055.2:12748881-12764611 GCA_912172775.2 Fraxinus pennsylvanica
TCATACAATTCAATTATTTATTTTCATGCATGTTTAATAATTAATATTCAATTAAATATATATTGAAAAACGAAGAGTAATGTATTATTGAAATAATTAAATTATAGTAGGGTTAAAATCGTTTAGAAAATTATTCTCACTTGATGCGATATTTAATATGTTGGTTCATGTACACCCAATTTGTTTAAATGTATATAAATTATTATTTTTCTATATATATTAATTCAAATTAATTAATTTTCATGTTGGTTCACTTACACCTAATTTGTTTAAATGTATATATATTATTCTTTTTCTATATTCATTTATTCAAATTAATTAAATTCCATGTTCCTGAATCAATTTAATTGTTCTCATACAATTCAATTATTTACTTGCGTGTAGGTTTAATAATTAATATTCAATCAAATATATATTGAAAAACAAAAAGTAAGATATTATTGAAATAATTAAATTATAGTAGGACTAAAATCGTCCAGAAAATAATTCTCACTTGATGCGATATTTAATATATTATAGATTGAATTTTTATAGACTTTTGTAGAGTTCGAAAGACTTTTGATGACATTTATTTAAAATAGAATTCATGTATGTTTAGAACAATAGTTGAAAATTCTATATACGAGTTGTTGATTCCCACATTGTCCTTTCACTTCCCCATATAATAAAAAATATTTTTAAAAGAATAAAAATCTAAATCACCTTAATTAAAAAAATAATAATCAAAATAATATATATTTCACTATTCTTTCTTAAAAAAAAAAAATTCAGTATTATCAATATGATTTACCTTTAGAGAGTAAACAATAAATCATTATATTTAAATTATTATAATTTAGTCTTTTTTTTTGTTTCTATAAAATCTTATAATTTTTAATTACAAGTAGATATTTTTCATAAAAAATGACGAAAAAATGTTATAAGAATCTTTAGTTATAATTTAATTTTTTAAATAGAAAATAGAGATTAAAAATAAAAGAGAGAAAATAAAAGGAAAATAGAAACAAATATAATCAGTGGAAAAAAAAATTTAATCATGACTTTAATGTTCGTAGAAGAAAAAAGAAAAAGAAATATTGAAAGAAATAATAAATTCAAATTTTATTTTTTTTTTGAAAATCTCCCAAAATCTTGGGATGAATTACAGACAAATTTTGAAATTTTATTTTAGTACTTTATGCTTAAAAGTTAATACCCTATGGACTTCTGAAAAAATTTTCAAAAGTCATTAACAATTTGAATACCCAAATATTTATAAAGATTTTTAAAAAATTTTAATTGAATAAACTATCCCGACTGAATATACCTTTTTTAGTTTCAAAATGTTTATATTGAATTCCCATACATTTTTTAAATTTCATAAAGTTTTTAAAAATCTCAACTGAATACGCCCTCCTTATTTGTAATTTCACATTTTTAGGTCATATATTATTAATTAGTAAGTTATTCATTTTATCACGCATATTATTTATTAGTCACAAATTAATTAAATAGTCTGTCACAAATACTCTTCATTTCATCCCTACCTCAGTCCCACCACCAACATCAATCGAACGTCAAGCCACCTCATCACCACCGTCAACACCACCATTACGGTTCACTTTCCTAATGGAATGTATAGTTGATTTCTTTAATTTTCTAATATACCTATATTTAATGTGTTCGTTATCAATAAATATGAATTTAAATCATTATATATATCATAGGGTGTATTTCGAAAAATATAAGAAAAATTTAGCCCCCATTTGATCCCCATTATCCAATCATTCATTTTTTTCATATTCATTTTAAACCGCACACTTTATAAATAAAATAATTTGTACGTAAATTCAGAAATTTTCTTTGCTTTTTAGCTACATATTTTAAAAAATCACTATTACAAAATTTATTTTAACCTAAAAATGAGGTTGGCTTATATTTATATTAATTATATTTTTTTGATTTATGTGAAAATAAATTTATCGCTGATGGAGTATTATAGGTCAAATTTCTAAGGGTGTGTTTGATAGGGTTGTTTTTCCATGGAAAATGGAATTGGTTTTCCATTTTCCATGTTTTTTGGTGTTTGATAGCATTTTTTTCCACGTCAAATATTTTCCACCCTCCCCCCACGTGCACTTTTTCCCTTAAATTGGTGAAAACCTTTTCCTACCATTTCGAAATGGTTTTCCAGGTGCTGCTGTTGTTTTTTTTTGGTTGCAATAGAAACAAATTTTATAACCAATTGTAAATTTTTTTTTCACTTTAATGGACAATTTTCATGTAAAATAAAACCAAACGAACACTAAACTTTGATAAAAAATGATTTTTCAGGAAATATTTTTTTTCATTTTTTTTATTTTTTGGCAACGGAAACAAATTTTTTAACCAATTGTACAAAAAATTATCATTTTAATGGACAATTTCCATATAAAACAATGCCAAACGAACACAAAATTATAAAATTTTTCAGGTGGAAATTTATACCAATCAAACACACTTAATTTCCAATTTCCTACAAAATAATTTTTAGATAATTACTTTTCCTGAAATTCATTTTATTTCCATCTATTTTCCACAATTTCAATCAAACGACCCTAAAGCAAAAAAATTAAACAATTCTTGAAAATATTTTCCGTGGGAATGCACGTGGACGCCAAATCCCAGTTAAATTCAATTGAATTTAAAGCCCCACTCTTTTATTAACTCCCCTCTCTTTTCATCATCATTTTTTGTCCGCTCTTTTCTACCTTTTTGGCATTTTCTTTGGACTTCAATCACATTTTTGTCACATTCTCCATCCCTCTCCGTCACAATTTATATGCATTTGTGTAGTAATCGAGTTAGTGAAGGAAAGGCAAACGAAAGAGGAACAAATAATCCTTTCTGTTGCTTTAGGCGAACGAAAGAGGAACAAATAATCCTTTCTGTTGCTTTTTCCATTTTGTTTATTGGCACTTTTTATATCATTTTCTGTAACGAAAGATTCAAACTTCTGGGGTTTCTTGTAGAATTATAGCGATTTTGGTGTTCTCGAGGGAACTCTCGTGAGGTTTTAATGAATTTTAGTATTATCGAGGTACTTCCTCTCCATTTCTCTGCTATGTATGTGTTTGCGCGCGTATAAAGATATGCATTTTATGCTCGCGAGAGTGGGTTGTCGGAATTAATGGCAAATTGGTTATAAATACGTTGAATTTCGGTCTTTCTAACANTAAATACGTTGAATTTCGGTCTTTCTAACAAATGTTGTCTACTTTTGTTGTGAAAGTTTTGTTTCTGAGGCATGATCTTGCTTAATTAATATCAAACCAGTGACCTTTGTTTACGATGGGCCTGGGGTGGTGGTTGTTTTATGAAGTTCTGCTCTTGTTATGCCCTGATTTTATGATATGCAGATTTTTTTAATGCTGGATTATTTGAATTTATTTTTGATGGTATTGAGTGATGATCATGGGGTATATTCATGTTTGAGTTTGTTCAATCTTGTTTGTCTGCTGGAACATGACAAACTGAAATAATGGGCATTTAACAAATCAAGATTTATTTGGGGTATTCTCGAGTTGGTTTTTAAAGTGCAATAAATTACCTTTGAGATAATTGATCAAATGCTTGATCGAATTTGTTTGCACGTGGTAGTGAACGTGTTACGTGGTTGATAACCTGTGTCTTGTTGACCTCTCGGTGTCGGTTATCTATAGAGTCTATCTAGTTGTCGTCTAGTTGACATCTAGTTGTCACATGCTTCTTGTTGGTTATCTATAGAACCTATTTAGTTGGGATCACCGGTTTTGTGCCTCTTTCAAAATTGTACGGTTTGACTGTTGTGGTATTGGATTTTGCCCATGTGATGCCTACGGACTCCTGTAATTTGTAGTCTTATATCCCCTGAAGCACTAATGAGATAACCTTTGCTAAGATCCTTTGACCTAATCTTGGGCTTAAATTCGGTTTTAGCCGTTATTTATTTGACATTTTGTTTATGTAATGCTTTAAGAAATAACTTCTCATGCTTTTTATTTCTCCTCGTTTTGCAAGAAAGGTTGTGGCATGCAATAGAATATTGTAATTGGCCACAAGAAAGTTAGATCGTGAATATTGATTGACAAACCAAATGTCATCTGATAGGTCTTCTGAAGATTCTGTCAAAATATCCATCTGAAGAAATGGAAACTAGTATAAGGGAGATCTTTCCCCAATTTGGCACTTACCGTGCCTCCAGTGATGCTTCCCTTTTCTCAAGCTCGTTGCCCGTTCTTCCCCACGAGAAGTGTATGCTCTCTGCGTAATTGAAATTTAATGGACCTGATTTCCATAGTAGGAAATACTTATTTTGTTTTTTCTTTCTTGAATTGGGTTGCATACAGTGAACCTGAGTGTACCAGAACGTGATCGTCAACCGATCGAGGGCGCCTCTTCTGGTTTGAACAAACTTCATCCTGAAGTTGAGTACAATGACTTGCTTAAAGACATTGAAAATTATGCAATTGGAAGCATGCTCCCTGATGATGAGGATGAACTTCTAGCTGGGATAATGGACAATTTTGACCTTGGCGGGTTGCCCAATCACATGGACAACTCTGAAGAATATGATCTTTTTGGCAGTGGAGGGGGTTTAGAATTGGAATCCGATCCACAGGAAAACTTGGGTGTGGTTTTCTCAGAAGCGAGTTTATCTAATGGTGTTGTTGGCAATGCAGTGGTCCATTACGGTCTTCCAAATGGCTCAGGAACTGTTGCTGGAGAACATCCTCTTGGAGAACATCCTTCCCGAACATTATTTGTCAGAAACATCAATAGTAATGTTGAGGATTCAGAGCTTAGATCTCTCTTCGAGGTAATTCGAACTTGTCAGCCCTTGTTATAGTTTCTTGGTTCCTTAGTATGTTTGGTCTAGAGTGTGCTGTATTTGAGCTCTCATTGAGGACTCGGCGCATCCTAATGAGTTAACTAGTTTGAAAATTTGTTTTAAGGATAATGTTTTTCTTAGCACTGGTTTGAAACAGACCGAATCAGGTACAATGGGAATTTTACATATAGAAACAAGCAGATCCATTTCTTGTGATGGAAGATTTAAATTTTCTGTTCTAGGCTTCCAACCGTTAATCAGATTTAGCCCGTCTGATGGCCATTATTTTGAAAAAATGGTGTTTTGAATAGTTTTTTATTTTTTTTTATTTTAAAGAATGTGTGGTTAAAAAGTAGAAAAAGTTTAGGATTTACGTGCAAAATAATTTATTGTATGTGTGGTTGAAATTGAATATGAGAATTAAAGAGTTTTGTTTAAAAGCAGACAAACAGGGGCTTAGGAATATTCTTTTGTTTTTCTCCTTAAAATTGATGGAGTTACTAACATACTCATGCAAATTTTTGTTTTCTTTCTTGTCAGCAATATGGTGATATCCGAACTTTGTACACAACATGTAAACATAGAGGGTTTGTGATGATATCTTATTACGATATCCGTGCTGCTCAAACTGCTATGCGAGCATTGCAAAATAGGCCACTCAGAAGGAGAAAACTGGACATTCACTTCTCAATTCCTAAGGTTCTGACTTATCCTCTTCGAAGTTTCATACTGTTGTTATAATTGTCGTTTTCTGAACTCTTTACCCTCCTTGTTTAGGAAAATCCATCAGATAAGGATATTAATCAAGGAACTCTTGTCGTGTTTAATTTGGATCCATCAGTTTCTACTGATGACCTCCTCCAAATATTTGGTGCTTATGGCGAGGTCAAAGAGGTAATTAATTTTTTTCCCTCTTTTATATTTTTTATAATCCTTATTTTCGACCGATGATTGGTTGACATCTGTTATACATGGTACAATTGTCTTAAAACAGATAAGGGAAACCCCGCACAAGAGGCATCATAAATTTATTGAGTTTTATGACGTCAGATGTGCAGAAGCTGCACTTAGATCCTTAAATAGAAGTGAAATAGCTGGGAAACGAATAAAGCTAGAGCCTAGCCGCCCTGGGGGTGCCCGAAGAAGGTATACCTGCTGATGCATTTACATTTACTTCTTTACTTCAAGTGTACTCTATTTGATTAAGGTGTACACGCTGATGCACTTTGAAATACCAAATTCAAAGACAGAAAAAAAAGAAAGTTGAAGCGCTAGGAAGGAAAAAAAACATTGATAATATTGGAGGATAGAGCATTTAAACCAACCGAAATGCTGAAACTCTATTATAAGCATTGCCGTTTAAAGAATTTATCTTAAATGAATGCCATGTGAGTGATGATGTCACTTTAACTTGATGACCCAAATGGGCAACATTTAGATGCTTAAATATCTTTTACAGTTATGAGATCAGCTTGCAAGTGATTGATTCTCCTCTTTTCTTCTTCTTTGTTGCAAATGGATCACATTTACAAATTGCCATCTATAAACTATACTTTTTTCACTATCATCATCTGCTCTTTGGTAGTCATTTGATTTTTTGGTTGTCGAGATCCTAACTTCATATCCCTTAATAGTAGTTGATTAATAGAGATGTTAATGATTTATGACTGGTACTTCTAATCTAATGTTGCAAGTGTCTTGTACCTTAGTCTGATATTCCAGCTGAATCAAGATCTTGAACAAGACGAGTCGCGAAGTTTACGCCACCAAATGGGCTCACAAATTAGGAATTCTCCCCCCGGTATGTCATAGGGATTTCATTATTATTAGCGTGGTGCTGGAGAATTTTTTTCTTTTAATTAATTTTCTCAGATTTCTGGCAGGTGATTGGCCAGTGTTTGGCAGCCCAATGGAATGCAGCTCAATGAGTCCAGTAGGAAAGGGTTTTCCTGGATTAGCTGCAATTTCACAACTGTCGAATTCTTCAAAGTTGGCATCCATTGGCGATGAATATTCAAGGGGTAGTCATTTAGAGCATTTATTGACAAATAGATATTCTAGCCAAAGAGGTGTCTTTGAACAGTCTCATTCATTTCCTGAGCAAAAATCAAGTCTTTATTCTGGAAACGTGCACTCTTTTGTCTCTTCCAGTTCAAATAGACCAAGTGTTGAGACATTGTCTGGACCACAATTTCTTTGGGGAAGTCCTAAGCTATACACCAACCAGTCCAGTTCCTCTGCCTGGAAAACACCACCTGTTAGACATCCTTTTACGTCCAATGGACACCATCGTCTTCCAAACACTGATGAGCATGGAATTTTAAACTATACATCTCAACATCACCATAACCATAACAATGTTGGATCTGCTCCATCTGGCGTTCCTTTTGAACGACACTTGGGGATTTTCCAGGAATCGCTGGAGGCGTCATTTATGGCTGGTAATGATCAGAATTTCATGATAAATATGGACGCTTGCGGTGCTATGAATTTTGGTTCTGTTTCCAGGAACATGTTGGAAAATGGTTCTTCAGGTTTTAGCATGATGTCTTCTCCTAGACTTAGTCCTATGTTCCTGGATGACAGTCATTTTCCTGGATTGGCAGCCTTAGACTTGGAGGGTCCAGCTGAACGTGGGAGGCCTCATCATGTCGAGAACAACGGGAGCCAAATGGATAACAGGAGACAATTTCAGCTTGACTTGGATAAGATTAGAAGTGGCGAAGATACTCGAACGACTCTAATGATAAAAAATATCCCGAACAAGTAAGAACCTTCAAATACTAGTTAATTATGAATGTGCATTTTTTTGGTTTCAAATAGAATATCAAGTACAATTTTTACTTGACATCTTTCTGTAGATATACTGCCAAGATGTTACTAGCTACTATTGATGAGCATCACAAGGGTACTTATGATTTTCTCTATTTGCCCATTGATTTTAAGGTAAACTGATTGCTGTACTTAATACAAATTCTTGCGAATTATTGAGCTGCTGAATCTGACAAATTTCTTAATGTGGATGTAGAACAAATGCAATGTTGGCTATGCATTCATCAACATGTTGTCTCCATCACATATTATCTCATTTTATGAGGTTTTTTTTACCGGAATAGTTATTATTTATTGGTATTGTTTTGAAAATATGCATTAAATATTATCAGACACCATTATACATTTTTTTTTTTGCTAAAATGCAGGCATTTAACGGGAAGAAATGGGAGAAGTTCAACAGCGAGAAAGTTGCTTGTTTAGCGTATGCTCGAATCCAGGGAACAGCAGCCCTCATTGCTCACTTCCAAAATTCTAGTTTGATGAATGAAGATAAGCGTTGCAGGCCCATTCTCTTTCATTTGGAGAATTCTGAATCTGGTGGCAATCAAGGTAACTTTAATGTATACGGGAAGATGAGGACAAATACAATTGAAACTGCTACATATTATTTCACACATTTTATTCACCAAATTTTTTTTTTTTTGTTGATTTTCTCCTTTCTTATGTTTTAGGTATTTTGTAATTAGATTTGATTTTCCCGTTTCATAACAATGAGCTAAAGTAGCACATTTTAACATAAGTGTTGGCATTGCTGCAGCGGGACATATTTCTTCCAGTAATTTGAACATGCAAGTCAGTCAGTCGAGGGAAATGGATCCCACAAATATTCCTGGAAGCACTAGGAAGGGTTTCTTGGGTGATGATGTGGAGAAGCAATAGCAAAAGATTCAGAAGCAGAATAGGACGAAATGTGTATACAAAATAGACCGAGACCCTTAGATAAGATAGCAGTACAGATTTTTGCACTATGTTTTTGACATTTTGATGAGAAGGAGGAAAAAAGTATGATCTAAAAAGGTGCTGGATGATCACAGTGGGCAAGAAGCATGCAGGTGAAGATAGGTGCAATGCATTTTGTAGGTTTCTGATATATTTGCAGACTGAATTTTAATCTTGAATTTAGTTGGTAAAGTGAGATGGGTATATTAGTTTTGAAGGTAGAATCCTTTTTATCAGTTAGAGGACTGTTTATGAATGTAAAGATAAATTTCTCAATAATAATGGACAAATGTGTAAGTTGGGATTCTGCAAAACTATTTTGCATCTGTCTATGACATGTTGAGGTATAGATATGGTTTGTCTTCAGCGTTTGATCCAGGATTTAGGCATAGATATTCTCAAGTGTGGTCATTTTGGCTGAACTAGCCCACTTATAGCGTAAAAAAATTGTTGTAAAATGGGTTTTTTCAGTTGTTTTTCTGAAATAGTTTTGACGGACAGTTCACCTTTGAAATATATTATGCTATGGCTTCAACGTTGTAGCATTAATATAATTATTGTTATTATATTGATGAAAGATAACTTATATTGGTAATTTCTATACTCAATTTGTAAATTTTTGAAGTGGATCATGCACCCTGTACTGTAACCATGATGAACAATCAAAAGTAGGCATGACCTTGTTTGATTCGATTTACCAACAAATATACACTAATCATAATCCTTTTTCTTCATCATATGTATACTCGTAAGGAAACAATGTTATATACATAATCACTTGCAACTCTTAGCAATTAGGTGTATAGCATCACACAAGCAATGCTAATTTATTATCAAAAAAGGGAAAGATTAGCACGATTGGCTTCATAACCAGAAATAAGCACACAAAAGCTTCAAGAAACAATCACTCGAACAATGATATAAGATCGCATCAACTGCTTGAATTCAAGGTTGAACCAGGAATCTTGATTTCTGTGACTTGAAATCAAGATCAATGAGGAAGTAGCATTCTTTTTTTTAAAACAAACTAGTTCTTATTCAGAAATAACCTCACTTGCGGCGGATGAATACCTTGGTTACTACCCAAAACACACATGAAGAAGAAAAGGAAAACTCAACTTCTAAAATGAGGTAGTTCCAAACGGTCTGTCCGTAAAATACCACGAAGGGGTACTGGTACTTGGGTAACACACAAGTATTCCACACTGTCCACAAGAAGCCTCTGCTAGAAAATCCGTCGCCAAATTTGCCTAGCGAAACACATGATTATTCTGGTCTCTGATATAACGAACATTAGCATTCATTGAATTGAGAAGTTTCTGAGAAAGGTTTAAAGCAATCCCTTCATGTGTTGTCCATTGAATCTTCGCTCTGTGCATGTCAATAAGAGTACGAGGGATGCCCTTACTGGGGTGAGCCATTCTACAGAAATGGAAAAGAGAGAAAAGAGTAAAATGCAGTAGAAATCAATAAGAAGTATTTTCAGATAGTGACTTCACAATGTAACAAGTACATACACAAATCTTTGACAAAATTTGAGGTTTATTTTGCCAATCAGGACATTATATGTTGGATTTTTTCATTCAATATTGATAATTATAGTTCTAATATATACATGTATTCAAAGTAAAAGGATATCCCGGGCAAATAAAGAGCCTTAAGCGAGAAGAAAGAAAACATCCAGTAAACAAAATATTAAGGTTTATAAACTCATTCCTGTCTTGTGTAATATTTATCCCAGGAGAGACTTTAATTTCCACCCAACCATCTGGAGAAGGTACATAATGCACTATGCTAAGCAAGAAATCTGACAACGCCAACTGCAGCTTAATTCGATCCCCACATAAACAGAGAGTTTGATTTGATCAGGGATGTCGTGGAGATGTTGTCAATTCTTTTCCTTCAACAAAATCATAAATTGACTAGCAATAGTATCAATAATATTTCCCAAAAAAAATTCTTCCATCTTGAGCTCAATTGTGCTGCTGGAAACAGGAGAACATATTATATACTAGAAAGCTTCATTTAGATAATTTACCAATATAGAGCTTAAAGAATGAATCGAAGGTTTCTTGCAACAATTTAAAAGGCTATGTGGAGAAATAGGAAAGTCTGACAGAATAACCTTGAAATATCATGATCCAAAATATAGGCCTATATCAAATAAAAGAGACCCTCACAAATATATAGCGTGTTTGGCGAAGCCTTAAAAAATGAAGTTGCTTAAAAAGTAACTTTTAAGTCTTAACCTTACCAAAACATATATCCCAGCCTAAAAGTTACATTTTTTTGAAAAACAATTTTCTACTATTTTAAATTACTTTCTTTTCAACAAAACTTGCACCAAAACTTGCTTCTTTTCAAGTGAGTCCTTTCTTTAAGAAAAGTAAGCTTATTTTTTTCATAGGCTTAACCAAACATGCTCACGGTGTTATGACAGTTATTGAGACTCTTCAAATTAAGCACTTCCTGATGTCACAAATACATCTAACAGTTGGGAGAGGGATATATAGAAATGCTCTAATTAATTGCTGCCTTTTCTACCAAAATCATTTGAAGCTGTGCTACCTGTAGGTTATTAAAATGCAGATGTTCAGTGCAACTGAGAAGATTTTAAGTTCATGTCCAATTCTCTAACTTAAACAGTCCTTATTTATATACAAACATTACATATCATTGCCTGATTGCATACATCTCAGAATTTATAACATACTAATGTCAGAGTATAATAGTCTATCAAAGATGATATAAAAGTAGTACATGGCATGACATATTCCATTCTCCATTTATGAAAGAATGTATCATATAGTCCAGAAATATAGCTTTAAAATTTTACATCTCAAGCTCATAGAAGATCTACCATGAAAATAGACTTACCCGTCTTCTAAACTTCATAAACGTGTATCCTCTACAATGGATAATATCTGTCTTTCACAAGCATGGTGTTTGCCCAGTCTGCCGACTACTTCGCAAATTACTTTGTATTGTTGAGGATAAGAAACAGGTGGGGGATGATAACGGTGATTGTCTTGCAGCTGTCACTGTGTGTTTATTGGATGAGAATCTTTTCATCAGTTCTAGAAGACACTTCTGGATTTGGGTGTACTTGTGCTAGTGTATGATTTTGATGATTTTCTGATCTATCAGATTCATTCAAAAGTTCTGAACCAAGAGTCTGAATGCTCTTTGGGCTGGCAAAAGAATTATACTTAACATTAGAGAAATTCGGTGGAGGGCTCCTACTAGAGGCAGACGTGCCTTTTCAGCCTCATACTCTTTACAAGACATGGGTGTCAACTCCTGAGATTCCTTTGCCTGAGAATTTGAAGAAACGTTATCCAAAGAAACTGGCTGCTTATGCTTTTGGAGCTCAAGGTTCGGGTCCGGCTCCGAATGAAAATTAATTGAACCAGAGTATCGGAGGCTTTTAAAGAACCAGTTGGTACCAATGACTTTCTAACCTCATGAGTTAATTGACGTGGTCGGATCAATTCAGTAGTGACCATTAATTCCCGTTTCTCTTCTCTAGACCGACATGTCAAATCAAGAGTTGATTCAACTGATCCTGAAACATGATCTCCAGAATGATGTATTGAATTATGAGATAAGTCATTGTCACGAGATGCATATTCCTTATATACAACTGCAACTTCGGGGCATGGTCTCTCCAGTTTTCCTTTGTATTATCTTCAAAAATGGGATTGGGCTGGATATCCTTATTAACTGCGAGTACGGGTGCCTGTTCTTGCTCTGAAAGTTTAATTAGTGTAGGAGATATTACACCGATAATGTGCATATTGTATTCAAATCAATACATACTGTTTCATACTCACGAAATCGAAATAGAATTCGACTTACCAATATGGAATTTGAGAAGACAATCAACAATTATCGAAGTTGAACACGTGTCGACGGATTCAATCTGTTTCATACTTTATTTCAAACCTTGCATGAAATCAAAAGAATATTAGTTACTTTCCGAAATCAAAATACTAAATTGGAATGAAATCGGAAAAGAAAGATGAGATGCAAGTGATGCGATCGGTCGAGGCAAGTGTTTGACACTTTGTCCTTAAGATGAATTTGCCCCGCATCGGTGCTAACGGTTTCTCGACAATCATCTCCCAAGATACAACGACCACGTCTAGCCATAGGAGCACTCCAAATGACTTAGACCCACGAACTCGAACGGAATTCCCTCTCTACCATAACCATGATTTTGATGCAAGAAAAATCACTTCTACAAAGTGTTTTATGCAAAACTAAAGTAACCATGGAATGAAACTATCAAATAAATTATTTGTTGTGTAGTTGTAGTGTAGTTGTTGTGAATTCAAACACATAGGGAATCCATATATATAGTAGTTGGAACATCCATATCAAGAGACACATCTCTTGAATAATCATAATTATTGGAAGTTACTCATACCAAAAGTCATGCTCTTTAAGAGACATGATCCATATGAAAAGACACATCTTTTCATCTACATTCTCTAGAATATTCCACAATATTCTACACAATTCCAATAATTTCAAATATTAAGTGGTTTAAGTTTGGCTTAATTTCTCATTCACCAAACAAGGAATTTCCACTTAAATCATTTCAATTGGTCACAACCAATTTCCAACACAAAATTCCAACAATTAGATGAGTAGAACTCAGGGTTTCGGGTGCCCGATCAAGCCCAAGACCAGTTAAACTAATGCTCTGACTTTGGTCTGCAGCTTCATTTAATAAACGTTTGCCTGATATGGGCTTCTTGCACAGGGCTCTTATCCTCATAAACTTGGGAAAAATTGATCATGACGGTTCCAAGCCTTTCATACATCATGTACAGTTCCACAAAGGTCAACAAACTGCTTCGTTATAAATAAATAGGTATCAGTGCACAAACAGTGAAATTATATGGAAACGTAGATGAAATCATAGCCGAAAGTTAGGCTTTTAATTCAGAAAGAACATGCAGTCAAGGAGTATTTTGAATCAACCACTGAAGTGTAAGCTATACTAATGTTTTCGTCACAGTACAGATAGCAAAAGGGTAAGAAAAGGAATGCAAGATGAAATATTGCCATATCAATTTTGGGGGCACACCGTTGTGGTATTTCATGACAATGCCATTCTTATTAGGCAACTCATTTATGACCAGCTCAAGTAATTAGAACTTGCAAATGCCCCAAATAATTATGCACAGACAGTGTCGTTGTTAGTTGATGACTTGCATGTTATATATACAGAGCAATTAGCAAAATTTCCATCAAACATATCAACAAATTATTGAAAGCTGAGTGCAACATCCCAAAATTTTAAAGCAAAGAATTATTTAGTGGTAAGGATTTTGACATAAGCATATTTTGATAGTATTGAAATGTTGAGGGTCTAAAGTGAAATAGTATTAATTTCAATTTTATTTGGGTCAAATAATTGGATTGTAATAGAATGAGTTTTAGTATATCGATATTGAGCTCATTGGGTAGTTCGTATTAAATGACACACCATGGACTCGAGAAAAAGTAAATTTGGATAAGTTAAGCCTAAGATATTGACGTTTAAAGAAATTGCCATTTATTAGAATTTTATTTAAATTGGATTTTGGATGCGAGACAACCACATGTTTCCTTTGATAGATAAAATCAAATTTTTTTCTTTTTATTTAATTGGTAAATAGATAAAACTCAACATTGTCAAGTACTATGGAATTATTTACTTTTGGAGTAGGATTGATATGTGTAGTCATTCTCATCCCTATTTACACGTGATTGCCTTACAAATTGACTATGAAATCTTTTATTTAGTATAAGGCAAATTCTATGAATGTAAAACCAAATTCCATGCTTCCACGTGTTATAGTAGGATTGGTTAGTAAGCATAATCATGATACTATCATAACCTATAAAGTGAAACCTATTCCCTACTCAATTCTTCTTGTGATACACGGCCTCAATTCTGACTGCACCAAAACTTAAATTGTGAATACCCTATTGGTTGTTATAAATATTGCAAGAATGTCAAATTAATTACCATAGAAAAATTATACACACGACCGAGAGGTAGAGAGAAGGTATATAGGGAAGAAAAATGAGTTTTCACGAGCAAGAAATTTATTTACTTTTCAAATACATCAAGGTAAGATACTTTTATACAAGTGGTTTGCTTTCTTATGCTCTTATATTAAGTAATTTATGCATGAATTACTAGTGGACCTTCGGGTTCTTTATAAAGAGATATGAAATCTTTCGAGAATTTAAGATGACCTAAAATGGGTGTGTCGCTTGGTCACCGATATACTCCACAAGAGAAAAGTGGTATGAGTGTTCATTTTATTGTTATATAATAATGTACGGAAATTGTATGTATCTTATTGGGTATTTTTAAATACCTACTCTTACAAAAATTTTACAGGTTAGTTCGGTTCGATTGGATTTGTAGCAGGATGGTGATGCGAGCTACCAAGGGGATCAAATAAAAACTTATTTCTTCAATTTATTAGTTAGTTTAATTCGTTCAAAGACATGTTATTTAATTAGATAAGTGATTATGTTATTTTCTTAAAGATACAATTTTCATATTTAGTTTAAATTTATGAATATTCCAGTTATATTATTTATCGTTCCGCATTCAACGTAAAGAGAAATAAGTTTTTAGTAATACTCTAAGGTTTATGAAAATTTGGGGTGTTACACTGAGCTTGCTAAATAGGAAGATGTGATCAAACTCTATTAGACAGCATTTAGTGCCTTGTTATTGATAGTCCCAGGAAATGTCCATTGTCAAGGGTAGAAAGTACAAAAACTACTGCCTTAAATTGAAACCAATGCATCTGATTCAACACGTTTTACATCATATGCAAATGTCCCAGGTTGATTTCCTTGGGTCCGATTTGTATGTACTTAACTAGCAGGCTCCAACAAACTTTACAATTAATTTAGCCAATCATGATGCAATAGATAACATTTATATGTTAACAGGCTTTTTTCTTGGAATCAACCAAATAATATTTCCAATACTTGGCATGTTGAGCAGATACGGAAAAAAATATCATCTACTTTACCCCCGCCCTTCTCCAAATTAAAAATTATAGTAAGAGGAGAGCATGCATGTAATGTCCCCAAAAAAAAAAAAAAAAA
>OU503055.2:12790097-12810620 GCA_912172775.2 Fraxinus pennsylvanica
AAGTTTTAATTTTCTGTATCTCACAGTTACAATGAATAAAGATTGAAGAACTTAATTACAATTAAAATGTGATGTACCAAATAAAATTTGTGGTGACAATATAACCACCATTTGACACATGTCAACAATTCATCGAGCTCGTTGAGAAATCTTCCACATTTGGTATAGCATATACCACCAGCCTAGCTATTTATCTCCCTGCTTAGACTTTAAATAACAACTATGGATGTCACCAAGCTGTTTAGTTGCTCGTGTGACAACTTTTCCTCCCTGACCTTTCCTTTTTTGGACAAACTTGCAGGGGGATTTGGAGGGTAGATTCTAGCCTACTTTTTACTTCATTAGGATATGGACTATGGGGATATATCAGAGTACATTACAAAGCAACTTCTTTCCAAGACATCCAAAAGGTCCCATCTACTTGAGAAGTTTTTTAATACCTTTTCTTCAAACATCTTACGATAATCATAATTTCTCGATATCTCACTTAACCATTTTTTACAACAAAACCACTTAAATACAAAAATGTGGTTATCAAACAAGTACTTTTACATTTTCTTAACAAAAGAGGAGGTTGAAGACGGGCATCCAACCGTGTCTACACTAAGATATGTGAAGATTGCTGCGTAGAATTCCATGTTTCATGCATCATTGTGTTCTAGACAGTGATAAGTCACATAGTGTGTATAAAGTCGGAGTCAATGGGGGAAATATGGCCATTTTTTTTACTTTAGCTACCACCTCATTTCATTTTCTACAAGAGTCATGAAATTACTATGGTCAATAACGCTCTAAGTACGGTGCATGTGTAACAAAACACGTGAGTTGTTTTTTTCTTGATTAGGGCCAGTCCTTGCTTGGTTTAGATAACAATCAAATTTTTAGTAGATTTTAATAAAAAATTATGGAATATGTGATTGAAAAATTAAGAACCCCATGACACAAAGACTCTTAAATCCATCCCAAACATTTTCTTCCACCTCTCCTTTCCAATCCTTGATCAAACTTGTGTTTCCTAAGCGCAATGAAAGGGAGTCTTTTTGAATGTATAGTCTAAATTATTATTGATTTTAACTTTGATTTTAATCAATTTTTTAACATAATCAAATAGGCACTTAAAAATATTTGCACAACGTGAATTCAAATTAAATATTTTCTATAAGAAAATGCCATTTGGGGGGATTTCAATTGAAATACTTGAAGAGGGCATTAGTTCGTTCTCATTTTCTTGAATCAATTGGAACCATTAGAGAACCAAGCAATGCCTACTCAACTAGCTGCCGCGATGAAGTTCGAACTCTATCTAATCACACATTATCGACATCAAAACTCACGTCAGTCGTGTCGGCACTAATCTGGTCACACAGTCTTTTCCGCGCTTCACATGCGCATCGGCTTCACAAGCTTTGACATATGAACAATGTTGGGCTGCCAGTAAGGGTTCAAGGGGAGGGATTTTTTTTCTTTTTAAATTCGTGTGGGTCCCGCCGGGTCCCACCACAATGTGAGAGGATGTCAACAAAAGTGTCAACTTTTTCTTGTAAAATGGTTTAATTGTTGACATAAATAGATACCTCAGTCTTGGCACTTAAAACGGTGTACAAATTTATTTCGAGAACTTTGTGTTATCATATATTTGTGTTTTCCTTCGAAATAACTCAACTCGAGCTCGATGCGTTAATAAAAGCTTTTCATATTACGTACGAGGATAAATTACGTAAATTACTCACAACTTAAAAAAAAATTGACTCTTGAACCTGAAAATAAAAGCTTAAGGAACGTAGACTTTATTAACCTAAAAATAAAGAGTAATATTATTTATAGTGAAGATTATAGGTAGTTGCTTTACGCAACATACACATAGCAATTTGTTATTTGATACATTAATGTGGTGGTTTTTTATTGACTCGTGTATCAAATAACAAATTGTCACGTGTCACGTAAGAAGACTACCAGTAATCTTCACAATAAATAGCATTGTTCAAAAAAAAAAACGTTCTCAATGTCAAAAGTTGTAGAAGAAGAAGGTTTTAATTAAGTCCATGTTTGACTCACTTTAAACCAAAACTCTTTATTATTCATACTCATTTTAATCACACTTTATACAATAAAATATTTACAAGTAAACCTAAAACATTTTTCTAATTTTTAACAACACGTTCGCTGAAAAATCACTATTCAAAACATCAATTTTTTCTATTCCTTTTTATAATGACCATCAAACGGGAGCTAAGTTTCTAAGTCAAGATCTTATAGAACATGTCTCATTATCCTTTGAAAGGTATTACTATTCTGAATAACAGAATGCATGTAAATCTGAAATTTTTGTATACACTGTGCTACGAGCGGACAATTTCGAAAAATTTGAGGTATTGGTAAGAGTTCTTCCTTAGAATATTATTCGTTTTAAAAAAAAAAAAAATTAAAATTTTTCTTTACTTCTGTATATTTACTAATAACTTTTAATACTATAATTTTAAAAATATTCTCTATTAATAAATTACACTTAAATTACATACAAGATGACATGACGGCTAGTGACATTATCATAAGAAAGAGAATTATTCTACTTGTACAATGACAAGACGGGAGAATTATCCTTGTACGTATAGCATGACTCTAGAAAAGAATGTCTTACTACAATAAGTATGAATTCAAATTTTATGTCACCTAGAACGCCCCAATACAAAATACGTCACAATACTATAACATATTTGCTAAACAGACTTGAACTTGACACTTTATTAAGATTTTTTTTTAGTACAGTCTTAATTCACGTTAGTGCACGCGTATAAAGAGTATTGTACGGAGAAATGCACACTCATCTTTCAAATGTTAGTGTTTCAAAAATCAAATGCACGAAGATTACAACCACATAACGTGGGGATACACAGCATATTGAAACTAAGGAACTTTTTTTTTGGCAAATATAAAGATAAAGCTTTGTCTCAATCAATTAAAACAAGCATAGTAAGCTTTGGGGTGTTATTCTCGTGCTAACAACCTTATAAAAAGAAATAATTGTAATGTCAACTTAAATTATTATTGTTTCACACCTAATCCACATTACTTAACTGAGTTGGCATTGACTTACTGAAAAATATTATGATTCTAAATTGCTTTAACAATATCCTAGTGAAATTTGACTTAATTTTAAAGGGCTTTTTTTTTTAACTATTAACAAGAAAAAAAGGGGGGATAATATATACTATATAGTTGTCATTCTAATATATTTCTTACAATTACCTTTAGATATAAAACTATGAGTACTTGAAATTTAGCCTATGTTTTATTCATTTTTCTTTAAATTTATTTTGAATTATACATTTATGAGATTCACAATTTTTATAAATTTTTAATCACTAATTTCATCAAATTCTACTAAAAATCAAATTATTTTTATCTAAAACAACTAGGGGCTTAGTTCTTATACAATATAAAATTATGTTTTCATGATTTGAAAGGAGCGGAGATATTTAAATTAAAATCGATTCTCGCTCACTAAGAGCCTGTTTGATCTCCCTTAAATGGTTAAAATGCATTTTGGAATATTAGACTAATAGAGAATGTATTGTTAAAAAATAAGAAAAAATTTTGAGTTTGCGTGTACTATTATTTTATTAAAAAATATGTGGTTAAAAAAATATATATATTTTTTGAGAAAAAAAAAAAGAATCAAAAAAGTAAGTGTTGCCTCAAATGAGTACCGTCATTGCCTTGTCACTTCACCATTTATGATGATCAAGTTATGGTGGCCTCGTTAATTCGTCGCCAGCTATGGTGACCCCTTTAATTACTTCGTCACCTCTCCAGTTATGCTACCATTTTATTTGTATCTTGGAAACACTATTTATTGCTTTGTGAGATGCCTCGTCCAATGACATGAATATTTTTACTCCCCGCTTCACGAGATGTCTCGTCCAACAAGATGCTTATTCTTATTCCACGCTTTTCGCTAGTTTTCGACCTACTAGATGTTAACAAAGTCCTAGACATATATAAATATTTACATCTGAACTTAGAGGATTATTGTTACACCCAACCTATAAGGTAGGTCACGTTGCAATCAGCTAAGCAAATGCAAAGTAAGAGGTCACACAAGGTCCGCATTCTGCTTTGCCACACCCATTCATATGTGCCTTTCAAGGCAATTGGACGCCTCGTTTGAAGTATTATTTTCGAATTGATACTGTTGGGTTTTTTTATTTGTCATGTAGGCCAACATATGCAATTAATTATGTATAAAACTATCTCAAAATTAAGCTCAATTATAATGATCTAACAAAGAATTAAAGTTATGGGTTTTGAACATTTAAATAAATTGTGGGCCGCATTATATGTGTAGAGACTGGAGCCATTATGGTTGTATTTGATGATTGGCCAAATACATATGAAATCTATAAATAGGGTTATGATCCACAATTCATATGTAACTTCTCATTCTTTGTGTCGTCCCATCAATACAAGAATATAAGAGAAAATATATTAAAGAGGATGATCCAAAACACACAATCAATATCAACAATCAAGAATCAAAAAGCATGAATTCAATAATCAAGACTATGGATCAAGAAACAATATCAAGAACAAGAATTAAAGAATCAAATGAGGCAAAATTCAAGATTAAAAGTGAATAACCCAAACATTAAAAGATTGCAGTTCAAGATTTAAGATCCGGAATTAAAATCCAATAATAAAGAATTATTTCCAAAAAATTAAAATATATTTCACATTATTAATTTTCTTTGTGATTTGACATAAAGGATCTTGGCAATAAAAAAATTTAGGTTTTCAAGTCTTAAAGTTTCTAGTCTTGTGAAGTTTGAAGTTTCATAAAATTTCAACAAGTGATATCAGAACCAACTCCATGTTAAACCATTGAGAATATAGAAGATTTTAGGGTTGAAATTTATACTTTGGTTCTACAAAATTTTTAGATGTGAATTTCAAACCCTAGATATCCCTGTTTTAGGATGCTGTGGTGCCCTGTTTCTGTCTACATTACTTTTTATTTTTTTTTATCACTGAAGAGAAAAATAAAAATAAAATAAAAGACTAAGGGGGAAATTAAATTTCAAATCTTGGTAATAAAGTTCATTTTGAATTATTAATTTTTTAAAATAGATTAATTGAAGAAACATGCTACCAAAGTAACATTTCTTGCCTAAATTAATCTATTTGTAATATTAGGATTGTTTTTGTGTATATAATTCGTGCAGGTATTAACCGACCCAAAGGAATGTTAATATTTGGTAGAATTATTTGCGCACCTATAGTAATAAATATGTGACAATTGTAAATTTTTTCATTTTGTGAACATTGAGTCGATTCAAAGATAGACTTGATATTTGATCGAATTTATTTTCAATATTTGATTATTATACTAAAAGTGTCACTTAACAAGTTGGTATTTATGTCCAAAAACTAAATATCAATGTTATGTTCGGTCTCTTGTGATGGGGTTCATCATCATTTGAAATTATTGATTGTCCAATAATGATTCCTGTGTGAATATGTTATTTAGGTTTAGGTTCTTTATTCGGTTAATTCATCTACTTCCACATTATCTGCCAACTAATCAATTAAATTATTGTACTTGAACTAAAGTTTAAGGGTTTGAAAGAGAACTTTTGTATCGATCTTAACGGTATGGATCTAAACATTGCGTTAAGGACTAAACAACCCACTATTACGGATAAGATTTCCATTAATAAAACGAAATTCGAATTAGCGGGACCGTTCAAACTGCATGAGTCTCATAATTTGAAGCATGTAATTTCAGTAACACTCAGGGGCGCTAAGGTAACGACTGATAAGAAGTTTATTGAGAAAATTGAAAAACCCTTTGTAAAAGGCAATAAGATCGAAATAGCATGCTTTTTGGCGAACTTAATTTCACTAAAGTATAAGGATAAATAAAATATAAAGGAGTACATTATGGAGATGTGTCATCTTACTTCAAAACTAAAAGTATTAAAACGTGAGTTGTCTAATGACTTGCTCGTGTATTTAGTTTTAGTTTCTTTTCTTGCAAAATTCGACTAATCTTATGTTCAGTTACAACTGTAACAGGGAAAGTAGACACTTAATGAGCTCATTTCATACTTTATGTAAGAAGAAAAAAGGCTAAAGCAAGATAAAACTAATATTACTCACATTGTAAGTACCTCTAAGGACGAGTTATAAAGAATAAGAAAGTTGCATTCGATTCGGTTTAAAATAAATAGCAAAAGCTTGAAAATGATAAATCTAACTGTTACTTTTGTGAAAATTTGGGACACGTGAAGAGAGTTTATACTAAATATCACGCTTGGCGTGTAAAGTAAAACACACTTCTCAGTTTGGTGTGTTTTAAAGTTAATTTAGTGTCAATACATATACGCACTTAGTGGATAAATTTTAGTTTCACTATTCAAATAAGTGTGTCTATGTGGGATTGCCTGAACAGCCTAAAATTAACCAATTGATGCTAAAAGATTTATTTATGTGGGGCGATGTCAAATTGGTGAAGGTTAAGGCTTAGGGACTTTTAGGTTATTATTAAAGACTAGTTATCATTTGAATATGAAAGAAATATTTTTAGTACCGTCTTTTAGATGGAATTTGATTTCTATTTTTACATTGGACAAATTTAGTTACTCTTGTTCAATTGAAAATAGTCGGTTCGATCTTTTTCTTAATTCAAATATTGTGGGTACCGATTCTTTATCCTATTATGATAACATATATTTCCTTAATATGATTGCCTCTTATAAAGAAATATTGCATGTGAATTCAAACGATATTAAACATAAATAATCAATAAGAATTCTACTTCATTATGACACAAGCGATTAGGTCACATCTTTCAAAAAGAGAAAATAATACAATGTGTCGACAGAATTCTTGATCCATCCCTGATTTTACGGACTTTAACATTTGTGTTAATTATATTAAGGGGAAACATATAAATATAACGAGATTATGTGCTAATAGAACTTTGGAAGTCTCCGAAATAATTCATAAGGATATCTGTGGGTCATTCTTTTCGACTTCTTAGAATTGTCAACAGTCATTTATCGCGTTCATAGACAATTTTTGTCATTATGGCCACATGTACCTCATTCATAAGGAATCTCAATCACTTCACAAGTTCAAGGCTTATAAGAGCGATGTTGAGAATCATCTTTGTCAAAGGATTAAACAAGTCAAATTTTACCATAGTGGTGAATACTATGATAGATATGATGGATTAGGAGAACAACGTTCAGAGCCTTTTGCTAAATTTCTAGAGTAATGTGGAATTGTCTCACGGTGCACCAGGGTCCTCTGGCAGAAATGGTGTTACTAAGAGACAAAACTAAACAATTAAGGATATGGTAATAAATATGATTAATCATTTCATCTTACCAGAATCTCTCTATAAAGAAGTACTAAAGACTGCAGTTTAAATTCTCAATAAAATTCCAAACAAAGCAATTGTTAAAGGGTTACAATTTTTTTAAAGATCTCACTATTGGGTTAATTTTCGAAATGTGAAATGTCTGATTCTTTAATGATGTAGAGTTTGGGGGGAGATAAGGTTTTAAGGCTAATGATTTTGTCTTTGAAGAAAGATGTGTATACATCACTTTTGTTGCAATTGACAATGATCTAGATCATAGACAAATTTTGTTCCAAATCTTGTTCAAGAAACAATTTCGAATCTAGATAATATTAAAAAATTTCATATACGCAATCAAGAGATTATTTCGAAAAACAAACTCAACAACCTCAAGAATAAATGTCATTAAGGAAACCCACTAGAAAAAAGAGAAAAACAATTTTGGATGACTTTCTAGTCTTTCTCCAAAGAAAAAAGGATGGCATTGGATTGATGGACGTAGATATGATCAATCAACTTTCATTAAGTCATGCAAATGAATAATTCCCAAGAGTGGAATAATGCCATGAATAAAGAGATAAAGTCCATGAAAGACAATGACGTTTGGGAACTCATCCCATTGCCTGGAGGTGTAAGTCAATTGGTTGTAAAATGGATATTTAAAATCAAAAGGGATTCAAATGGTGATGTGAAGGGATATAAGACTCGTACTGTTGTAAATGGCTTAACTCGAGAGTAATGTATTGACATTAAAGATACTTTCTCTCCGATTTTTACGAAAGACTCTTTTATGACTATTATGACACTTGTGACTCATTTTGAATTTAAGCTACGTCGATAGTTTACAAATTAAAAATAAAAATATGTGAGTTTAAGTAGGCTTCCTGTCAATAGTATCATAAATTTCGTCAAATGATTATCTTGATTGGTCTTTAGGTAAATACAGTTGATGATTATGTATATCACAAGTTCAATGGGAGTAAGCATATTTTCTTGGTATTTTATGTCGATAACATACTACTTTCCAGCAATGATGCATGCTTATTGACGAAACTAAGAAATTTCTATCATGAAATTTTGGAATGAAAAATTTTGGTAACGCTTCTTTTGTATTAAGGATACAAATACACCAGGATCATTCTCGGAGTATTTTTTAGATTATTACAAAAGTGCTATATAGAAAAGGTTCTTAGAAGATTTGGGATGCGGGATTGTAACTAGATGATACCCCTATTATTAAGAGAGACAAGTTTAGTCTCAATTATTGCCCCAATGATAAACTTAAAGAAAGGAAAATACAAAAAATTCATCGTGCTTCAGCAGTTGGGAGTTTAATATGTGCTAAGGTTTGCATACATCTGGATATAGCATTCATTATTTGAATGTTAGGCAAATATTTAAATAACTCTGGGATTGATATTTGGAAAGCACCCATTAGATTATTCGATATTTACAGAGAACTAAGGATTACATGATCACATTCGAAAAAATCAAAACAATTGGAGATCATTGGATATTCTGATTTTGATGATAGAATATGACTACAAAATAATGGATTTGAAAAATCACTTTAGTTATTCTGTGACAATAACAGTCTTGTATTCGAACAGAAACCTGATGATATCAAAATTTATAGATATCATGTTGCTAGTTATTAAGGAAAGAATTCAAAGTTGTCAGATTTCTATAAAGCATATTATGACAAATTTCATAATTATGTATCCATTTACTAAATGGCTATCACCCAAGTCTTTCATAAGCATATTGCTCACAAATGTGATATTTTGATGATATGACAGTTTAGTGAAAATTTGTGTTCTGATGTAGTCTGTTTTAGACACATTTTTATCTATGGATATTCTATTTATTTCAGAAATAAAATACTCAATTTAGTTTCACTCTTATTAAAGTTTTTTATTTGATATCCTTAAAGAATAAGATATGATCAGTTAGAAATAGATATGTTTAGATCGCATATGCTACATATCCACACTTGATTTATGTCATTTGATTGCGTTGATATACGTAAAAATTGATGGATGTAGTTATGATATTTGTAATGAAAACCGGTTTGATCCTAAATTGACATAATTGATTGATGAGATTGTTCAGAGAAACTTTTGATTATGATAGCAAAAGTTTTTGAAGTCGTAAAGTCATTCACATTTATAAGGTAAAATATGTGCCTCGAGTGGGAGATTGTTTAGTTTTTTAATCTGTCATATATACCAATATATGTAATTAATTATGTATAAGGCTATCTTCAAGTTAAACTCAATTAAAGTGATGTAATAAATAATTAAAGTTATGGGTTTTGAGCATCTAAATAAAGTGTTAGCCGAATTATATGTGTAGATACCAAATCAATTTGGGTTGTATTTGATGATGAAACAAATACATATGAAAACAATAAGTAGGGTTATGGTCCCCAAGTCATACGTAACTTCTCATTCTTTGTGTCATCACATCAACAAGAGAATGCAATAGAAAATATATTGAAAATGAAGATCTAAAACCCACAATCAAAATCAACAATCAACAATCAAGAAAAATGAATTTAAAAATCAAAACTATAGATCAAAAACCAATATCAAGAATAAGAGTTAAAGAACAAAAGGAGGTAAAATTCAAGATTAAAAGAAAAGAACCAAAACATGAAAAGATTGCAGTTAAATATCAAGATCCAGAAATAAAGAATTATTTTCAAAGAATTAAAGTATGTTCCGCATTATTATTATTTTTGGTGATTTGACATGCAGGCAATAAAGGAATTTAGGTTTTCAAGTTCTAAAGTTTCTATTTTTATAAAGTTTCAACAGATACATCACCTCCTATTGTCGCGTATTTTTTAGGCGATCGACATCATCTGATGGATATCTTCTACAGGCCTTGCCTTGGCCAAGATATACCATTCATCAACATATTTGACAACTCTACAGCAGCGTCCCTTAGTTAACTTTTCAATTTGTGCGAGCATATAGCAACCACATGTCTAGGATAACTGTTTTTCAACCTATAATTAGATGACCACATGTCTAGACAGTCATGGATTAACACAGTTTAGCTTGTCCAACAATCGTTGGGATGAGGTCACATGTCAAGCGTCCAATAAACTTTAGCACATCTCTGGGTATAAATATTCACACATTGACTTCCAAATGTAATGTGATTTTGAATGCAAGATTACTCTCTCAATCTTTATAATATTCTTTCTTCAACCTATAGTCGTATTTCCCTCCATTGTGTCTCTCATATCCAAATAACTTTCATAATTTGACTTAGGGACGAAGTGTCCACGACCATCGCACCCCGTTGAAGTGATCGAGTCTAACATAATTTCCAAGCATGCAGATAACGCCGCAAACAAACAGATTAATTGAAATCAGTTTATGACGTGATTTCATCCAAATGACTTTTATTTGGATACATGTTTAATTAGTTCAACGATAAGCCCCTGTTTAGTTTAGTTAATAATTAAATTTTCAATCGATTTTGATATAAATAATAGATCTCGTAAAATGTCCCATTGAAAATAAATTTAAAAAATGAGGACCAAAACAGAGCTAAAATGCGCTTTATTATTTATTTTTATTTTTAAATTTTGATAATATCGAGAAATTTATAGGTAAGAAACCGACAAATTCCGAGAATACGACTCAAAAGCGGGCACCAAACTTGACCACAGGTCCGAAACTCCCTTCCCAGCAAATACTAGTCCACAGTATTAATGAAGAAAATAAAATGAGTCATGTTATATGTACATTTTATCTCCTACGTTAATTTTTACATTCTTCCACATATTACTATCATAGCCTTTGATTTTCTCGACACCTTTTAACATCACTGATCAGATTGTTCCACGTAGGAGATAATATAGTGGAAGATGTATACAAGAATGTACATTTAGCGAAATTCATAAAATATACTCAAACCACACTTAAATTAAACCCAGTCGGCGCTTCTTGTACGTGGCAAGATGAACAGAAGGCACCACAATTTTCAACTATCGTGTTATCATCGAAAATGTGCAAGTACGTACTACACTGTTGGTGTATATGATCCACTAACTCCCTTTAAGGTTTCAAGCTCCAAAAAATAAAAGCACACAAATATGCATTGATGATTTAACTCTCAAGAATAATAACAAGGATTAATTATGGGATCTGAAAAGAAAATCAAGATCTGAAGTGGTTAAGTTTCAATACAATCATGAAAAAACTGGAAAATCATACATACATATGTACAAATGCTAAGATTACTGCCTCACATCATAGAAATATTTGAAAAATGCTTACATCCACAAAGGTGGAGGCTCGTTCAAGTCGATGGCCAACCCACGTCTTACTATACCGAAATACTTCGCTTCGCCGTCGCCGGACTCCGCCACCGGAGTTCCAGAAGAGCCGCCCACTTCCGTCGTGCTGTGATCACCAGCCCTGAAGCTCACATCGTTGATCTCATTCACGCCATTATGAAGAAAGTTGTTAATCATGAGCCTGCCAGAAGGCGAGGCACACGGGTGTTCGGTCTTAATGTTGATGTTCAAAGACAACCCCGGCGACGGATTGGGAAAGTTGGTTTTGGCTTTGGTACCACGGAGGGACCTGGCGGCGCAGTCGTAGGCTAGTGCAGCATCCTCCGGTGTGTCGAAAGTGCCTAACCAAACCCGGGTTTTCTTCCAAGGGTCACGTATCTCTGCTGCATAGCGGCCCCATGGGCGCTTTCTGACTCCTCTATAATGACCCTCACGTGCGGACGCCATGGAAGAAGAGAAAATGTTTTAGATAGAGAAAGGATGGGTTATAAGAGAGAGAGAGTTGAAGAGAGATTTGTGTTTTGCGGCAATTGTACAAAACTAGGGGATCCACGGTCTCCCGTAATCGTCGGCTGGGCGGCACGAACCTTTAGCCCTGGTACATATTTTGAGTCCAATAATATATTTTTTTATTTGATTTGATAGGAAATATGTAATTGAAAAAAAATGAAAGGTTATTGATGTGATAAAAAATATTATTTTATTGAAAAATGTGTGATTGAAGAATGAGAATGAAAAAAATAATGTGACTCAAACAGAGGCTTATTATCTGTAGCACAACACCTGGTCATAGTTCAATCTGTTCCGTTGGATATTTATTAGATCCATTTGTCACAAGAAGAGTATTTGCCTATTTGGATTTAAAAGTAAATTTTTATTTTTTTTAAAGCTATTACAAAAAAAAAAAAAAAAAGATTGTGGTGGTTGTTAATTTAGACCCCATTTGACTGTTATTAATTTCTTGTAATGTATTATAAAATATTAAATTGATAGATAATGCGTAATTAAAAAGTAAGAAAATTTTATTGATTTGTGTATAAAATATTTTATTGAGTGAATGTGTGATGAATAATGGTACTGTAACAAATTATTTAAAATTTTAAAAGATGACAAACAACGGATTAAAAAAATTGTTTGGGTGTTAGCACGAGTCATTTTGCTTTGTAATATAATACATATTTTATTTAATTACTAATTAATTCATAAATAAATATTTCATATCATTCAAAATAAATATTTAAATTCAAATTATCACGACATAATTATTTTACTATATATTATGTTTTACATTTTAACCAAACAACTTATGATATATATTTGTTTCTTTATAATTAAATTTGTATATATTTGACACTTTTACTTTATTAAAAAGAATAATAGTGTTAATTTAAAAGTTGTAATAATAGAGATTCTAAAATTCTGAGTAAGGTGGATTTGAAGTTTCTTTAAAAAGAAAAACAATTTTGTCAAACTTTAACCAAACATCAATTACTTTAGTNTGTTTCTTTATAATTAAATTTGTATATATTTGACACTTTTACTTTATTAAAAAGAATAATAGTGTTAATTTAAAAGTTGTAATAATAGAGATTCTAAAATTCTGAGTAAGGTGGATTTGAAGTTTCTTTAAAAAGAAAAACAATTTTGTCAAACTTTAACCAAACATCAATTACTTTAGTGGAAAAAAAAAAAGATTTTATCCTCCAAAAAAATACTTTCGTATTTGAGAAATGACAGTATTCGTTTACAACTATGAACTCTAATTCTTCAAGTAGATTTATGTGGCCTTTGTTTATTTTTCAAATTATTCATATATTGAATCACATGTTTTACTTGTAATAAGCAATATTGCATTGACCAACTGATTGACAGATCGATTGAATTAAAATTGGTCCAAAAGTTGATCCATAAAAAAATTCAAAGGTAAAAAGTAAGAACCGTATAAAATTTTTTGGAACCCACACGTTCATTTGAACCGAGCTTAGCTTACAGAGGTGGGAGTTCACAGAACCTCCACCGGTCACTCACAAGGCATGGGTCGGCAAATTTTTTATCCATTTTTTAATAAGCTCAGTCTCACATGGGACCCACCTTATGTAAGAGGTGATAGAACATCTGTAAACCCATTTTCTGTATATTTGGCTTAACTTCGTTCATTTTACGAAAATCAATACTTTTTTTATTTATTAATAGTATTTTTAATTACCTATTCAAGCTTTTTACTCATACATGTTTGGAAATTGTTTAATTGATCTAACGGCCTGTTTGATGGGGATTGAATTCCTTGGAAAATGGAAAGTTAATTCCATCGGTCAAATTGCCTTGTTTGATAGGCACAAATTTCCCAAGAAATCTATTTCCACTCAGCAGCTCCACGTGCCCAATTTCCCACTTTTTCATGAATTAGATTTCCCACCTAGAAATTTGATTCCAACTTTTTTTCTTTTAGCAATGAAAACAAATTTCATAACCAAGTTTTAAAAAAAAATCATTTTCATGGACAATTTTGATGCAAACGAAGGCCAGATGAATACTAAACTTTGACTAAAAAAATGATTTTTTAGAAAACTTTTTTTTTTTTTTTACATAAATTTTTTTTTTTTCCTATTTAAAATTTTTTTTTTTTTTTGGTTTTTCTTTTTTTTTTTTTACTTTTTGGCAATGTAAACAAATTTTATAACTAAGTGTGGAAAAAATTATCACTTTAATGAATAATTTTGATGCAAACGAATATAAAATTTAAAATTTTTTCGAGTGGAAAATTATACCAATCAAACACACTTAATTAACAATTCTTTACGAAACAATTTCTAGGCAATTACATTCCCTAAAATTCATTTTCTTTTCACCAATTTTTCACTCTCGCAATCAAATGTACCCTAAGTTACTAGTATTTCAAATGATAGGCCAGCTACCGACAATTACTAGTGGAGAATGGAACACAATCTGGCCTCCCTGCAGGGAACAAGAGGATTGACTGATAAAGAGAATTAATTGAATAATGTTACTCGTAAATGATTATGTATATATTTGATGTATAGATTGATGATGTGAATTATATTAATTAATTTTTTTCAAAAAAATAAATTATACATTATCATTTACAATTTTTTAAAGGATTAATGAGGTGACAATAAATTGAATTAAAATTGTCAAAATCTCTTACCGCTTAAAAGATTGTGCTTACGTAATATGGACTAATGACAAAAAGAAACTGGGATAATTTTTTTTATTTAGTTGGTGAGATTTTGACTCAACCGAATCTCGTCATGACATCTGTTGGTAAATAAATTTGTAAGTTGTGATGTAAATGTAGCTCATTTGTTCTTTTTCTATCTTTGTATCTCTCTTCCACATTATCTATCTATACATCAATCTGTACACAATGATATATATGAATAACATTATCTAGTATTACTGATGTTAGAGCACCAGTGAAGGTGATCATATTTGATAAGATCAATTCAATGAATTATGTAACATTACATTTAAATGAATATATCATTTAATACTATATAATTGTCACTTAAATGGAGTCTTGACATCGATAGTACTTAATATCATTAATAATATATAATATATTAAATATCACATCAAGTGAGCATCATTTTGGAACGACTAGAGTCCTACGATTATTTTAATACCCTACTTTTCATTTTTCAACATATTTTTACTATGCACACTGTAATAAATACTATAATTAATTCCCAATGAATTAATATTCACATTCATTTAATTAATATTAATTTGAATTTCACATTCACATTCCGTCCATGTTTATGTTATTAATTCCAATATTTATAAAATTAACCCGGCTATCGATCCTAAAAGGAGAAATGGTCAATGTTCAAAAATTTGAATCAGGATACAACCGTGGTTTTTTTAATATATATATATATACACACACACGCACACACATTAAGTGAACTTCACATTCAAGAATGAAGTTCATTATTCATGTCTATGTATGCTAATTTAGCATCCACTTTCATATTCATTCAATATAAATGATTTAACATTGCCACTCATGTATTCCTTGATGTTAATTCTAAATTAACTAAAATTCACATTTCGTATTTGCTATTCATCTTCATCTATACATTAGTTGTAATTCTAATATTCACATTCAAGTATGCATTACACTATTTATATGCATATATAATAATTAACATTTATTTTCAGGGGCTTGCCATTCATCCACTCGCAACGCATGTTCAACTCTAACTAATGCGTACAAATATTAAATAGTAATACTCTGAAATATTTATAAAGAATTGTGTGGGCCGTACAATAATTTAGCCCATGTTTGATAGCTATTTTTTTCAAAGAATGAGTTTTTGTATAGTAATTTCTGAATAAATTTATATTTATGTTAAAAATATTTTATTGTGATAACATGATTGAAAATGAGTATGAGAAAAAAAAGTGTTTTGAAATAATGATTATCAAACATGGGTTAAGGCCATCTCCAATGACAACACCAAAACACCAAATTTCACCAAAAATTGGTGCAAAAGTGTTCCAGTGTGGACCAAATTTTGTACCATTTTTCCAAAACGGTGCAAAGTTCAATTTGTCTCCTTTTTCATTTGTCAAAAGAATTGTTGAACGATATTTGTATCATTTGCATTATATAATTTTTAATACAATTGTTGTTGTTATTATTATTATTATTATTATTATTATTTACATTTAAAATAAATTTTAAATGTTAAAAATAATAATTNTCGACTTCATAATATCATAATATTCAAATTCGAAATACACTGCACTATTTTGTAATGACATGATATAATACTTTTCATTTTGAAGTGATTCTACTAATTGTACTATGTTTTAATACTATATTTATTAATGAATTTAATATTTTCTTTAATTTAACATAATTATTTATTTAATAATATATGTATTTATAAAATAAATAATATTTCGAATAAATAAATTACTTATAATAAAAAAAAAAAGAAGAATATGGTTAAATACTGTTCATTTGATGTAAGACTATATTTGATTACTATTCTTTTCCATGGAACTAAGAATTGATTTTTCATTTCCTACCTTTCGGTTTTTTTGATGCACAATATTTTTTTAGCAAAACATTTTCCCACATTTGTCCACACGTGCACATTTGCTTGGTTTCTGTGGAATTGCTTTTCCCACCATTTTGGTGGGAAAATAGAATGCCACAATTTTTTTTATTTTTTTTTTTGCAATTGGAACAAATTTTATAATTAATTATAATTTTTTTTCACTTTAATGGACAATTTTAATATAAAATAAAGTCAAACGAATACTACACATTGATTAAAAAAATGATTTTATAGGGAATTTTTTTTTTTTTTTGGCAGTGGAAACCAATTTTATAATCAATTGTGAAAAAAATTACAACTTCAATGTATAATTTCTATGTAAAACAAAGTTTAACGAATATAAAATTTAAAAATTTTTCAGGTAGAAAATTATACCAATCAAACAAACTTAATTTTCAATTCCCTGCAAAATAATTTATAGACAATTACTTTCCCTGAAATTTTTTTTTTCCATCTATTTTTCATAGTTGTAATTGAACGGATCCTAAGTTTTGATGTAATGATTGGGGATGAATTTTATTTTGATGCAATGTCCTAAAGGGCAGGAGAGAGAAAGGGCAAAACGATAAGAATATGTGGGGCAAGCAGGATCCACAGATTGATAAGACGTGTCACCGAGTGGAGATCATGTGGGCTTACCACTTCGACACGCCCATGCTTACTCCAATACGCCGCCTCCACCATTTCCAAGGTTTATTGTCAATGGATGATGTCAATATGCAGGGAGGGAAGTACTTGTTTATTCAACTTTTGTTTTGTTAAAAGAATTTGTAAATAATCCAATGATTTCAAAAAAATAGTAAATTGGGTCACCTAACTTTAAGAGTTCTCGATTAAGTCATCAAACTTGAATTCTATTTCAAATGAGTAATTCTATTTATTTTTAATGAAGGGTGTGTTTGTCTCCCATTATTTGGAAAAAAATGGAGTAATAAATAGTATTTTTTGAAGAATGTGTGGTTGAAATTTAAAGTAATTTTATTGATTTGTGTGTAGAATATTTTATTTGGTGAATGTGTGGTGGAGAATCTTACTGTAGCAAATAATTTTTTTGAATAATGATAGACAAACAAGGACGAAGTTCATTTTCGGTCTATGAGACTGTGAAAGTAACGTCATATTATTTAATAAAGTTGAAACGTGTTAATATATTTAATAATGTTGTAATAACTCCAGAGCCTCGACTTCATGGCAGTGATGCAACTACTTTAGAGATTGGAGAGAAACTTCCTCATAGATGAATTGCATTATTTCTTCAAATTCAATCACTCTGTCAAGATGCAATAAAGCGTGGCTATGGAAACTAGATGGAATGTCAAGTTACGAAATTCAATCGAATGTTGGATGTTTCTTTAAGCCAGGTCTAGAGGCATTGACTCGATGCCCAGCCGGCGAGTGTTCCAGGTTCCAAGACTCTCTCTCTCTCCAGTTTTATTCTATGCACTCACGTTGTCCTATCCACGATAAAAGTAGACGTTTCTTACAATTTCCTCTTATATTTAGTCTTGTTTAGTAGTGTTTATAAGTGCCGATAAATTCTAGATGGTAGAATATGTGAATAATAAATAAATATTAGTTATGAATCTTACAAAATATGTGGATTGAAAATATATTTACTCGATGTTTTGAAGTATTTTACGTAAACAAAATTGAGATATCAAATTAGATAAACCATTGAAAACACGAACTTTTCATCTTCTTATAGGAAAAATGGAAACAATAAAATTTGACCAACTCTGAGATATTATTTCAGTAGGCCGCAAATTGTCAGAAAATTCTGCCACGTTTTTTGACAGAATGTCACATAACATTCTATCGATGAACTATTTAAAAAACAGTCAATTATACATTCAATCATACTTTGCTAACATTGCATCGTCAACTAGGTGGGCAACATTTTCTAATAAAATGGATTAGCTCAACATTTGACAAGGTTTTATAATTTAGAGTAATACTATTTGTACATCATTGTGTGCAATTAATGTACAAATTGATGACATATAAGAGAGGGAAAAAAAAAAGAAGGAAAGAAAAAAAAGTCAATTATTATAATTCATGGCATTAATCTGCACATTATTCTATATACAATGATATATAATTAGCATTACTCCATAATAAACCATTACCTACTGATATATTTTGCCTTGCTTGCTATTTAGCAAAAAATATGAAGAAGTCTCTCAGGTAGTTTTTTTTTTTTAATTAAAATTTTCAAATTTCTTTTAAAATTGTGTAAGAGCTCAACCATTACTCCATCATGTTTTATCCTTAATTTCTAAAATTTATTTATTCTTAAATTCATTTTCAACTGTATATAATATATTTTATGAGATCCACATTTTTATGAACTTTTAATTTTTAATTACACATTTTATCAACTTTCATTAAAATATACTTTAAAAAGTAATTAATTTATTCTCTCATGTAAACTTTTTTTTTTTGCCCTTTAGAAAGTTACCCAATTTTTATTTTGACTTATTTGACATAACATGTGTGACACCCTGGGTTCTTGTGTCCATGCCAAAAAATAGAGTGGAATTATATCCATTTATAATAATTGAGACTTGAAAGTTTGGTGTCCCTTTTTTATCATTTAAATAAATAGAAGATATAACAATAAACTTAAAATAATTTCAGAGTTCCAGGTTGAGTCATGTCCTTTAAAAATTCATTTTCAATCACATATTTTCAATAAAATAATTTTGTACGTAAATACAAATTTTTTTCTATTTTTTAACTACACATTCTCCAAAAAAATCACTATTATAAAATCTATTTTCCATAAAATGAGCTCAAATAGAGTCCTAATTAGCCCCTGTTTTGTAAGGATTAAAATTCATATTTTAATTTAAATTAAAGTTAACAAATAATTTTAATTACATATTTTATAGGATTAATAACTTTTTAACCATATATTTCATTTAATTTTAATAACTTCATAATTATATGGAACATTCAATTTGAATATATACAACTTTGGACTTTCTTTGCCAAGTAAGCCCTTGTTTGAGCCATTTTTTTGGGGTTAATAGATTTTGGAATAGCGATTTTTTGAAAAATATGTGGTTAAAAAGTAAAAAAGAATTAAATTAAATTTATGTACAAAATATTTTATTATTTGAATGTGTGATTGAAAATAAATGTTGAAAAAAAAAATGAACTTTGAGAAAATGAGGATCAAATAAGGGCTAAGATTGTTGAAAATGAAGGCTGGAGGAGTCGAAACAAAGCTGCCCAAAATTTCCATTCTCTTTTCTTTTCATTTCATTTAATATTTGTGAACAGTAACATGTCACTGTCCATGAAACTAATACCCCGTTTCCCATTATTGAAAATTTTATGAATAATATTTTTTTTAAAAATGTGTGGTTAAAAAAAAGATTTTTTTTGGGATTACGTATAATATTATTTTATTAGAGAATGTGTAATTGATAAAAAGATAGAGAAAAATAAATTTTAATTTTAATGGAGGCCCGACGCTAAACTTCACTATTTCTATAAAACACGCTCTCTATTTTCTATTTACATTTTTTTTTAAAGTTTGAATTGAATTTACCACATTGAAAATAAATTTGTTAGTAAAGAAAATTAAAATTTCATTTAACAAAGGTCAATATAACATCATAAATGTTACGGGTCAATATATGAAAACGACTCGTGGCACCGCATTTTAGCGGTGGGACCCGTTTAATTAAATCAAGACATATTATTCCTAGCCTCAGAGGTGAACTCCGAGGCCGTCACTGTTATTCCGA
>OU503055.2:12822863-12864429 GCA_912172775.2 Fraxinus pennsylvanica
ATCTGCCGGCGTTGCATCCCACAAAGCCTTCTAACACCAACGAAGACAACTACGCGAATGAAGATATTGAATATGAAGTAGTGGAAGAGGAAATTGAGGTCGAAGAGGAAGTTGAGGAGGAAATCGAGGTTGAAGAGGAGATCGAAGTAGAAGAAGACGAGGATGAAATTGGAGAAGACCTAACTCCAATCCGCGAAGAAAATAATCAAAATGGTTAGTTCAATTTTATTATTTTAAATAGCTTTAACTGTAGCCGATGATCAGTTTTATCAAATTTGTGAATGTGCTATGTGATTGAATTTACATCTATTTAACTTGTGTTATCGAATTTATATTGCACTTGTTTTGCACGGACATGATTAAATGGAAATGCCTGCAATAAACTTATGCAATTTATGTTTAGATGATTCTATTACTCATAATTTTAATGGGATTCTCGACTAGTGCTCTCTTCGTGTTTTTATCTTAGTTAATTTTTTATTGCATTTAAGTTCCTGTGAATCTGACCCTCTCAATTGGAAACATTAGCATTGGTTTTTGGGGACTTAAGTACAGGCTCCCTTATTTTCACATTTTTTATGTTAATATGCAAATGTTACGTGCTATTCAGTCTGCGGGAGTGTTTATATTTCTGAGTCTGAATTCTCAGGTGCTTCATTTCGGGATTTGAATGAAGCCACATAAAGTGACTTGTGAATATGATTGGAAGATTTCTATTTCAGCTATATGGTTACATTCTGTCTATGTGAAAATTTGCTAATGCAAACCAGCTATGGGTGCATGCTCAAACTCTATGAGAATCTTATTTTTTTTTCCGGCCCAACGGTCACCATGCAAGTCTTCCACGTGTACTGTATGTTTTGGCCAAAAAAAATACTGCCCCTTTTTTATTTTTTAGGTAATATTGCACACGTGTACTGTATGTTTTGACTCGTTGATAGCATGTTGGTACCTTCTCTGTGGACACATTGAATGAACCGGAAATTACTTTCTGTTAGATATAGTTATAACTATGTTGTGTACTTTTGTGCTTATGATGATAGCTTGACACCTGTACGTAAGGGAGATAGCTAAATCTAGCTTTCTATAAAACAACATGGAGCCATAGTTGGTTGTTCTATCATTCTTGAAAGGATTTAATAAAAGAGACCTTGTGTCGGCAGTTGAAAGACTTGACATTTAGCTGACAATTGAAAGAGAAGATATGATTGCTTTGATTTCCTCTCCATGGGGCTAGGTAGCTCCTATTGGAGTGTGGAGTTTTTTATATTGCCTACTGGATTTATTAATTTGTTTACATAAATGAAGGTGGAGACTGTTTTATTATTTTCAACCATGCGTAATATTGCGCTACTCCAAATTGGAAGGTTAATCCTTAGATGTATGGTTGTCATGAAAGATTTCTGGTGAAACTAGGTTAAAGTAATTTACTAATTCTAATAATTCTCGAAGGAAATCTATGTATAAGGATTATTGACAGGCATCAAATATGTAAGCTACGTGTTCTTTTCCACATTCAACGCATAGGCCCTTTATGTCTCCACATTTTTGAGCTCGTGGCTGTAGTGTCTTGCATGTTTCATTGGAAATGGACTTATGACCTGAGGACATGGTATTCAGTTGCGAACTATTAGGATGAGTGGATTTCAGGGGATGTGGTTATCACGATGCAGGAAAGCATGTCTGAACATGTGAAAACATGGAATTCAAACAAGTGACAACTTCCTAGTCTTTGTTCATTCACTTGTGAATACCATGATTATGCATTAATAATTAGTTGACTCACATAAAATATCGAGAATTTAGACGCTTTGTTTCCCATAAAATATTGATAACTAGATAGATAATGGAGAAACTATTTTTACTTCAACAAGTCATCCTCTTTTAGTAGCCTAGTGGTTTTCTTATAAACCATAACCAAAATCCTAGTGCAATAGGTAAAAAAATCGTAAAATTTTTTTAGAGCTAAATGGAAGATTTCCATACAAATCCCAAAAAAAAAATAAAATAAATAAAAATCTAAAAGATGCTATAAGAATGCTCAAATAACAAAACTACCAAAAAACAATCCCTAAATTTCATAAAATACTCTAATCATAAAACTACTAAAACAATCCTTAAAGGCTTGAATTTTGGAAGAATAATAAAAATCTACGTTCGATTGAGATTGGATTGTTGATCAAAGACTAGTTTCTATATGTTTTGAGCCTTATTGCAGACAGCATTGTTCTTTCTTGCGAGGAAAATATTTGATCTCGAACTTTAGGTACTTGTGAATTTGCTTGCGAAACTCATTGTCGCATTAAAAATTTTCAAGCGATTGCTTGGTATCTTGCTCCTTCAACAAAGGTTGAGGGTTTAGTCGAGAATAATGTTAATCACAAGGGACATAAGATGCTCATATGAAATATGTCAATTTTTCGTACTTTTTGCTTCTTGCTTTGATCATGGAACCGGTTGACTTTGTAATGGAAACTAATACTATAGATGTCTCCATCTTTTGATGCTTCCTATGATATGAAGCATGGATATTCCTGCTAGGGCAACGTCCCATGCTTAACATATATCATGTCGTGTTGTGTCAAACATTGACGCTCTTCAGACAATGAAGGACATGTGTTTAATAAGATGCATGAAGTGTCCTGTTTTTATAAATTTCCAAAATTTTATACATTCGAGAGAGAACTATTATTGAGACTTGAGATTCTATATTACAATGTTAAGGCCGGATTAAAATCTGATTTTAATCCAATTCAAAGTCAAATAATCAATATTAACCATATTTTCATGGGTTCCACATCTTTTCAACCACACATTTAAAAAATTTCTATCACAATCCACTAAAAATCTAATTTTAATTCCCATCAAACACCCTCTTAATCTTATTAAGTGGATCAACCTAAGTCCTTATATATGTTGGTTAATGCTTTCAGCATTATTCTATGTGAGATTTTACCTTTAACATGTCCCCACAAGATGATGATGACTTGTTTGAACACACCAATATTGGAATAGACATGGTCATTTGAGCTTTAGATGATTGAATTGCTCATTTGAGCTTGCGTGTTTTTGATAACTGATTAAAACTTGATGTTCCATCTTATAAGGTCAACTTATTAGGAGGAACCGATATGTTTTAGCTAGAATAGGGGATTATGAAATATTTCTATTTAACTTATATCCTAGTCTAGCTAGGAATCAATATAGTAATAGGATTTTTTTCTTTCCTTCTATAGATATGATTATACTAGTATATATAGGATGATTATGGTATAAATCGATTTAGCATATTTCTACTTGGTATTTGAGCAAATTTAATCAATGGGCTAAACTTATGATCAAATTCATTTTTCGATGAGTAGCCTTTACGTTGCTCGTCCAACCAAGTTTTTAATGGTTTCTTTTAGCTATTTTCGTAAGGCTTTTAGGATTTGCATTCTTCTTCCTTTACTGTCTATTATTAGCAACTCTCTATCATATAATTCCTCATCCACCTCTCTCAATACAACCATTTGAGATACAATAGCAAGCAACCTCTCTATAATTTCTGTTTATTGAGAAAATTATGAAAGACCAAAATCTCGGATTCCTTATTTGAATTATAGCCACTCTTGAAATTGTACTTGTAGTGGTTTCCATGGGGAAAAATCAGAGGGACACTAAATGAATTGAGAAAAGTGATAAGAAGATCAAGGAAGTAAAGAGTGTTGGAGCAACACAAGTTTATTTGGTTTTTTCACCACCCGGTCTGAATAGTTGCCGCTGCCATCTACAATTTTGTGTGGCAAGCGTAATCTGAGTTAAAACCTAGATTTTTGTGACAAATATTTGAAAATGTTTTCCTAGGTTGATAAACATAGTTTCTGATGCAAGTTAGAGGATGTCATTGTATTTCACATCATGTGATAGTACCTTCTTGCTTTAATACTTCATTATATGAGTTATGATCTGAATATTTGGTATCAAGCCCATCTTCTAATACTATCGAACAATTCATCCATCTATAACACTGTTCGTCCGGACTTCTTCACAAGGCTAATTGTTCCGAGCTTGTTCCTTGTTTGGTAGAAAATGAGTTTCTTTACCGAACAGCTCAACATATACTGTCATGAATTGGGTTTCTTGGTTCTTACAAATAAAGTGAAGAAATTTTACCCCTCTAAGTTATTGAATAAATCATTCTAGAATTATTTAATTCTTGATGTTTGTTTGCTTCAATGTTACAATTGCATGGAGGCATCCTTTTCCAAGCTCTGACGTCTTTTTAAAACCACTCTTGTCAATCCGAAGGGATCCGAATATGTTTGTTTAGGTATTGTTTTTGGTCTCTCTTTTGAGTTTTCTTTTTGGGTTTCTTCCTTGTAGATACTAGCCGAGTTATGGAGCATGAAGAGCACTTAACATCAGGTTCTGTGACTCCAGGAATCCCCATTGCAAATCCACAAGGGATCCTCACCATAGAAGAAAGTAGTGGCAATTTCATAATTTCCGAGTCTAGCGAAACAAGACATAAGGAGGAACCATGTCACAATGGTAACGATTTTTAATATAAAATAATGTGGTAATACAAAGGTTCTCCAGAAAAACTGCAAAAAGTTATAATCCACGCCTTAGTTTTTTTAATTGTCCTTGGGTTCTTGTCACAAAAATCTATAGTCCACACTAATAGTAATGGGGTTCTTGCAGGAGAGAGAACCTCAAAGGATAGCAATCAAAAGGCTTTCTGTGGCAGCGAGGGAATTAATGAATTAAAAACTAAATCTTCTGCTGGATTTAGTGCTACATTATCCGTGGTTAATAATTCGAGGAAGAACGTTGACTATGTTGTCGAGGAAAATGTTCGTACATCTGTAGAAGCTGCAGAGAACATAAAGCAAATGTCATCGAGGTTTAACCACTATCTAAATTCCAACTGTCAGACTGCCGAAATGTTGATTTTACTTGCACCCTATATTAACAGTTAATTTTTAAGTCTTCCATACTAGAATCAGATCCTCACATTTAGTCTTCTTCAGGTTGGGTGCTCCGCGGATAAGACCTAGATCCTCTACTGCTGAATTTAGTGACGAGAATAAAAGACCAAGGATTATATGTGAGTTTCATGCCAAAGGGTGGTGCATCAAAGGAAATTCTTGTAGATTCCTTCATATAAGGGAGGGAGATTTAGAAACGGTGAAGAAGAAAAGTGAATTTTCGGCTGCGGAAGGTAATTTATAAAGTTTTTTGGTATTTCAAAATCAACTCATTGTGGTAACTCTGGAAATTATTATTTCGTGTTGTATGTTCAAGAGGCACTACTGAGAGATGAGAATGGTTTTCGCTGTTGCAGCTCCTTCAGCATCACATTTTCCAACACAGGAAAGTGGAGAAAAGCCGAAGTTGAATAGCGAGAAGTATAGCTACTATGCCTCTCCACTGGTCGCGTGCAGTTCTTCAAATTATAGGAATACCGCATTTCATGGAGATTTCTCTAATAACTATAGCATATCATCTGATAATTATCGAAGCACTGGAATTTCGTCTTATGGGACAAGTATAGAGGGAATGACTGATCAGAAAAGCCAGTTTATATCCCGTGACCATATCTCGCGAGGCTTAAGCCATTCTCTTTCTAGGCCACCATTCTCTTTTAGTTCATCCTCTTGGAATACTGATGCACTTCCGACCCTGAAGCTTTTGGAAAGCAGTAGACAGCATCACGCTTCTTTATCCTCTTCGTTTCGACGAAGCTCTTCGTCATTTTCTGGTTCCGAGTCAAAAAGTCTTTCTCGAAACAATGTTTTCAGTGATGCAGACCACTCATCTGGCTACAAAACTAAGATATCTTCTGATGATTGGGAGCCGTCTGTTCCTTTCCGCCCATCGCATTCTATTACGCAGAAGTTATTATTTCAAGAAAACCAATACGATCCCATTCGTCATAGCATTGAGCATACCGTTGTTGAAGACGGGCTCTTAAAATCTCCTTATTCTGATCAAAGGGCATCTAACAAGAACACGCAATTGCAGTCGAACAATTCACAAGAAGATGAGAACCTTTTGAATTCTGTACATGTCAAAGATATGAAAAAGGTCTCTACATCGAACTCTGGTTCTAGACAGGAAGGTGATGGGTCAAGGAATAAGACAGAACCAAAAGTAGAGGAAGTTAGCCAAAACAATGAACATGACATTGACATGAAGACAGATGGACATGTGCAGAAAGAATCAAAAACCTTGAAAAGTTTTCAAAATGCACTTGTGGAATTTGTAAAAGAATTGGTGAAACCAACTTGGCGCGAGGGACTTTTAAGCAGGGATGCTCATAAATTGATAGTTAAGAAGGCAGTTGACAAGGTTCTTAGTACAATGCAGCCTGACCAAATTCCTAGCTCAGATGAAAACATTAATATATACCTTTCCGTGTCTCAGCCAAAAATTGCAAAGCTAGTTGAGGTTAGTGTCTAGACTTCTACGGGTTTTATATGTTTAGAAAGACTGATGCATCAAGTATGTCCGACGGTGTTTGACATTTGGGAATTTTTATTGCAGGGATATATTGATAAGTATGGGAAATCTTGACATGGCTGATTTGCTTGGCTTTGCACCTTATCTTATATTTTCTCCGAACTGGGAGTTTCAGGCCCTTCTTTGCCTGCCCACCGTGCCTTTGACTGAAGGCTTAGCTGGGACTCATGAAATGCTTTAAATTTGTTTGAGGTTTCCTGTTTTATGGATAGAACTTTAATCCCTTTTGTACATTGGATTAATTATAAGTACCATGTTTATGCTCTAAATAATTGGGCTTACTAAGCAATCTTAGGTTATATGCTCAACTTTGCAAATAGAATGGAGGTTGCAATACTTCTGTGCTAACTCATATAAGGAGTCACTGCGAATTGTTTTTGTAAGAGCTACATTTAATTTTCTGCATCCATCAAGTTTAGGATATGACATTCTATAGTTATCAGGTCTAGAGACTATTATTGACTGATGTTGAATTTAATGGTCCATCTCGATCTTTGGAGTTGCAAGCTTCATGATGATTTGTTGGTTGTGGTTTTTGGATCTCTTATTGCTTGTTAATTATATGTCTCTTTAAGCTCTGTGTGGTCAGTGGTATATCCTTCCTTTTTGAATGTAATGACAAGTTTTTAGGGATAGAAACAAGGCCAACATAAATATGTTACCTCAAGGTTCTGTAGGAACTGAAATAATGTGATAGAGGAAATGAGATCAAAAAGATTTTAAAATAGCTGCTTTTAGTCCAAGTAAATGGAATTCGTGTCTTATCAGATCTTATCTATATTCTCTAGTTGTTGCCTTGCATAACATTTTCGGCTTCATGTTGTGTTCTACCAATAATTTCAGCTTGGTCAAAGATTAATCTTTAGCACTAAGATGAAAGTATTTGTTGGATGGCTTTTGCATTTCCTTCTATATTAGTGTAACTAGTCATTACATGCCCAGTATCACATTATTACTCCTAACACGAGCGTCTAGAGAGGTTGGAATGAACCCGATGTAGGAGGGGGAGAGGAGAAGAGAAAGAAGAAGAAGAGGGAGGGAGTAGAGAGACTTCAGAGGGATAAAATATCAGCATTAAAGTCTAAAAATTACCATGCATAAGCTCCCTTTGTATAAGGTATAAAGCAAACAACTAATAAAATAGAGGAAAAAATTATTAAAAGTGTCTAATTTGAAAGTAAAATAATATCTCTACTAGAAGTCTCATAATTTCTTGTCGATTGAGAGAACTTGACTTCGGCTAAACAAATTGCAACTCCATTCTCCAAGGAGGTTGATCTTTTGTTCTGACCAAGTATCTGTATTAAACTCGCAATAGCAACATGCAATGAAACTCATACCAAGGGGACGATTCTTCCTATTGACCAAATACCGATAGCAAACTCTTGAAAGTAGCATGTGGGCAACACATTCATGAAAAAACAACCAGCTTCACATAATGAGAGCACGTGGGACTAACATTGTAGCCTGGCATGCGAAAACAAATGATTGCAATATCAGAGGCTCCAACGTGTCCCAATAAGAAAATACTTCTACTATATTGAAAATATAACTTTCATTCAAATGTGATGGTTGGTCAAATAGATTATTTGTATTTGAGCGATCCAAAACTTTTTTCTTAACGTATTAAGGAAATCGTGCTAAAGAAACACGTAAGAAAGGATAAAAATCACTATTAAAGTATTTAAGCCTATATTGCGCATTAAAGCAAACTCATAAATTTCACGATGTAAAATTATTTGTATAATCTCTGCATGAAAATTAGAAAAATTGACAAATTTTGAAGCTAAAACAACATGATGGTAATTAGTAGGCAACAATCGACGAGTGATTGGAAAAATATGCAAGCAAACAATTACCTCATATATCAACATGGCAACTTGGGAATTATTATTCAGTTGAAGTAAGAGCATAACGAAGTCGGTGTAAAAGTTACGTAAAGGATAAATCTGGTCAAAGAAGGGTACAAAAATCTTGAATCTACTTCATACACCCTTTTTTTTAATTTTAGGGTGAGGAGAGTGGTTTTGGCGGTACATGAATTATTGCTAATAAGTAAATATAGTTTTCACTTGAAAAAGAGAGTATCACATAAGCAATTACATCTGGTGAGTACTAGACTACCAGTAGAAGCAACCTAGTGAAGAATTCTACTTCACAATATGCAATCATATACATTACTCATTTCTTCAATTTATTTGATGGGTGTTGGTCTTGAATACATACACGACCAACAAAAGACTCCAGGCAATAACTGCAGTGATGTACGTGCCATTTTGTTTGGCATCTTGGTTGCAATGGATTATGTGACCAGTATTTTGCCTGATTTCTGAGCTTCTATATGAAAAACAGGGGACATTGATAGGAGGCAATTTGTTGTTTTTTATTTGGCTGGTTGCATCTGTGTATTTGTATCTTACCCTTTTATTGTAGGGTTAATTATTTGAATTGTCATTGAAACATACCAAGCTACTACTTAATAACTGAACTTACGATCACTGAACTATGCACCGTGTTACTTGTTCATCACTCAAATGGAAAATCCGTTAATTTCAACAAACAACGTCGACTTGAGTGATGGATGAGTAACATAGTACATAGTTCAGTGATCATTGAGAAACAATTTTAAGTTCAGTTATTAAGTAGTAACAATTTTTCTCTCAAATCGATCTCTGTGAAAGCAGAAACCAAATAAAATGAAGGGAAAAAAGACGAAACCAAAATCAAAGGCCTATAAATTGAAGAATAATAGAATTTTTCAGAATTGAGCATCACAGATTTTCTACAAAAGATCAATTTTTCACTTTGGAGCCACTTTTAAATATCCGATCCTTCGTAGAAATCTCACTTGTCCAATTTCGTTTCGAAGTGAACTAATAATCCTATCTTTGGAGAGACCTTTGATCCTAAAGTTATAAAAATATATAATCTTTTGCAAAAATCTCAATCACCACTTTCAAAAAATTAATTATTCTTTGAAAAATTCATTTTTTGTGGAAAAAGGAGATAGCCACAGGGTAAAACTCAATCTCTTGCAAAAATTCGTAATGCTCAATTTTGAAAAGTTCTATTTTCTTCAATTTATAGGCCTTTGAATTTTGTTTACTCTTTTTTCCCTTTATTTTCTTTGGTTTCTTCTTTCGCAGTGGTCGATTTGAGGGAATAAATTGTTACAACTTAATAACCGAACTTAAAATTGTATCTCAATGGTGACTGAACTATACCAAATGTTACTACTTAATAACTAAACTTGAAATTATATCTCAATGGTCATTGAACTATTCACCGTGTTACCCATCCATCCCTTAAGTCGATGTTGTTTTTTGCGCCTAATGAATTTTTTCACTTAAGTGATGGATGGGTAACATGGTGCATAGTTAAGTGACCATTGAAATATATTTTTAAGTTCAATTATTAAGTAGTAGCACTTGGTATAGTTCGGTGACCATTCAAAAAATTAACCCTTTTACCGTGCTAACTTGAGATTCTTTCATGTGTAGTTTGGAGTTTATTTTCCGTGCAATATAATTTGGATTTGTTGGATTTGTTGCTCATGGACATAATTCACATTTTTTTTTATATGAAAACATATTTGGTTAGAATTTATTTTGCATCCAAACTAGTTGCATTACATGGATGAAGATAGTTTGTTGCAAGGGCAACTTGGACCTTTTACCATGTATGTCAAAAAATGCCTTGAGTAGCTCATATGTACATGTTTAATGTTAGACTCTGAAAGTATTTGATGAATTATGCATTCTCTTGTAAACTCATTTACCCACATTTTAAATGATACAAGATGGATTTTGGGAACTTTTCTTTCCCAACCAATTATGACATCTTCTTGCTCCATTTGGAAGGAATTATCATTGAAAACACAAACGAGTAGAAGCAGGAGAAGCTTTTATTATTTCAATCATAATAATACAACCTAATTACCTCCTTTTATAGTAAACAAAAGATAAGGAAAAGGAAAAGGAAAAGACAATAATCCAAATATGCTAATGAATCTCCTATAATCAAACCTAATTATAAGTTACCTAAATATACAAAAATACTTAAGGAATGTAGGATATTTCCATATTCTCGTGATTTCAACACTCCCCCTCAAGTTGGATTGTAGATATTGATCATGTCCAACTTGCGAATGAAATCATCGAATTTCTGTTGAGGTAGTCCTTTGGTGAAGATGTCCGCTGTTTGTTCCTGTGTAGGAACATACGTCATGCAGATAGTCCCTTCTTCTACCTTTTCTTTGATGAAATGTTTGTCCACCTCTACATGTTTAGTTCGATCATGTTGAATTGGGTTAAGAGAAATGTTGATGGCAGCTTTGTTATCGCAATATAGTTTGATTGGAAGTTTTATTGTCACGTGTAGCTCTTCTAAAAGTTTCTTCAACCACAGTCCATCACAAATTCCTTGTCCCTCACGTTAAGTTGAGGCTCCCTAGTGGGGAGTGAGGTTGATGCGGGTTGCGGGTTAATTTGTTGTCATAGGTGTGGGATGAGCGTGGAGGAATCTTCAGGCAATGGACAACTATTAGCAACTTTGGATCCTAAGGGAACATCATTGAAAGTTGCCCAAACTAAAGATAAGCAGGTCTTGATTGAGCTAATTCTTGAGTTTCAGACTCGGACGGAATCGGCGCATTCAGTTAAGGACGATGGAGTGGATGTAACGGGGTTGGTTAAGGATGATGACTCGTGTTTTGAAGGCGTTCACGAGGCAGAATGTTGGTCTAAGGAAGGGAAGCCGATTATGGCTAATCTGGAGGCAGCAACTATGGATGCGTTGGATACATTTGAATCGGAAGAGGGATTAGTTTTGGATGAGAATCAGAAGGGATGTGTATTGGCATATGGGTTAGCTTGTAAGGGTGTGGAAGAATACGAGGAGAGGGGTTTGGCCAATAGGTTGTTGAATACTTTCAATAGGAGGTACTTGAAGCCTTTACAAGGAAGGGAGAAAGGGTCTGGAAAAGCTCTGGTGACGTGAGTTGACGACGGTAGGAAGGGGGAGATAGACAGTCGTGCAGTTCCAGTGGAAGAAGTGGAGGGACACATCCTTGCTGATGGGTTCTCACCTTCGAATTGGGTTTTTCAAAAAATTTAGGAGTTCAGCAGGATGGTTGGTGTGTCCTGTAACGGACATAAATACGAACTCATGGAACTTTTTGAGGCTTTGGAGACTAACAGAGAACAGGAGAAGAGCACACAAGGAGGAAAATCAAGAAGAAAAGGTGATCGTGAACTTAAGCGACTTAAATGGTCAGTTAATTATGACATCAAGGGTGGAGACTCTAAAAGAGGTATGTTGGGGAGGGATGATGGAGTGTTGAAATGATCTCAAAAATCATAAGCTGGAATGTGAGGAGGCTTAATGATGAGGGGAAAAGACGGGGTGTTCGACATCTGATTAGGGGATGGAAGGCGGACTTGGTCTGTTTACAAGAAACTAGGATGGAGTTCGTTTCGAAGGCTGTGGTTAGTAGTTTGTGGGGGGGAGGGGGGACAACATGTAGGATATCAATATTTGGAGTCTTTGGGGGCTTCAGGAGGTGTGCTTCTCATGTGGGATATTAGAGTGTTTGATATGGAGGAGGTTAGTGTAGGGTTATTCGCCATATCGCTTTTACTTAGGAATATAGGGGATGGATTCCGGTGGATGTTTGTAGGAGTTTATGGTTCGACTGTTGATGGTAGTAGAGGGGGTTTGTGGGATGAATTGGCCAGTATGATGGCTTGGTAGAGTCTCCCAACGTGTATTGGGGGTGATTTCAATGTGGTTCGATTTCCTTCTGATAGGTCGAGCGGTGGGAGACTTATAGGGGCTATGGAGGAGTTCTCAGATTTAATTAAGGAGAATATGTTGGTGGATCTACTGATGATTGGGAGAGATTTTACTTGGTCATCTAATTAGGACCAACCGGTTCATTCCCGTATAGATCGATTTTTGGTTAGTGGGGAGTGGGAGGTTAAGTACTCATATGTGACGCAGAGGAGATTAAAGAGGGTGTACTCCGATCATTTCCCTATATCATTATCTGGGGATAGGAAGGGTAACAGAAGAAAGTCTTTTAGGTTTGAGAAGAAGTGGTTAAAAGTTGAAGGTTTTGGGGAGCGTGTACGGACTTGCTGGGTCTCTTATGAGTTTAGGGGGTCTCCCAACTTTGTGTTGGATCAGAAATTAAAGGTTTTGAAAGGGGATTTAGAGGTGGAATGAGGAGGTGGTGGGGAGATGTAAATTGGCGTAAGTCAATGTCTCTCAGACATAGAGGAGCTAGATAAGGGGGAGGATAGCCGTGGGTTGATTGGGGAGGAGAGGGAGAGATGTGAAGTATTAAGGGAGAATTGAAGAGGTTGGTGGAGATGGTGGAGATTGCGGGCGTGAAAAATCTAGGGTTACATGGTTGAAAGAGGGGGACAAACGCACCAAGTTTTTTCATATGATTGCGAATTCAAACATGCGTAATAATTCTATCACGTTACTGGAGGTAGATGAGATTACTTATGAGGACCCACATGTTATTGGTAATAAAATGATGAATTTCTATCAAAATCTCTATCAGGAAAATTTGGGTGGAGGTCTGAGTTGGAGGGACTGGATTTTTCTACTATCACGGAGGAGGATGCTAGATGGTTAGAGAGACCGTTTGGGGAAGAGGAAATCAGGGAGGTGGTTTTCAGCATGAATGATGAAAAGGCACCAGGACCAGACGGTTTTTCGTTCGTATTTTATAAGGTTTGTTGGGTAGTGGTGTGAGCGGATATTACAGACGTTCTTAACTATTTTTCTGAGTACGGCAGGTTCTTGAGAAGCTCAAATACTACATTTATTGTGCTGATTTCCAAGAAACCAGGGGCGGTGGATATTAACGATTTTCGCCCTATTAGCCTAGTTAGTGGGGTGTATAAGATATTGCGAAATTATTGGCGAATCGATTGAAGGAGGTGTTGGGGAAAGTGGTGTCTCAGTTTCAGAATGCTTTTGTGAAAGGAAGGCAGATTTTGGATTCCGTGCTTATAGCAAATGAATGCGTTGACTCAAGATTGCGTTTGGGAGTGTCAGGGATGTTATGCAAGCTCGATATTCAGAAGGCCTACGATCATGTAAATTGGAAGTTCTTTTTGTATATGCTTTGGCGATGTGGATTTGGGGAAAAGTGATGTAAGTGGATTCAGTTCTCTATCTCAACCGTTTCTTTATCAGTTATGGTTAACGGCACTCCGGAGGGCTATTTTCGAAGTAGCAGAGGATTGAGGCAAGGAGATCCCCTATCTCCATTGTTGTTTGTTATTGTTATGGAGGCGTTCCGTAAGATGTTTGAGAAAGTTGTGGAGGAAGGTTTGATAAGGGGCTTTACGGTTGGACATGCACAGATCTCGCATTTGCTATTTGCGGATGATACACTGATTTTATGCGATGCTAATGATGAGCAATTGAGTAATTTGCGTCGGTTACTTCGATGCTTTGAAGCAGTGTCGGGTTTGAGGATTAATATGAGGAAATCTGAAGCTATCCCAGTGGAGATGTTGCTAATATGGATGAGTTGGCTGGTATTTTGGGATATAGGGTTGCGCATATGCCTATATCATACCTTGAGCTCCCTTTAGGGGCAAGGTTTAAAAGTAAATATATTTGGAATGGAATCATTGAAAGGATGGAGAAGAGGTTAGTGAGGTAGAAGCGTATGTACCTTTCGAAGGGTGGCCGCCTTACATCCCTACTTATTTTTTGTCATTGTTTCATATTCCTATTACAGTGGCACGTAAATTAGAGAGGATCCAAAGGGAGTTTCTTTGGGCAGGGATGGAAGAAGAGAGGAAATTCCATTTGGTTAAATGGAGTATGGTTTGTTCTCTTGCAAGGGTTGGGGGGCTTGGATTGAGGAGCCTGGTTCGGTTTAATAGGGTCTTACTGGGCAAGTGGCTGTGGCGAGTTGGAGTGGAGAGGGTGAGTTTTTGGAGAGAAATCATTGGAGCGAAGTATGGTGTTATAGAGGGGGGTTGGTGCTCAGTTGACGGTCGTGGTTCTTATAGGGTGAGTTTGTAGAGGTATATCCGACGAGTATGGAGTGACTTTCGAGATAATTTGGACTATGAGGTGGGATATGGCAATAATATCAGGTTTTGGGACGATCGCTGGTGTGGAGATCAACCGCTTAAGTTGCGTTTTCCTTCTTTGTATCCCATTGCCTTGAAGTCGTTTGCTATGGTAAATGATGTACTCACCATTCATAATGGAAGTCACAGTTGGAATACTATTTTTGAGAGGGTTTTACAGGATTGAGAATTAGATGTTTATGCATTGTTTCTGACCTCTTTGCATGAGGCGCACATTCAGGTTGAAGTAGGTGATCGTAGCAGGTGGAGGTTGGCACAGAATGATATATTCTCAGTTCGCTCTTATTTTAGATCCTTAGTAGAACTTGCGCAGAGCTCATTCCCATGGAAGATGGTGTGACAATGTAAATTGTCTCCACGGGTGGCATTTTTATTGTGAACGGTTGTGTGGGGGCAAACGTTAACGGTGAATAATCTTCGAAGAAGGGTTGCCTAATTTCATGTCGTTTCTGTATTGTTTAAATTGATAATACATTTCTCATGTACTATCTCTTGATTTATAAATAAATTCTCTGATTATTTATTAAAAAAAAAAAAAGAAAAACCAAGGTTATACACCTTAAACAATGGTTAGACCAGTAACACTTTCACACCGACAAACTGAAGGAAACCATCTAAATGTTCTAATGGAAAATATTTGTGAGAAGATTATTATGGAAACTGCGATCAAGCTCGTGATAAGATTCATGTCAAAATCTCTGATTTTGAATTTGCTCTTCATCCCCAGATAAATTTGGTCATCGGTATGTGGAGAAACACTGTAACTGAATAAGAGTACCTCGCAGGAGTCGTATTATATCTATTTACTACAATAAGATTCATAGATTTCCTTTTTAATCTATCAGGAAGTATCCTTGTTATTAAGCATCTATCTTAACATGATTAAATACTGTTGGATGACTGGCATTTAGTAGATCATGCAGTTCTCAATTGAGAATGAACCACTATAAATTATGTGTTTTTACTTGCTTTGGGTTTTCTCTGTTTCGTGTTATTTTTGCTCTTGGTCATATGGGATTAGTGATTAATCATAAAAAATATCAATTGTAAAGAAGTATTTACAAAAAAAGATATGTCTACCTTTTTTTGTCCATTATTCCAATTTTTTTGGAGATACCCAAAAGAAGTATTTGTTTAGACATACAAGCTGGTTTGTAAGTTCTGTGGTAGCTTACTTTGCAGAAAAAAGAGGGGGAATTTTGACTAAGCTCTTGTTGATTTGCAGTCGTAAATCCAGAACATTCAGTTATTCGAGTAATCAACTTCCTATGAAGAAACTCAAGCTGAAATCAACTGCAGGTGAACTCCTCTGTAGACTATGCTTATAAAAAACAAAAAAGATGAAAGGGTGATATGTAAGTGAATCAACACAAAGAATTGAAATAAAGCATGGAATCATTTTATATTTCCTCTTTGCGATGCATGTTCTTCATGGATGGTCTCGGTTGACAGGAAAAACCTTTGGCTAAATGATTGTCTTGAGGGGGCTTGTCATTTGTTTTCCTTTTTACTTCCGTAATTTGTTTCCTGCTGGAATTTATGAACTTTGACTGATTTACATCTGATCTTCTCCTATGGCTTTGAATTGGTGACAATATAGCTTCTAAATCTACGTGCTTCGAACTTGAGAGATTGATTTACCTGGACTTTCACCTGTGGCAGGACCTGACCATCAGAAAATGACTTATCAGCTGAAAAGTAGTTGATTAATATCCCAATTGTTGAGCTCAACTTGGTGCATCCAAATTCAGTCTCGGTTCATTTTTCTGCATTTTGGCTGCCAGTTTGGGAAGGGGTTTTGGAAGTGATTTCCTCAATCAATTCGGTGGGTGTTGGTCTTGTATACATACAAGGCCAGCAAAAGAGAACGATTCACTCAGAGGCAATATCTGCAGTGATGTCTGGGGCCATTGTTTCACATCCTGGTTGCAGTGGATTTTCGTGACAGGTAATTTGCCTGATTTCTGAGCTTTTATATGAAAAACTTAGGGACGTTGAGACGGCGCAATTATATGGCTTGTTGTATCTGTGTTATTTGTATTTTACTCTTTTTGCTATGCTAACTTGAGATTCTTTCTTCTTTCATGTGTAGTTTGTAGTCAATTTCCCTAGCATTACATTTTTGATTGGCCGGATTGAAGCTATTGGACATAATTCACAATTTTATTTTATTTTATTTGTTTATTTTTTAAAATTAATTAATTTATTTTTTTATGAAAATAGATTTGGTAAGAATTTATTATGCATCCAAACTAGTTGCATTGCATGGATGAAGACAGATTATTGGTCACTGAATAGATTGTTGCAAGGGCAATTTGGACGTTTTAGCATGCATGCAAAAAAAAAAATGCCTTCAGTAGATCATATGTACAAGGTCATTTCATTTACTCTGGAAGAAACTTGATGAATTCAGTGTTCTTGTTTAAACACATTTACCCAGTCTTAAATCATAAAATGTGAACTTTGGGAACTTTTCTTTCCCAACCAATTATGACAATCTTTTTGCTTCATTTAAAAGGAAGTATCGGATTGCACAAGATTTATTTCTTTTTCCTTTTAAAAATGGATATCATATTTGTTTGGCACTTTCTACAGTCGATTTTCCCAGTTGAGCTTGCTGCAGTTGCTTATTCCTTTGGATGAAAAAGATAAGAGAGAGCAGTTCAAAGTGAATTGAGTTATAACTGTAATAAACAAAGTAAAGAACAGATGAAGTGGATGCTAGGAAATGGTAGCTTAAATTAAAGCGCCCTAGTTTGCATTGACCAAGTTAACACCTGGGACAATTGTTAGACCGGAAGTGAAGGAAACCAACAAAATATTTCAAATGGAAAATATTTTGTGATAAGATTGCTTATGGAAACTGCAATCAAGCTCCTAAGATTAATTTCAAAATCTCCAAGTCTGAACTTCCTCATCAACCCCATATAAACTTGAATTTTGGGATGTTGAGAAACACTTGAATTGAATAAGAATACCTCAGAGGCCTGTGAGATCTATTTCTGCAACACTCGGATTCATAGTTTTCCTTTTTAACGTATCAGGAAGTATCCTTGTTATTTAGCATAAATCTTAACGTGATTCAATACTATTGGATGTGCAGCATTTAGTGACCTATCTCTCGATTGAGAATTAACCACTATAAATTATGTGTTCTTGCTTTCAATTTCTCTGTTCATGTTATTTTTGGTCTAGGTAATATGGGATAGTGACTAATCGTAGCAAATATAATGTGTGAAGTCATATTTACAATAAAGACATGTCTACCTTTTCTTGGCCATTCATTCCAATGCTTTTGGAGTACCCAACAGAAGTATATATCTAGACATATAAGCTGGTTTAGTTCTATAGTAGCTTACTTCTGCCCGAAGAAAGATGCTCATATTGATTTTCAGTTGTAAATAAAAAATGATACATCAAAACTAACAGCTGAATATTTTGATGGGTCATATGGTTCTGACATTCAGTTATTCGAGTAATGAAGTTCCTTTGAAGAAATTCAAGCTGAAATGAACTGCAGGTGAACTCTTATCTCTATAGACTATGCTTAAAAATATTTAAAAGGTAAAAGGGTATTAAGAGAGTGCAGAATCAATACAAAAAATTGAAACGAAGGCATGGAATCATTGTATATTTCCTCATTGCAATGCATGTTCTTTCATAGATGGTGCTGGTTGAACAGCGCGGCAGTCTCTGCACGGGGTGGCAAACTGGAAAAACCTTTGGCTAAATGATTGTCTTGAGGGGCGCTTCTCATTTGTTTTATATTTTACTTCCATAATTTGTTTCTTGCCGGAATTTCTGAACTTTGACTGGTTTACATCTGATCTCCTATGGCTTCGAATTGGTGACGACATAGCTTCTAAGTCTACGCGGTTTGAAACTTGAGATTGATTTGCATGGACTTTCACCTGTGGCAGAACCTGACGATCAGAAAACAACTTATCAGTTGAAAAGTCATCGATTAAATTCCCAATTTCTGAGCTTGACTTAGCGTGCCCAAATTCAAAGTCGGGTTCATTTTTCTGCATTTTGGCAGCCGGTATGAGAAGAGGCATTGGAAGTGATTTCCTCAATTGATTTGGTGGGTGTTGGTCTTGAATGCACACAAGGCCAGCAAAAGAGAGTGATTCGCTCGAGGCAATATCTGCAGCTACGTCAGGGGCCATTTTGTTTGACATCGTGGTTGCAATGGATCTTGTGACAGGTTATTTTGCCTGATTTCTGAGCTTTTATATGAGAAACTTGGGGACATTGATAGGGTGCAATTTGGGATTCCTATTTGGCTTCTTGTATCTGTGTATTTGTATTTTACCAGTTTGCTGTGCTAACTTAAGATTCTTTCTTCTTTCATGTGTAGTTTGTAGTCAATTTCTCCGGCATTATATTTTGGATTGGCCGAATATGTTACTATGGATATGAAAATAGATTTGGTGTAGAATTTACATGGATGAAGATATATTATTGGTAACTGGACAGTTTGTTGTAAGGGCAATTTGGACCTTTTAGCATGCGTCCCCAAAAATTCTTTTAATTAGATGATACGTACGAGGTGGATTTAACATTTTGCATCCTCCGAAAGCAACTTGAAGAATTGGGTGTTATTGTGTAACACATATACCCAGTCATTTTCATTCTTTATCATCTTCTGTTTGATCAGGTGAATGTTCCAATGCAATGCATTTTATTTTTACTTATCTGCCTCTTGCCCCATTTCTTGAAACTCGTTTTTTTTTTCAAATTCATTTTTAACCACATTTTATCGGATCTGTGACTTTTTATCAACAACATATTTCACCCACTTTTATTTAGCACCCGTTTGGTTTAGCTAGAAAAATTGATTAAAATTTAAATAAAAATCGACAATAAATTTTATCTGTACATTTTATGGGATTCACAATTTTTAAAAAATACATATCAACTTTTATAAAAAATTATTAAAACTCTTATTTGTATTTAAATCAAACAAAGGCTAAAATTTATTAAAGAACTACGTTTTATCCAAACTAAAAAGGGACTAAATTTATTTTGGAGCCGTCCTAATACCCAAAATTTGTATCCAATCTACAATGTAAAATGACAAAAATGGGAGGCAGAATTTCATTGGTGGAGACATCAATACATTACCTTTATCTTACATTTCATAATCAATTACTTTAATCGATTCTGCTACATATACAAAATGATTTACACCCACGATGTGGTAAGATATGATCCAATCAAAATTTCTTAATAATAATAATAATAAAAACTACTCAACTTTCTTTTTGACACTTCATACGTACATAAACCATTATATAATATTATTATGTACAAGTAACATTATTATACTTTAATTAGCTGAAAATTGTAGGAATTGAACGTTCCTTTAGTTGTTACTATTATATCATGTTTGGCAGTGTTAGATTGAATAACTCGGGATTTATTTACCATTTTATAAATGTTGTACAGTGAACATATAGGACGATTAACATGAAAGTAGTGATGATTGAAAAACTCTTAGGAAAAATTGAGATATTTCAATAGGTCATTACCAAGTATTTTTGCCCATTGGCGTTAGCAAATATGGACCTTTTTATGGACTTCTTAGGCCATCATACGAAACAGTCCAAACTCTTGGCACGAACAAGAACAACTAGATGTGTAAATGGGCCCATCCCTGCTATATTTTTGTGGCCCATCTCAACTAATTAAACCCTAATGCAAGATGTAATCCTCATAATTGCACTCTCTAAACCTAATTAATTATTATTATGACAAAGACTACCTAACCCATTTTAGACATTATTAAGAGTTTAATAATTTAAAAAAGCAAAATCCCATCGATATCAAGAAAATCACATCAACGGCAAAATATCATATTCACATGACTATTCTTATTAATTAACTCCATTGAAAAGACTGGCAAATTAAACCCCCCAACCACCCCCAATTTTTTTAGAGTAAATCCCTTTGACGCTCCATTTGATTGTAATAATGAAATTTGGGTGGAAAGAAAATGAATTATAGAAAATTGAATTATCTAAAATTATTTTTCTGCGAATTGTCAATTAATTGTGTTTGATTGATATAATTTTTCATTTGAGAAATATTGAAATTTTGGATCTTTTGGCGTTCGTTTGACTTTGTTTTCCATGAAAATTATTTATTAAAGGAATTTTTTTTTTTACAATTATCCATAGAATTTATTTTCATTGTTATAAAAAAAAAAAAAAAACCTAGAAAACCAAATCCCACCAAATTGGTGAGATTTCATTTTCATCAAAACCAAAGAATTGGATGCGTGTGAGCCAAAACCAAGAAAATCAATTGCCAAGAAAAAAATGTATCAAACATGCTTAAAGTGGAAGATGAAATTTCTTCATTTTCCATGGAAAATTTGGGTGGATCAAACATGGCCTAAATGTCATATTATTTAAAAAGAGTAGTGTTTAATGTAAGTTTGACAATTTTGTTTAGTTATTCGAACAAATGAAATATTTTTTGAATAATTTTATCCTTTTAACAACACACGATGTTCATATCGTATGAGCGTTTAAACTACAAATATTTTATCTTTCTGTGTGTTAAAATGTTAGAGACATAGATGTCAAAAATAAAAGATATGATACGTAACTATTAGCTCGTACCATAAGCACAATGAGAGGAACTTCGTTTTTAATTGTTATCGTTGAGTTTGGAACACTGAATAGACTAAATAAATAATTTCTCTCTATCTTAATGTAAAATGGCAAAGACATAAATGTCACAAATAAAAGAGGTGGGACATAACTGTCACACTTATCGAAGGTTGTGACCCTATGGAGAAATTGACCCATTTTTTTTAAAGAACAGGACAAAAACTCAATCAGTTCACAGATATTATTCATGGGCCCCACATGTACCCAGTCATTATCCTTATCCACCACCAAGGTTTCCTTTATTTCCACCATCATTTTTCCACACACCACTCTCGTTATCTTTAATTCACTCACAAATATACCATTTTCTGGACTGGAAATAGAATTAAACAGTTGGGAAATATTGAATTCGAATTTTCTTTGACTCTGTTACGACTACTATAGGAGATATTTTACCATCAACCCTCTATTTATTCTGGCTAGACAAAGTATACTCAAGGGAAAGCAATAATGGTTCTGCTAGATCATCTCTGGGACGACGTCGTTGCCGGGCCTCAGCCAGATCGCGGCCTCGAACATCTCAAGAAAGCCTTCACCAAACCCTTGATCATCAAAGGTTCTGTCCTTTTCTTTCTCCTATACATGCATGCACTGATGCACACGAAGTGTAGCTCATTCTTTGTACTAACTAACAAGTGACTTTTGTATATTTTGTTTGTTTAGATGTTGGAGAGGGTAGTAGCAAGTACCAGAGGTCTATGTCGATGCCGGCCAGTCCGGGGACGCCGGCAACGCCTGTGACGCCAACTACTCCGTCGCCAACTGCGGCGCGTAAAGATAACGTATGGAGGAGTGTGTTTCATCCTGGTAGCAACCTTGCTACGAAAAATATTGGGACTGATTACTTTGACAAACCCCAGCCTAACTCTCCCACTGTTTATGACTGGTACGTACGTATTTTCTCCATTCTGCAAGTTCAAGGCTGCGCCTATACACACTAAAAAGTGCACAGAAAAGAATTTTATTTTTATTTTTTTCCGATTTTCATTTTATAATTTTTTTAGAAGATGCTAAGATGAATTTATTTTGTACGATACAGGCTCTACAGTGGGGAGACTAGGAGCAAACATCGTTGAAAGGTTGACGAGAGAGAGAGAGAGAGCGACAGATGGGTGTTCTGTAAATAGCGTCTTTACTTGCTCAGGCTTTGAGAGCAATTTCCACGGTTTTATGCTAAATTAATTACTGGGTTTGTTAATTAGCTGGCTTTGAGTATGATCTTCTTGTAAATATTTTGTTAAGAGAGAACTGTTGTCGGCTCCAAGATCTGGTGTAAAATGGATCTGCTGCCATGAAATAAGTGGATTGGAATTTTCTTTAATTTACTAGCAGTTTTGTGATCATCTGTGACGATTTTCTTGTTGATGTAAACTGAATTCTATGACACTGCTAATCTGCTATGCTTCCAAGGCTTTTATTCAGTTCAGTATGAATTTCTATAGATCTTCCACCTGGGCCTTGGACTTCCATATTGGTGTAATTTGATTGACCTCGACCTACAAAAGATAAATCAAAACTTATTATATATTGATTGATTAGAAGACATGAAAATTTTACCAGATTTTGCTCCATGGAAGGTCTGATACTCTCTCAATATTTCTGAAGTTTCAGTTGTTTGTAGTCTTTTATTACGAACATTCCCAATTTCATTAGCTTCCATGGCTGTCTGCATAGAAACGAATGAGTTTGATGTTTAACTGAAACAAGAAGATTCATCTCTACTTTAATAACAGAAACTCAGTACCAAAAGTGAAGAAAATTTCAATTAGCTTTCGAAGTTGCCACAGGCCCCGTTGAAACTTGCCATGGAGTGTGTGACTGAGCATGCCACTTCTCAACTGTTAACAAGGACTGCAGAGATTACTCCGTTTAGTTCTGAATCAATTTCACTATAAGCCATAGTACCCCACGTCGAGTAAAGATGAGAATGAATTAAAGTCTTAACATCCCGTTGCAAGCTGCAAATCATGAGCGCCGAACCTTTTATCTGTAGCAGGAGATTTCTGTGCAGTCATAAACCGAAGTTGAGTCTTCACCCAGCATTGCACCCATTAGCATCTCATTAGATCGTTGCTGCTCAACGACCCGAGGATTTCTTCGGTCCCCTCAAGTTTCTACAAGTGCACATTCCGTAACAAATTGTGTCATTTGATAGATATGCAAACCACTAATATCTGGATGCATAGCAGCAACTAGCACAATGTGTGCGGTAAGGACACTCATTGTTACTTCATTGAAAATTCTATACCCATAAAAGTAATCACGATCGAGCACTTATCCCTCTTTTAACATTGATTAAAAAGTCGATGTTTCTTAATTCTGCAAGAGAGCTTCAAGAGGCTTTAGGAATTTTTAGATTCTCCCATATTAACAAATTCGATCTTCATAGCAATTTGTCCAAGTTTTTAAGTTATGCATGGAACAAATTTCAATAGCACAATGTACGAGTAACATTTCAGTTGCATGAAACAGTAAAAAAGGGGCAGCTATCTAGTGGGAGTGGTTTCGGTTGTATGCCATGAGGTCCCTATGGACATGACTTTTTACATAATTTGAATCTGAGACAGGATAGTAATTGATGCTACCAAAAATTGCACCTGTCGAATTTCGAGCTTGACAACTGAGAATGAGCACGAACGTGATCCTCCGGTACTTCAAACAAAGGCATTGAAGTGTGTTTTCGTCGCACCTTTGATACTTTAAGTCAGAGAGAGAATACGAAAGAGTTTTAGTGCTGAAACTATATGAAACTATGAAAAACATTCCTAGTAAGATTACAATGTTGAAATCCCTAGGAGTTCTAACATGATTGGAAGTTGCAACTCAATTGATTTTGTATTACCTACGTGTTTGGATAGAGATGGGATTCTGGTGTTAGAATCCTTTCAGAATGAGGTAACATATTAAAAGCAGGACTTTGATTCCTAGGGTCGAATAAGTCTTGACATGAAGTAGAGTCCTAATAAATCAGGGGTTGCATGATTCGAGGCTCCGGTTGTAAACTCGAGGAAAAGCTGTTGCAGCGTGGGTGCCCGTGCTCGAGGAGACATGAAGGTCGTGCTCTAATGGGCCCTAAACTCCTCGGGGTGAGTGCTCGGGCTAGCTCCTAATATTGCTATCATCACTGGCCCTCGTGCATCCATGCCAGAGCCCCATGCTTGAGATTTTGGGACGTGCACATTGTAACTTGGTAGGAATGATTACCCTTTTTGTGAGCTCGATCGACCTGGAGAAAGGGAAGGAAAATTCTTGAAAATGGGGCTGATCAGCCTTTGAAATGGACTGATCAGCCTATGGAATGGGTAGTGCTTAAGGAATGGTGAGCCAACTAGGCACGTGACAGCGCGCTGCATGGCTTCAACATTTGAGCCAATGATTACCTTGGGTGGATTATTGCCACGTGGCATGGGATGGAGGGCTTGGATTGAGAGACATTTGGCCTCCTTAGAATCCTATAAATACCCCCCTACCCCACCTCATTTGGCACTTTTCACTCTTCAAATACTCCTCGGACCACCTCAGGTTTAGGCTTAAGGTAAGAAAACGTGCCCTGTAGATAATTTAAGTTTTTAATTTCCAAAGATGTCTAGTAGTAGTAGTTCAGGCTCGGGCTCAATGCCCGAGGAAGGTCATTCCCTTATTCCTTTCTCCATCCCCATTGAATCTCGATTTAATAATAGGTATAAGGAGCACGAGGTGATAGGAATAGCTTAAGAATTCGGGGTAATGCCCTTGTGCGATGTCCGTCTCCCCGAGCCTGAGGACAGGGTTACTAGTGCTCGAGAGGGTGAGATAGCCGTTCATAGGGAGGGACGAAAGGGGGGATTTAGGTGGCCCCGCCATCCCTTCTTCATTGAGTTTTTAGTTGAGCACGATATGTGCCCCAGACAACTAGTTCTTAATGGATGGAGGTTGCTCGTTTATTTTTTCATAGCTTGTAGGTATTTGTCCATTCTCCCTAGGTTAGACCTGCTCAGGATGGTCTTTAAGTTGAAGACTCTCCCGAGCTTTAATTGCTTTGTATATTTGTCTTTCCGAGGAGAGTTCAAAGTCCCTAAAATGCCGAGCTCTCTTAAAGGATGGAAATCCAAATATTTTTTTATTCAACCCCAAGACACCAACCACCCATTCAGTCCTCGGTGGACTGTCCCGAGCACAGAACGCTTTGATGGGGGCCTGGTTTATTTCGAGGTATTAGAAACGGATAGACAGAGCATGACCCAGCTCGAGCCCCTATCATATAGCATAGATGATCTCTACTTTAATAAGAGAAACAAGAAGATACATCTCTACTTTAATAGAGTTTGATATTTAAGTGAAACAAGAAGATACATCTCTACTTTAATAAGAGAAACTCAATACCAAAGTGAAGAAAATATCAATTAGCATTCGAAGTTGCCTGTTCTCGGCTAACTTGGCACAGGCCCCGTTGAGATTGCCATGGTGGGTGTGACTGAGCATGCCACTTCTCAACTGTCAACGGGCCTGCAGAAATTACTCCGTTCAGTCCTGAATCAATTTCACCATAACCTGACCTTTTTAAGGGATAAAATCCCACGATGAAAACATAAACCAATTTATAAGGGGTCGGGTTGAAATCCAAATCTTAACACCCCGTTGCAAGCTGCAAATCATGAGTACCGACCCTTTTATTTGTAGCCGAAGATTTCTGTGCAGTCATAAGCTGATGTTGACTCTTCACCCAGCATCGCGCCCATTAGCATCTCATCAGATCATTCCTGCTCAACAGCCCGAGGATTTCTTCGGTCCCCTCAAGTTTCTACAAGTGCACATTCCGTAACAAATTCTGTCATTTGATAGATATGCAAACCACTAATATCTGGATACTTAGATGGTGTTTGAAACCCATTTTTTGGAGAATGAAATTTTTGGAATAGTGATTAATGGGAGATTATGTAGTGGAAAAGTTATCAAAAATTTTAGATTTGTGTGTAATATTATTTTATTAGAAGAATATGTGGTTGAAATGAAGAGAGAAAAAATGAGAATGAGAATTAGATAAAAATGGGTGTCAAACAGGGCCTTAGTAATATTTCTAACAGATACCTAGCAGCAACTAGCACGATGTGTGCGGCAAGGACACTCATTGTTCCTTCATTGAAAGTTCTATACCCATAAAAGTGATCACGATCAAGCACTTATAACATTGATTAAAAAGTCGAAGTTTCTTAATTCTGCAAGACAGCTTAAGGAATTTTTAGATTCTCCAATATTAACAAATTCAAACTTTATTGCAATTTGTCCAAGATTTTAAGCTATGCATGGATCAAATTTCAATAGCACAATGTACGAGTAACGTTTCTGTTGCATGAAACAGTAAAAAAGGGGCGGCTATCTAGTGGGAATCATTTCGGTTGTATACCACGAGGTCCAATGGACAAGACTTTTTACATAATTTAAATCCGAGATAGGATAGTAATAATAGAACTTCGTACCATTAGAAAGGTGTGAAGCAATCAATCGTACAGGTGCGCTCCCCTTTTTAACAAAGTCATTGACATTCTTTTGGTCGACGGCCTAGGGGGCGGGATACCTAACGTGTTAATTACAACACTGCGCGTACTTCGTACGAATTTTTTGAGCAAATCATACCGAAAAGGACCAAAGATATGCTGCCGACTCCAATACTGTTTTGATCGATCGGCTTCTATGTATGCGGTTAAATAAATGGATATGAGTTCTTAATTTAATGGATTGTGATTATCATTTGATGATTGTTTCGTTGAATAAATAGATTTTAAATAGTACACACGCAGCAGATCTACACCAATTTACTGACGTGGATTGGCAGCTCTACTAAATATATATCAAAATCTATGCCTCCAAAATATTAATTAAAACACATAATTATTGAATATCTTTCGAGAAATATAGACAGGAATTTATTGGACTGATCTTAGACGGCACTTAAACTTTATGAGCCTAGGGATAAATACTATAATTACTTAATTTCTACAACTATACAATTTTCAAATTTTCAAAAACTAAAACACTACTTTAAAAATATGAGGTGTTAAATTCTTGTTAGATGAACCAAGACTCAAAATAACATATTTAATATTAATTTGGTCAATGACTTCAAGAGGCAAAACGGTGCCAAAATATAGTCCTAACACTATTTCTTGATGAGTAATGTTATTCATTCTCAACGGGGATGAAAACACAGTTTATGTGGCATTAAATGAAAAGTTAAATGAGATGTGAAACTAAATGGCTTATTTAATTTCACCTATCATTTAATGTCACATTAACGCATCCTCAATGGGGATGAATAGCATTACTCTATCTAAGCTCACATTAATTATTAGGTCCAATTATCGAAGAAATGGATCCCAAAAAATGGGAAAAAAAATTAAAAAATATTTAAATGCACGTCTAATACAAGTCTAGACGGTCAAAAAAGAGTTCAGTGATCTTTTCGCACGTCTAGGCCATAGCAACCATACTTCGCGCCTAGCGTCTCTATCGTCTAGAAGCACATTTTAGAACACAAGTGACTGCAAACTTCAAATCAAAACTCAATGCCCATCCTAAGAAACATACAACGGTACAAGTATTCGGTAGACACTGCACTGCTAATTTATTCACGTATCAAAATGTGGCGAATTTCTACGCACCTAGCACTAGCCTATTATAAAATAAGAAAACCAAAAACATTTACGAAGAATTGTAAGAACATTGAAAAAACGGTCCAAAATTTTCCAAACGTGATGAGCCTATATGCCAGGACCGGAGACTATTTCAGGCCACATCTCTAGTCATTCTAGCATGCCACCAACAATTACAATTCAAATTAAGCTTGGATGGCAAGATAAATCATCCAATTGGAGACCAGGACTCCAGATAACAGGCACAACCGGAACAAAAAAGTTTTTGCATATCATCCAGTTCAGCTAAAGATGTACTAAAAATTTGAAAATAACTCTCGAAACCCCATCCATGATGATGATATAACTAACAAAGGCACCATCACGGATCTCACTACAAGATCACACACATTTAAATCATAAATATTTGATAGTCTCAAAGTTCACATAAAACACGCCTGTTCTGATGATTTGAGTTTTGGAACAATGTATTTGACCCCTTCACTGACTGCTGTAGTGTCTAGTTGCTCATGTGTGTGTTTGTAGTTTTTAACTTTTAAAACCATTTAACAAACAACAATATATAGAAAGCTCTATAATTTCAGGAAAAGTAAATGGATAGAACTTCCTTCAGCATCGTATTTGCACAACTTCCTTACAAAGAAAATATGTCACTTTCATCATGTCATCATCAGTTTCCTGCACTTTGCGCTTTTTGTTGGTATGCCAAAACCTATAAATACACGATCACATTTGAAGGAATTGGAAAAAGAATGACCTAAAATACTCTATTAACATTATCAGCTTTATGTTTGGATCCTCAAAAGCAATAAACCATGGGATATAAGACTTGATTCATTGTTTAGCTACTACCCTCCATAGACAAATAATGAGAACTTACCAGATTTCGCCCGGTAAAACTGGCATGAATTTCCCCCAAGGTCTGATCCTCCGTCAATATTTGCAACTCATTATTGCAATTGGATTCTTTTTGGAAGCTTGGATAGTTGTTTGCAGGATGGAAATCTTTTATTACAAACATCTCAATTTCACTAGCTTCCATGGATGTCTGCCTAGCGACATACTGCAAGAATACGGTTTCAAAACCAATGAAGGACTTGAACTTATCTCATAAAATACAATGAAATGGTGTAAAAGAGTGAGAGTTAGGATGCAGGTGGATTTACTTTGCATAAGCGTCCAACTGACAATGTGGGGCTGCAGTAAAGGTAAGGACGCTGCAGGCTCGGAATTTTCTCCTCATGCAATGAAACAAGCATAAGATTGATATTTAACTGAAACAAGAAGAAACACCTGGACTTTAATAAGAGAAAATAGCAAAGTGTGCAGAAACTCATAATGGATGATCTTGAAAACTAAACTTTTAAGCTGCAACAGGTGATTTGAATTAGAAAATGGTCTTACGATCTTTTAGAATTCTGTATATTGAGGGGAAACAAAAATGGTCTCTATCGTTACTTTTTTCTTTTATAACAATAACGAAGAAATTAAAACTCACGGATTAAGGGAAAAAGATCGTCGAGGTATTACCGCCTCGTAATTTTCATCTGAACATCGGAGATGATCAATTAGCTTTCGAAGTCGGCTATTCCTGGCCAGCTTGCCACTGGCCCCATTGAGACTGCCACGGCGGGTGTGACTGCGCATGCCACCTTTTCCCCAGGCACGAATCTCTGAACTGCCAACAAAGCCAGCTGAAGCACCCGCTACCTCTCTGTTCAGTTCTGAATCATTTTCATCATAACCTGCATCAGTATTGCCTCCTGCTGAAATCTGTGAATCACGAGCTGGTCGTCTTTTGGGACGTTTTGGTTTGGCTTCTGTGCTGCGTTCATCGGCAGAAGATGAGTCTTTGCCACCATCATGTCCATTAGCATCCACCTCCTCATCAGATCCTTGATTCTCAACAACCCGAGGATTTCTTCGGCCCCTCAAGTTTCTATAAGTGCCCTGTCCCCTAAAAAATTTCAGTGCTGTCACTTTGGCTGACGTCCGTTTCTTTCCCAATGCTTCTGATTGTCGTCGCAGAGTCTGGGCAATCGAAGCTTGGATCTGTATAATGAAAGCATAAAAGAAAAAGTAAGCAGGTGAAATTTGGTGGTGGTCAATTTAGAGCTAGAAATGTCAACGAGCTTTCAATTCTATGTTATGATATATATGCAAACCTCCAAAGAATGGCAATGCTAATAGTTAACATCCCCCTTTCTTTATCTCTATTTCTATTAATTTATAAATAGATGGAAATGAGTAGTACTTGTGGGTCCTATGAAATATGTGGATAAAAAGTGGTTTGATCGTTTATAAATAAATTATAAATGATAGCCAAACATGGTCTAAGTAAAGTAAATGTGTTTATTTTCAAATTTTTTTTTTGGTTAAATTCTTTGTGGGTTGGAATGGAAACATTACGGAACATTTAATAGCTGTGATTTTTTGAGAATTAATTTTATAGTACTATTCACAAGCCAATTCATGACTTCTCCTTTTGACATTTATAAGGAATTTCACAAATCCCTGTCAGCCAAAAAAAGGAGCTGGGAAATTTTTCAGTTGTCTTTATGGGCATAGGGGGAACAAATAAATCGTTCCACATCAATTGTGGGAGACAGATAGGAAGATAAAGCCCTTAAATCTTAAGTTTAACTGAACTGCATGAGATTAAATTATAGCATTGGTATCATTTACCTGCTTATTGCGAGCCTTCTCCTCTTCATGAAAAGCAAATTCCTGCAACATTGAATAGATGGTTTATATAAGGTAAATGAAACCAAAAAAATGCCAAGACAAGAGGCCAGAAATTTGTCCATAGATACCTCCTCCTCAAATTTATCAATGTCTGGATACAAAGCAGCAATTAGGGCATCATAGTTTGGATCATCTCTCAAAGAACGACGACTAGCACAATGAGTGCGGCAAGCAGGACACTCATTGTTCCTGCATTGGAATCCACGTATAAAAGCAAATCGCAAGGACTCATTTAACAATTAGTCGACAAATAAAAACAAGAAGTACCCAAGGCGCATGGATTTGTCAATACACTCTCTACAAAAGCGATGAAGGCATTCCATGACTGTTCTTGTCTTCCTTATAATACCTGTAGTACAAAGTTTTACACAGCATTACCCATAACACAGATTTGACTAAAAGAGAAAGATATATCAATAAGATGGTTTTAATTTTCCAGTTCTACTCTCATTTATGTAGTAGAAAGGTACAGATTCTGCACAGTGCAATAGCCAATAAGAACATGCAGATTTTCATTTTGATTCTAGACTGCTGAATTTCGTTAACATTCAGCATATTACTTTTTCAGGTTAAAAAAGTTAGAAGGTGGGGGAATATTGAAGCTTGTAAAAAGAATAGATCATTGGGTTAACATGCAAATAGAAAGTACAAGAATGAAATCAGTGTGATGTGCACGTGAAGACCCCCTTAAATAGATGGATGTGACAATCCATGCACCTCCTTTCCATTGAATCAAGACATTACTTTTTTTGGTAAAAAGTAGAAGAGAACGAAGAGGCGGTGCATGTGATATTGGTTTCCATTCATTCTTGTCCTTTTTTGTTTTACACTTCTTTCATCCCGTATTCCCTTCACCAAATGCCCGAGTGATTTGACAAAAATCTATTGTGGATGCTGAACTTAGAGACCAGAGAGACCAAAATGTTTAATTTCCACAAGTAAAAACCGTATATGCCATACACCTTTCACACAATTAAGTGTACCCAGGATACTGATACACAAATAACTATCATCAAACTCCGAAGACCAGAACAGAGTTGAGAGAAATCCATACAATTTGGGCTCTACTTATCGAATATTTTCATAAAAACAAAATCTGTGTTGCACGGACATGGTCTCATCGATTTATATTCTTTATTATACACTATATCTTTATTTGTATATCAATATAGGAAATGGAACATGCCATATCAATCACTTGCCTGAGGAATGTTTAAAAAAAAAAAAAAAATTTAAAATTGGTCACGTCATGTTGTTTATTGGACCAATGTCGTGGAGTATCCAATGAGTGTCAATGACACGACACTTTGAGAGACACGGACAAATTGCTCTAGTAGAAGTGTGCATGCATCATAGAATAAAATTAGTATTCCTAGATGTTTGCATCACACCCTCGAACAATTTTAAACTTTATTGCAAATTGTCCAACTTAATAAAATTGTTTAGCAATGCATCAAATTTCAATAGTAAATCATAGGAGTACATGGTGCAGAACATTTCAGTTGCATAAAATTGTTATAGTTTCATACTTGGCAAAATAAAATAAAAACCACATACCTAAACATATTGGACATTGAACTTCCTTTCGTATTTCTGACAATTTCACGACGATAAATCTGGGAAACAATATTAACTTCTTGAGCAAATCATAAATGACCTTACATACAAAAAAGAACCAAAAATTGGAATGGTGCACAACGATATTTCTTTTCTAGATGTATCATGGAACAAACCGAATTGCAGGACCTCAAAAGGATCCTGGTTGTTCGTAAAACATAAACCGATGATCACATACACTTTCTGCTATATCAGAGTAGTTCACATTTTAGTTAAAAGTGAACAATATTCAAAGCCCTTGTTAATTGGAGGTATACATTGTTTCTTAAATCCCAGCCCATGTCTTTCTGAAATAAATAGTTGGGTTGGACAAAAATATCCAGAAAACCGGACCAGTGGTTCAGAACGGTTCCAATGCTAAAAGATAAATTCAGTTTTGCAACAGAGAACCGAAATTCAGTCTGACTCTCATGTTAACTACATAACCAGTTGGGTTGAACAAAAATCTCCAGAAAACCGGACCAGTGGTTCAGAACCGAAATTCAGTCTGACTCTCATGATAAATTCAGTTTTGCAACAGAGAACCGAAATTCAGTTTGACCCTCATGTTAACTACATAACCAGTTAATATCCAGAAAACCGGACCAGTGGTTCAGAACGGTTCCAATGCTAAAAGATAAATTCAACTTTGTAACAGAACAAAAATGCAGTCTGCTTCTCATGTTAACTGCATAACTCAAAGAACCACACAGGTTATCCAATTTTCCTTGTTTTCTTCATTCTTTAGCTTTCCAGCAAAATGTTAAACTTTGATTGGTGGATGCATCTAACAAGAATACACCAACCACATCAAATCTACCCGTTAGTGAGCTCAAAGAAATGATGTACGCCAAACAGGAGCAAAGCAAAGCAAACCAAACAGAACCAGTTTGGTCTGGACAGATTTTCTTCATTCACATAGAGCAGAGAGAAATTCTTATGAAAACAACCAATTTCTTTTTATTTATTGTTTCAATCCAGTTGTGCCCTCAGCGAGGCTCCACCAGAAAATGTATTAAATTGAACCATGCCCACCCCTTTAAAAGCTAAATTGTGTTAATGGTAAATAACAAATTGACACAGTGCACAAATGGTTAATAAAAGAATAGCATGTTGGCTTGGTACACCTGGACAACTCCTATCTATTAAAACTAGTGCTTACACTTGGTAATGTTCTAGATTGTAATTAGATGTCTATAGCTAACGAGATTCTAGTTTCCTTATTTTGGTAACAAATTTGAAATCTATACTCCAAGTCTGATGGTGATAATGTTCTCAGCATGGTGGATGTTTATCACCAGGTCAACACTGCCATTATAAAAGGACTTACTTAGTACTTACTCTTGAATACGATCTTGTGCAAGATTCTAGCCAAGAAAATATAAGAATGGCAAACTCAAAGTGGCCAACCCAATGAGACTCCCACGCATAATTTCTGTTGGACTAAAAGTGGCAACCATAGTAAAATGGGACAACATAAAGACTTGCCGCTGCTCACCAGGCTTAATGATCTTCTAAGCTTTTGCTTCCTAAACACTTCTGTATCAGCTTCATCTTTCTATTTAAGCTCCTCCCAATATGCAGCACCCTCGGAATCATTGTGCATGCTCTTAACCTGCTAATTTCTGTTCTTATTGCCAATCTCTCATTTTAATACCTAATGATGGCCAAAACATTACCTCAGCTCACCTTTATCAAAAAGTCCTTTACCCACATTATGAGTTTTTTATTAAAAACTTTGGCTTCTTTAGAAAATTTGGGACACTACATCTTCGTAATTCCTCATTGCATTGAAATAAATAGTATTTGATGATAAAAAAATATAAAATGTACAACAAGTAGATGTACATGCGCATGAGCTTTTTGCATTATAGAATCACTCCACGGAATTGAGAAAGTCAACAATCACTAAGCCAATGGAGATGAAATATCATTACTACATTTTTAAAATTTTAGGCTCCCTAATAGATGACCCTTAGTGTCAAAGCTGCTTTCACAAATTCATCTATAGAACAATATCTCTTAGTGGTAAGCATCTACAAATTCCAGGAGCAAGCCAATTTCAACTAGCCTGATACCGAGACTTGTCAAACAAACTCAGCATGAACAGAACAAAAACAGAATTTAGTAATTCACCGTAAAGTAACTAAATCAATTTATGCAGAAAACAGTGATCACAAGAATCCAGAATAAACTTAGTCAAACTCAAACCCTTAATGAGCAAAGGGAGATAGCAAAGAATTTTCAATAACTAGAAGATCTAAATAAGTTGAAGTACTTCAAAAGTAAGCACATAGCCCTCTTTGATGAAACGTGTAACCTTAAGCAAACAAATAGTATGGCAACATAAAGCGGGCAGATCACGAGCTAATTTCATTGATCTACACATCATACATTTCTGAAATTCACAATAATCACAACACGGTCAAAAAAATTAACAGTATATACAATAATTGACATGTATGCCAGAGTGCAGATACGTGTATGAGTCTACATGTGTGTATATGAAGAGAGAGAAAGAAGTACTCGTCTTTTTCTTCGTCACTGGAGGAAGGACTGCCATTGGAAACTGAGAGTCGGAAAAGAAGCAAATCAATAAATAAACGACAAAAAAAGAGGAAATTCGAATTTATCGTCACAATTTTGTAAGCAGAATAACGCATGCACATAGGCGTGTACATGTATACGCATGGGACACAATACCTTCGTCGTTGTCGGCTTCTCCGTTGTTGTGATTCGGGTTGCTTTGAAGTGAATGATCGGCATCCTCTTCCTCGGGCGGCGAAGGAGGAGAAGGAGGAGGAGTAGTATCGAGCGGACGCTTCTGGGCAGGCATTGACAGCCGAGCTAACGGAGGAGCTCGGGGCGGTGTCTCGGTGGGGGTGGCGATGGTTAGACAGGGTCCGGTCAGCGAAGGATGGAGGCAATTTGAGTGTGGCTTCGTTTTGTCTGTATAGTGTATGTATTTGTGCGCGAGTGCGTGCTTTGGGCTCTCTTCCATCCGGTTATTTGCGTACAGTTCATTCAATTGAGGTAAAATCGGACACTTCTAAATAACTATGTTTTAAACACGTTTTAAAAATAGGATTTATTTTTAAACTCGCAAAATATTTTTAAAAATTGTTTATAAATAGTTCTCTAACAAGTTTGGAATGGCATAATTTTTGTAAATCTTAAATCTTAAAGCTCTCCAAAACATTTTAAATGTATTCATCCTGAGACATTTCTAACAATTCTCGTGATCTGTCTTGAAATGTTTCAATTCATGACGCATAAGTTGCCTCTTTCGTATCTTTCTTTTCAAAATTATCGGTGAGAATTTTCTTAGTCTTGTTTAATTAATCGAGATCATTAATAACAATTAGGAGGTCACGAATAAAAAAAAATGATATTGCTCCCCCCACATACGTCGATAGTATTTTAGCTTGGTTGACTCCATATATTGATTTCTTAAGCTTACACGACACTAATTAATTTCTTTAAAAATTCAAAAACTCTTAGGTTTGTCCATATAAACCTTTTCCTCTAATTTTTCATTTAAGAATGTAAATTTTCATGTTCATTTGATATTATAAGCTGCTAAGACGATGATTTTTATAAAAGAGTCATTTTTAAAGACGGGTAAAAAATCTCCTTATGGTCAACCGTGTTTCTTAGTGAAATCATTGACAATTTTAACTTATATCGTTTAACACGCCCAACATTTTTACACATTTCAAACTAATTAAGCAATATCTCATACTTTATTTTGATCCATAGATTTCAATTTTTTTCCCCATACCATCTAGCCATTTAGCAGAACTAACTGTTTCATTGATTTTTCATGATGAATTGGATCTTGATCAATTCATAAGTCATCTCCAGACTTATAAACAAGATTCGACAATCGTTATTTTCCCTTCATAGAATGCACATCCATCACATGTAGCTTATATTTGGCTAGTATTTATAAATATTCACGTTACTTTTTATTTATATATTTCGAAAGACTCACAAGTAGCAGCTTGAACCCCCAAGCCAATTTGTTTTTACGAGGGAAAATCTTTTTTTTAGTAGAATTATTTTTTTCAATGTATCAATCCAGTATAAATGTTCTTTTTGGTCCCTACTAGCTCCGTCCCCTATAATAGTCATTACTAATTTTTATTTATTTATAATTTATACTGTTTATTAGACACTTTATATTTCTCTTTTTTATTCTATCCTTTCTTTTTATTTTTATCTAAAAGTGACATCTCCATTTAATTTTCTATTTTTATTTTCATTTTTGTACCATCCGGAAGTCCTTCTAGCAAACATTTTTTAAAGGTTTGAGACGTTTTGGGTCGTGCTGTACTTTTTGAAAAGTTTGGGACGTCCACTTCAAATTTCCCTTTAAATTATTTTCTTCTTTCCATCAAAAAATAAAAATATAAAATTGGTGATTAAAAACATTGATAATCGCCCTACTTATACCTCATGTTGTTTTGATTACCAGACATCACTATATAAATTATGATACATTTTTATTCATTGTAAATATAGTAATTTTATTACTACATAAATAGATACTAAACAGAACTGAATGCTACATAATATTATTCGTACAATTCGAACTCCCAACGAGCATGACAAATTTGCATTGACAATTTTGACTTGGATGCATTTTACATAAACTAGTCATTGACCTTCATCATCCAACAATACATTTTTTTCTTTCAATCACACATTTTTCAACAACTTTTTGCATATAAACTCAAAAATTTTCCTTACTTTTTAATCACACATTTTTCAAAATACTACTCTTCAAAAGTGCGTTTTCTCCCAAAATGCATTTTTAGTGGAGCCCAAACAAGGGCTAAATTACAATTGTTTAATTGAGGCATGACATGATAGAAAATTGTGTTGGGGGATTACGTCCATCTTGAATTCAACTAGAAAATTTGATTAAAATTCAAGTCAAAATCAATAATTAATCTTAATTATATATTTTATGAAATTTACAAGTTTTTAATCACATATTTCAATAACTTTTATTAAAATTTACTAAAAAATTTATTTTTTTAATCTAAATCAAACAGGCGCTAAATCATATTCTTGTTTAGGCTCCATTATTTCAAAAATACATTTTTTATCTCTTATTTTCAACTACACATTCTTTAATAAAATAATATTATATATAAATTCAAAATTTTTTTCTTATTTTTAACCACATATTGTCCAAAAAATTACCATTTCAAAATACATTTTCTCCAAAATTTGTTTTTAGTGGAGCCCAAACATGGGCCATATTTTGAGTTGGCCTCTCCAAATTTACGAAGAATGGGAGATGTATTAGGGTGGCCCCCATATTGGTCCCAGAATGGACGGGCACAAAAAGTACCCTAGGAGTCGCTTCCATCCTTTGCATAGGCTAAGCAGGTAACATTGTTTAGGTGTAAAATTGAGTATAAATTGTTATTGTTAAAATCATTTTTGTATCCTAATTTACATATCGACGAATCTAAACTCAAATTTTGTTCTAATAGAAATATCTAAATTCACTTTTTGTCTCTTGTGAATGTTAAAAATAATGTATATTTACGTACTTTTTAGATTTTCTGTCGAAAAATGCAATTTTCATTTTCGTTGCATCTCTTCATTTGAGAGATTTTCGACAACTTTAGAGATCTAAATTTTGATCTCTTTTATACCATGATTGAAGATACTTCTAATATGTAATAATTTAATCAAAAAATAAATAGCACGCACATTTAAGCAATGTCAAAGAAGAGTGGCAATTTCAAAATTACACTCTAGTGTAGTGTACCAAACATAAATGTCCATGAATATATTTAAATACCACATTTGAATAAAGCTTTTAGAGAATCATGTTACATGTACAATTTAGTTTAATAATATTAGTTGACAATTCATACTTGGAGTTAAAAAAAATACTACCGAACTCAACTTCTTTGGAATTTTTCAGTTCAATTAGCTTCTCATTGCCTTATATGTTTATACACTGAATGGCAATGCACGCATTTTACATACAAAGAGAATATTCTTGTTTTTCCTATCTGCTAGTGACAGGTGTCTAACCATATACATATCCCTTAAATTAAGGAAATACATTGCTATGTACTGTCAATATTGTTAGTGATATTAACAATAGTGAAAGAATATTTTGATTTGTTGATTAATCCTAACACCCCCTCTCAGGGTGGAGTGTGTATCTACAACTCCAGACTTGTCTTCGAGGAATATGAATCTTGAGTGAGAGAGACGTTTTCTCTGTATGTCTGCAGTTTGATATGAGGATGAAACAAAATCTGTTTTCAAAATTGTCTTTCACAAAATAGACATCCAGTTCTATGTGTTTGGTATGGGCATGATACACTAGATTTGATGTCAGTGCACTTGTACTCAGATTCTCACACCAGATTTTAGGAATTTCATTATGTGGTGTATGTAGTTCTTTCATTAGAGACTGAATCCAAGCTATTTCTGATGCAGTGTGAGCTAGTGCTTGTAACAACATGTTGTTTCTTAGAACACCAATACACCAAACTATCTCCAATGTACACAGAATAGCCAGTTGTAGATCTTCTAACATCTTGGCATGATGCCCAATTTGAATATGCAAATGTTGTAATGTCTAAGATGTCATTCCTCTAAATAACCAAACGATGTTTTAACGTACCATTTAGGAGCTTGAAGGAATTGACTCGTTTTATTTACAAAATAGGTAATATCAGATCTTGTGTGTGAAAGTTATTTAACATCACCAACTGCACTCCTGTAGATAGTAGGATCATTCATGACTTGCCATGCATCCTTAGATATCAACTTACCTACTGTCATATGTGTCAAGCTTGGTTTCAAGTTTTCATAACCAAATTTCTTCAACAAATCAATTATATACTTTGTTTGAGTTAGATACAGTCTTGTTGTGTCTCTGTAAACCTCAATACCCAAGAATTGACTGAGGTTTTCCATATCTTTAAGAGCAAAACAAGCATTTAGTTTATCAATAAATATCTGCAATTGTTAGCCATTGTTTTCTGTTACTACTATATCATCGACATAAACTAGTGCGGACAACACATTCCTTCCATCCATTGAGAAAAACAATAAGTTATTTGCCTTGGATTGTCTGAAAGTCCATTCCAACAGAGTCTCCTTTAACTTATCTTGACTAGCTCTTGGTGCTATCGAAGTCTATAAAGTGCCTTTTCCAATTTGCATACAAAAACATGATTTTTCTAATCCTAAAAACCTTGTGGCTGATTCATGCATACAATTTCTTCCTACTTACCATTCAAGAAGACATTATTTACATCAACTTGCCTGATTTGCCAATCTCTTGACACAACAAGAGTCAATATAATTTGTAGTGTTGATGCTTTAATAACTGGACTAAAAGTTTCGCTAAAATCCATTCCATGTGTTTGTAGGAAACCTTTTGCAACAAGTCTTGCTTTATACCTCTCGATCTTGCCTTCAAAGTCACATTTCAATTTATAGACCAATTTCTTTCCAATTATTTTCATTCTTGATTTTGGAGGCACCAATTTCCATATTCTATTCTTCATCAAGACATCATACTCTTCTTGCATAGCTCTTCTCCATTTATCACTTAACATGGTTTCATTAGCACTATGTGGCTCATCTTCGAGCAGTTTGTCCCGAACTTGATTTGTATAAACCCTTGGTTTGAAGATTCTTGCTTTACTTCTAGTGGTCATATGATGTCTAACAGTTTGTGTTACACTTTGACCATCAAAATTTGAATCAATTTCACTATTTCTACCTTGTTGATCATCACCATTAGTATCAGTTTCACCATTTCCACTTTGCTGATTATCAACCTAATTAAACTGAGTAGGTATTACCTAGTTCATTTTAGTACTGCTTCTTTCACTTTCATTCATCTCATTCTCAGTTTCATACTTCTGTGGGAGTCTGCAACTGGTATTGCATTAGGATAACTTGTATAAACTGCATTTTGAGGTGTTATCTGATCGTTTAATTTAGTAGCAAAGGAAAGAGAGCTGATGACAATTCATGAGCCTTTTAGCTGAGTATGCGTGTTTAGAAAACTAGACTTGAAAGGAAATTTTTTTTCATTGAATACCACATGTCTTGAGACGTACATTCTACAAGTTGAGCTTATGCACTTATATCCTTTATGTGAATCACTATAGCCGAGGAAAACACACTTTTAAGAGTGAAAATTGAACTTATGGTTTTGGTATAGTCTTAGACATAGATAATAGGCACAGCCAAATATTTTTAGTGTTTTGTGATCACAGTTCCTTTTATATAAATTTGAAAAGGAGATTTGTATTGAAATATAGGAGTAGGCAGTCTATTTATCAGATATGTTTGTGTTTGTAAGGTTCCCACCAATAGTGTAATGGCATTTGTGCTTGGGCTAAAAGTGCCAAACCGGTTTCAATGATGTGTCTCTTTCTGCCCTACCATTTTGTGCAGAGGTATAGGGACATGAATACCTAAGTTTAATACCTGATTCTAAAGCAATCTTATCAAAACTTAAGAATTCACCTTCCCAATCTGGTTGTAATGTTTTGATCTTTCTTTCAAGGTTGTTTTCTATTGATTTCTCGAATTGAATGAAGATGCTTAAGGATTTTGATTTGTGTTTCATTGGATAAATCCATGTGAACCTGCTTTGATCATCAACAAATACGATATAGTACCTAAACCCCGATGTAGAAATCTTTGGTACTGGTCCCCAAACATCATTGTGTATAAGATCTAATGGGTTTGATGCATGTGTTGGAGACGTGTTAAAAGGCAAAGCATGAGATTCCAAATTTACAAGCTTCACAAAAATCTGGACTTCCATTAATTTTGATAGCTTTATTACAAGACTTGAGAACTTGACTCAATATAGAACTTAAGGGATGACCTATCCTTGTATGTCGGGTATCTAACTCAGACTTAAGTAACTTGACACTTTTGGTTGACTCGTTACACCTTGAGCTTACTGAGAAGACTGCATGGTTAGTGTTGAAGTAAAATAGTAAGAATGCTTAACTATTGTGTTAGCCTCTCACACTATTTATAATAAAAACATAGGAAACCCTAGGTATTACATAAAAGACTTAAATACCCTTTAACATTCCCCCTCAAGTTGGAGCATATATATTGTATGCTCCAAACTTGTTACAAATGTACTTTATCCTTGAGCCCCCCAACGGTTTAGTAAATATATCAGCTAACTGATCAACTGAGTTCACATATTTAGTCTCAATTTGCTTTTGCAGCAATTTTTCTCGAATAAAGTGACAGTCAACTT
>OU503055.2:12877998-12888404 GCA_912172775.2 Fraxinus pennsylvanica
ACTAAAACACCGGAGCATAACTTTTCGGTTGGAAATTGATTTGTGATCATCTTTTGACTAAATTTGATCCCCTTGACATCTTCCTTTATCCAATTGACTCCGAGCACTCTCAAATCTTCATCGTGAGATTCGGCACAACTTTTAAATATTTACATTTTAGCCCCCGAACTTTGGATCCCTTACAATTGAGCCATTTCTCCAAATTTGTATACTTTTGCTTATTTCCTTCAATCTCACCAACCTACATCACAATATCAAAATCACACATCTAATTATTTATCAATTACATAAACATTAAATCATTAATTATTTATAGAGTGTCTGTTTCTGCTTCTCAGTAGAAATCAAGCCGTTGGTAACACAATTCATGCCGTTGGGAGCCGCAATTTTGGATAAATTCTCTCACTGTAGGGCTGTAGTTTTGAAAAAAAAAAGGTAAGATAATCAATTTTCCTTCCTCCTTACAGCGCGCCCAAACACGTCCTTAATTAACCAAAAAAAATTACATCTTTATTAATAACAAATTAATTATTAAACAAAAATATTAAATATAAATTAAGCAAACGTGCATTGCACGTTACTCGCACCTAGTACTTAAAAAAGTGACAAAACACTAATCATAACCTATGTTTGTTATTCAAAAAAGTAATAGAAATTTTTAAAAAATAACAAACAATAAAAAATGAAAAAAAATTCAGAAAAGTGGAGAAAAAAGTGACAAACACTAAAAAAAAAATTACAAACACAAAAAAAAAGTAATAAAATTGTCACCTTTTTAAAAAAAGTGACACAATGTCACTTTTTAAAAAAGGTGATACAGTTTACTAAATGCTTGTTTGGCCATCGATATTTTACTTTATTGTTTGTATTTGTACAATGCTTCAGCAATCTCAAGTCCATCCCACCTACCAACAACCATCTCCACTACTAGCAGTTCCACCAGCAGCCATCTCCAGCCACCTCAAGTCCATCTCCACTACCAGCACTTCTACCAGCAGCCATCTCCACTACCAGTAGTTTCACTGCCAGAACTTCCATCGATTATACCTCCACCACAAGCATCCCCTGCACCTGTCCAACAGCCTCCACCAACACCAGACCCAACAACAAAGGCACCCACTCCCGCACCCACAATACCCCCACCAATTCCACCACCAGCGCCAATGCCACCACCACCACCACCACCACCTATTGCATCACCAGCCCCAGCACCAGCACCAGNACCAGCCCCAGCACCAGCGCCAGCACCAGCCCCAGGTTTTGGTTCTCTCACTTGCATCAACCTCTGGTATGCCCAAGAAAAGGAAGCATAAGCACCGACACAAGCACAGGCATCATCATGCACCAGCACCTGTACCGACTGACCTGAGCCCTCCAGCACCACCCATTGTTCAAGATATCGAGGAAACAACACCAGCCCCATCTCAACAGTCTCCAGCCTTCCACCCCACCTATCAAGAACGACGGATTCGGGTTTTGGGACGATTTGGGGATTTCTCTTTGTAATCTATTGGTTTGGGGCTTTTGGGGTTTTGGGACGTATTATTTACGGCGATTAGAGGTTTTAATTTGGTTAAAACGTATTAATCTAATTTGTTTTATTTTTGAAGTAACCGGCCTAATTTCCCCTACATAAATTTTCACATAATGGTTCATATAATTACACGTGGCACATATTCAACCTTTAATTCAAATATCACATTTTCACATCAACTATCGGATGATTGTCACATCACATTATGTACCCATCTATATACATAAATTATGTACAACAAGAATTATTCTTCTCTTTTTTCCATGTACTCGAGTTTTTGCCTTTAACTTTCTGTCTCTCAACTTCTCTCAAATCTCAAATTCATTCTTCTCCCAATACCTAGGTTTGCAATTTTTATCAGATAATTCTCATTTTTCCATTGTCGAAAAAATTGCAAACAACGATCAAAATATTGTAAATGCCATGAGGTTAAGTGTAAATACAATTCCAAAAAACGAGAGACAATGAATGAGATTTTTATTATTATTGAAAATATCATCTTTTTGTATAAAAAAACACAATAATGATGTACTCAACATGGATGAATGTTTATACCTCTACCTCGTTCATGGTATAACGCTCAAAGAAGACAAATATTGTAGTAATTCCATGTGTGGAATTCTTTTATGCTCTCATTAATATGAAATTTCAAGAGTTGAAAATGTCGATTTTTGGAAGTAAATAACTACTTACTTATTTGTATTACTGTGAATAATTCTTTTTTTTTTTGTTTCCAATAAGAACAAGAAGTTATTTTGATTGTGCGTGTTATTCTAAGATTTTATACCAGTAGAGATCTTGACACTTGATATACAAATCATTGAAAACTCACTAACAAACTTTTTAAAGGATTACGAGTCTTTGGTAACCTTGTACAAAAGTTGATCATAATGAAAAAAATAAAATAAAGCGTACACATCATTTTACCTATATATAACATTTGCATTAATTCTTCAAATTGCTACTACAATAGTGTACAAAGTATTTTCTGCAATCAAGATTGTCAAGAATCAACTACGTGATTAGATTAGAGATCGATGATGAATGATAATCTAAGTCTAACTGTGATATTGAGAACGATTATTTGATATTAGTAACACAAAAATAACTATACAATGTTTCCAAATTATGAAAACGAGTAAACAGTGTTTGTAGCAATGCATTCTAATATTTAATTAATGTTATGTGGCTTGAAAATTTTTTGTAAGTTACTTTTGATCCTACAAGGAAGAATGTTCGACTTTTCCACTTATCAACAATACATTTTGATTCAATGAAGAAAAAAAAAAAAGAAATCTAGGTCACTATTGAGTCGCTCAAGGTAGGTCAAGAAAAATATATTGTTTTGATAACAAAATGAGTAATGTTACGTAGTCCCACTGGGATTACGACTCAGTTTATGTGGCGTTAATGTGACATTAAATGGTGATAAAATTAAATACTTATTCTCCCCGTCCCAATTATATATGCTTATTTTGTTTTTCATACGGATTAAGAAAACTTCTTAAATGTCATTGAAAAATTAATTTTTGTCAAAATCTTTTCTAGTTTACTTCTATTTAATTATCAATATGTAAAACTAAATTATTGTTGGAACTAATAAAAAATTTGAAGAAGAAAAAGAAGAAATGAGAGTTGTTCCATGTTTCCAAGAAGTGAGAAATGTGTGTATTTGAATGATTTCGAGAAGTTAACATATTAAATAGAGAAAATTTAATAAGCGTATATTGGTAAAGGAATCCAACGAAATATTTTACATTAGGAAACATGCCTATATATTTAGGACAAGAGAAAAAAGAAACTCAGCCAATATAATTGGGACGGAGGGAATATTTAATTTTACTTTTCATTTAACCTATCTAACACCATCTAGACTGAGGTTGTAATTCCAGTGAGATTAAGTAGCATTTCTCTAACAAAATATATGCCAAAAAGCAAATAATTTAGCAAAATCTACCATAATCTCGTTGGTTGTTTTTTTACTCACTTTGCAACAACTTGGGTTTTATCCGATAGAAATTAATTCTGCTTACATGGTCCGACTGAAAAATAGTAGTGCTAGGTCTGAAGTGTGACATCTTACGAACTTTCTGCATTTATAGTATAGACATCTGTATTTTTGTGGGTGCAAATAACAAAAGATATTGCTAAATGGAAAGTCTACAGAAAAAATGCTCAAGTTTACTGACCCTTTTCAATGCTAAATAAAAGAATTTAGCTAGATGTACATTCTCGTGTCCATCTAGCTTTACATCCCTGATCCCTCCTTGTGTGGAGGGTGGCGATGCATTGATGTAATTTCAAGATTCAGGATTAATGGTGTAGATGATGTCACGCACTATAATGTAAAGAATGATGTAAAAAGTAATGTACATGTAGCATGAATCAAATAAAATTGATGTTTGGGCCTGGACGCTATTGTCCACCTATGTAACAGATACATCAGAGGCAGATACGGAGTTAGGGGGTTTTATTATTATTATTATACTGAACTGATATATACCTTTAGAAATTTTAATTGGGCTTGGACAGGCCTGGGTTGCCCCCCTCCTTCTGTCCCTGATAATAGACTCCATGTTTGTTAAAATTGATGATTAAAAAAATATATTATATGTATTAAGAATTAGCACATAAGTGCACTTTAAGGCCATGTAAGTGGAACATGAAAGGTTAACAATCTTCTGAAATTTGAAATTGAATGGCATCGACCCTCTGAATTTGACGCAACAAAAACTTCACTACATAATAATTAGGTATAAATCAATAACTAATAGGAAAATGGGGTTTTTAGAATTGGATTAATATAGATTGGTCCTTACTATTTGTTATATTTCATAAACTAATGCTTGGAATTAGTGTTATAAATATACATTAAGATTGAATAGGACACTGTTGACCAAAATTAAAAAGAGTAACGACCATAATGGATATTTTATAGGTTAATTATATTGTCACCACAATTTTCCCCCCACCACATTTAAAGTTATAATGATTAAAGTACATTTTTAGCCCCGGTTTGGTTCAAATTAAAATCAAATTAAAATTTAAATAAGAGTCAGCAATTAATTTTAATTACATATATAATGGAATATACAATTTTTCAACCACATATTTTATCAACTTTTATCAAAATTTACTAAAATTTAATTTTTATCTAAACTAAAAAGGGGCTTAATAAATTCACCATAACTATTCTATAAATGGATTTTGCTATTTGTATATCAAAATTGTACATAAAGGGTTACATAATATGATGTGCAGAAAAAAGATTGTTTAAAAAAGTTGATTGTATTTTAAATTGACAAATGATATATTGTCATGTGATATTGTGTAACCCATTATCTAACATCTGATATACATGTAGCAATATCCTTTATAAATATAACCCGAAGCTACAAAAAATAGAAAATGAGAAATTTTACTGTACGAGACAATAAGGGTAACTACACAAAAGAGGAAGAAGGCACGGTAAAAAGCACCTAACATTAAGGCGTAGAAGGGAAAGATTTATAGCAAAAATTCCCCTGAAACGTTTCCACGTGTGATATACTCCATACCTATTGAAATACACAACATGGGTCGAACCCGTTTTCCAATAGCAAAAAGTGAATATCTCATTGACTCATGAATCATCAAAGGCTCGAACTTGCCTTCTCAAACATGTAGGCCTTCAAATTGAAAGTGGGCCTGGCTTATGCATTTGCTATCTTCTTCTTGTTCTTTAGTTAGAATTACTGATATGGAAATCAAACAAAAAACAGTAAATTTTTTTGTGGGATTTGGGGAAAAGAAAGAAATGGGCAGTTTGTTCTCCAAAGGATGGGGAAGAAAAGAAAAAAAACTCGTGTGGATCTGTTCATGGAATTTGTTTGATACCATGCTGTAATTGGATTCACAAGGCTCAATCTTGCTAACAAAAATTATTACATACAAATTTACAAATAAAAAAAAGAGCCAAGGTTGAGACAATTGGGGAAGAGGATGAAGTGGGGTGTTGTGGAAAATAAAAATTTAAAAATTTGGGATCGTAGGTTACATATACAAAATTTGGATTTAATTTGTAAAAAAATAAAAAGTTTTAGTATTAAAATTAAAATTATTCCTTTTTAATTTTGGCATATTTTACCATTTTTAAAGGCAAATTTGTCTGATCTTGACAACATGAGGTTTTTCACACAAAAGATTTCAAATATGAGGGAATTCTGCGATTTTCAATAGGTATGGAGATATATAATACATGAAAATGTTTTTACGAAGTTTTCTACTATTAATCCAGAAGAGAACAATAAACATAAGTTTGAAATTTTAAAGAGCCTTAAAGACTTTCAAGTTCTGCCATAGAATAAATGGCAAAAATATATATTATTTTCATAGTATTTGGACACAGAAGAAACTGGAAAATGGGAAAAAGAGAAGTAGATTTTCACTCTTTCGTCTAGCCTCATTGTTGAGGCCATGGCCATGGTCTCATCTTCTGAATCATTTCCGTTCAAATCAAAGATGATAGATGCATTTTTTTCAAAATATAGTTTATTTGTTGGACATGTTTCGTAATGTTTGGCTTTGCGATTAATGTACTTTGTTCTTAGTTTAATGGTCGTGATATTCACAAGTTTGTAGTAGTGTCTGCTACATTTTAATATCTAAAAAAATAAGATATTGTTGGAATATTTTGTATAGACTATGTTGTAACCATTCGTATTTGGGGTTGGTTTGCGTGGGTGAGGATAAGAATTTTTTTTTAACACTATTGGTGGTTGAAAATTGATATTTGGTTGATGTAATGTGATGTCTGGGGTGGGTGGGGCAATAAGGTTGTGTTGGCAAGAAGAATGTTTCATTTTTGTTCAAGGGAAATTGCATAAGGGTGGTCTTGGCAATGGGGTAGGTTGATGGATATGGTTTATGTTTTCGTGTCCACCCTGTTGTGGAAATGGTGGTGCAGGTGGCACGGTTAATTGAGGTGGGTGACATTGTGTGATACTAAAGGGAGGCTTGTGCCTGGTTCACACAACATAAATGAGTTAGTACTCATCACTGTTGATAAGATTGCAAGTCAGTAATTTTTTTTTTTTGCCATTTTGCATTTTTATGCTCTCAATTTGGTTGCAATCTGCAGCTCAAGTTGGGTGAAAACTGCTTGTTTTGAGTTTCTAAACAAGATGACATGCTTGATTTCTTTTTTCCACTCAAATTGTGTTTTTAGGGTCCATAAATATGGTTTCTACTTTGATTTTTTATTGGTTCAACTTTTTTTTTTTTAATCGTCTGCCAAAAACAAAACTGTCCCCTAAAAATTCATTTTCGTGTTGAAAAATTCTAGATTTTAGTAAATGAATCTACGTTAGTTTTTCTTTCTCTCTTCTGCATCTACTTGATTTTGTTTTCTAAACATTGTGTTTTTTTTTTTTTGCAATCATTCTGTGAATATGTGAGTGCTAATGCATTTTCACTAAGATGTTGATCAAAGATATTTTGAGTTTTAACTACTTTTTTTTGCCAGTTGAAATTTCTTAATCCAATAGCATTAGCATTCATAGATGAAAATAAATAATTATCATTTTGCCCTTCAACTAACGAATTTTGGATTAAAATTCTTCAAAGGTCCTTACATTTTACATTTTCGAAAGGCTTGAAACTTATATACTACAACTTAAAAGTTTGAGACCGTTCTGCACTTGTTTGAAAGGTTCGAAACCTCCATTGCAAATTTCTCACAAATGAAATTGTGGTGGTAACATAAAGTCATAAACTCCTTTTATACATAGTAGATGGTGACTATTCCCCATACCAATATATTTGATAAATAATCTCAATCGTCCATTTAAATTGATCTAATAGTCTAAATTTATTTATTAAAATAGGTCACACCGAGCCATTCAATACTCTTTCCCCATCCCAACCTAATCCTCTCTCTCTCTCTCTCTCCAATGGACTTGTACCATCTCCAAACATTGCCGATTTCATGAAAATTGTGCAACATTCCCATCATCTTATTTAGTCATCAATTTCCTATGTGGTGGCCATTAAATTTTTTTTTTTTTGGAGGTAAATGAGTTTTAAAATAGTGTTTTTCGGAAAATATGTGATTAAAAAATAAGAAAAAAATTCGAATTTATGTGTAAAATATTTTATTGTGTAAATGTATGGTTGAAAATGAGTTAGCGATTTTTATTTATTTTTTATTTTTGAAGAGATGGATGACAAACAAGGGCTCTAAATCATTGAACCAAATATTATACAAAAAAAAAAAAAAATTATTTTATTTCCCTCTATTTAAATTCTCAACAACTAATTTTTTTTTCAAAAATTATTTATTTACATATTCTATTACTTCTAAAATTCCTAAATAAAAAATTATACTTAATTAACTAAAATATTACATTTCAATTAAATCAAGAAAAAGTATTACACTTCATATCACAATTAACAAAAAAAGTGTACATTTAAAGTCACAATATAAAAAATTACATATAGTATAAAAACTTTCACAAAACAAACATAAAATTCGACTAGTTCTGTAATTTGATTCTTGAAATTAGTATATTCATCCAACAAATAATAAACTAATACATTAATGGGAGACAAACACACCCTAAATATTAAAAGGATATAATAGAAATTAAAATTTGTTGATAAAATGGGATCCAGTGCTTGTTGTTCACCTTAGGATTTCAAGAAAAATCACCTCGTGGAATATATTATAACCCCGTTTGTTTTGAATTAAATTCAGATTTTAATTTAAGTTACAGTCAAACAGTCAATATTAAATACATCTTTCATGGGTCTCATAACTTTTCAACCACACATTTCAAAAACTTATATCACAATCTACTAAAAATCTAATTTTAATCACCACCAAACGCCCAATATATATTTGTTTTTGCATTTGTGGAGATTAAGAAAGTGTACTTTATTAAAACTTATATCAACATGACTGAAATTCAAGAGAAAAGGGATAACAGTAGCAAGATAGTTTTCAAACTTTTATTTTCAACTTTTCATAACATAGTCAGTTCTTAGTGAATTTTCTTTGACATTTCTTGTCACAAAAACAAAAAAAAAAGGACTCTTTGAAGTTGACTCCGTTTAACTTTGATCATAGGATTAAGCTATTTGAACAAGGCCTACATGACCCCGTTCATCTAGCAGGGTCCTTTATCATATCGGTTAAACGTGGAATAGTGATCCAACAACCAAAGTAATTTTCACCTAATACCTAACTCTGTCAACATTTCCATGTGCACTCCTCTCTAATTGTTATTTTAATTAAAAGAATGAAAAAAATGTAATCTAAATTATTTCTAGTCAAAGATTTTATGGAATTATTTATGAAAAGATTGTGGTTTGACCCAATGAAATCCATGACTTAAATATTTAATTAAGAGCAAAACAATGGACAGTATCTTTGTCTCGCATTGTTGGCCGTGCTTCATGGTACTTTTATGTGCCTAAGTTTTCCACTCCCCTCGTTTGTCTGTAATAGCAAATTTTGCCCTTATCCTCGCCATTTTGGATTCTCTTCTCAACTACCAGTGGAATGTGGAGTGGGGTTGTTGAGCTAGTGAATTCATCGTCTTCTCATTTTCCATCCATGTAAAGCGATTACGTAATAAGATGAGTAGCTATAAATTAACTTTGTGCACATTTGAGAATAAAGGATTTTTCGTAGTTGTGTGTGTTTTAATCTACACAATCCATCCTCGAGGGAGTTGGACGGGGAGTGGGGGTGGAATTGGTTTTGAGTGAGCAAGCTAGAAGATTATTTATGACTAACGAACTATTACTAAAGAAACATTTACTTTAGGAGGGTGGCTCAGTTAAAAAACCTCTTCTATGCCCAAAAAGAAAAAGAAAAAGAAGATACTATAAGGAATACAAGAATAAATCAATAAGTAGAGGTGATACTAATTAAAAATAAATTAAGCCCCCTTGTTTGAGCTCTATTAAAATGAGATTTTGAGAAAAAATGAGTTTTAAAATACTGATATTTTAGAAAATGTGTAGTTAAAATTAAGAAAAAATTTTGTGTTTATTTATACTACTAATTTATGAGAGAATGTGTAGTTGAAAATGAGTTTTGAAAAAATGGAGTCCAAAACAAGGGCTGAGAGAAATACGACTTGGATAGTTAGAACATGTTTTTGTATATTTAAGGAGATTCCCGTGATACGAGTGACATGATATTAGTGGAACAAAAAGAGGTATATCAAAACTATCAATATTAGTTGTGATTGGTAGTGATTTTAGTTATTTTAAATTTATCGGTAAAATTTATTTTTTGTAGTGGAAAAAAGAACAAAGAATTCATCTCCAACTCATTAATTTTTTATTTAACTTTAATATCACATCGTATGATGATCACTTCTGATGAAGATAAATAGCATTATTCCTCTCTTGACAAGGAATGTATGTTTGATGCAGTGATGTTGATTTGGGTTGTGCATTTCAACGTAAATTCTCTCCCCATGAACATCACGAGATTCATTAGTAACATTCCCCTTAGAGGTGTCAATTCGGGTGGGTCGGGTCGGCCCGCCAACTTATGAGTTCGGTAACAACCCGCGTGAAAAAAAAGTCCGCCTGCTACGGGTTTTGGGTCGGCCCACAAATTTTGAACTACAACCCGACCCGCCCACTGACCCATCCGGGTCGAGCCCATACGGGTCGCGGGTCACGGATCGCGAGTCGTTCCAAGAATTTTTTATATTGATAGCAATTTTTTTTTGTTTTTGTAAAATGTAAACTAAGAATTGAACAAAATGATAAATTCATATTTATACCAAAAAATGTTTACATAGAATTCAAATTTAATATCACATGAATTATTTATAACTTTGCAAAGTTAAATTTATTTCAAACAAATAACACA
>OU503055.2:12892067-12916240 GCA_912172775.2 Fraxinus pennsylvanica
CATCCTCTTCGCAAAGTAAAGAAATTTGTGATTGTAAAACTATAAATGTTCTTACTAAAGAAGAAGAACTTATCAAAGAAATCAGTGAGCAAATTCCTGATCAAAAACTAAAAAGCAAATTCAATTCGCTTCTTCCTTCAACATCTACTCCTGAAACTTTCAATCTTCAAGAGGTTCTCAATCGTTTTCAAAAATCAAAATTTGTGATATCTACCTCTGACCTCTATGCAGAAGTTAAGAAAAGATCAATGTTATTTCACGAATTCAGCTTTATATATATTTATTTATTTATTTATATAAATAAATATTTATATATATGTGTATGTATAGGTCAAAATTTCTGCTTTTTGAAATGTGAAAATTGTTTTGTTATTTTTGAATTGAGAATTGATTTACTTTTGAAAATGAGAATTCTTACCAAACATACCCTTTATATATATGTGTATTTATATGTTAAAATATCTGATTTTTGAAATGTGAAAGTTGTTTTGTTATTTTTGAAATAGGGTAAAAATAAAGTAGGAAAACTGAATTTTTCCCCACCTCTAATTCGCCTTTAACTCTTTGTCCTTTATTGGACCAAGAATTCTCCTTTATGCTACAATATTGAATAACCTGAACATAAAAGCAGGTTGAGAATTTTTTATAATTTATATTATAAATATAAAAATGAGTGGTGAATAAATGAATTGTATTTGTATTCACACAACGTATTGACAAAAAAAGTAGATTTGAACAATTATAAATAGTGCCAAAGAAGCCCTTATTAATCTAAATTCATCATAGGACAGACCATACGAGAAATTAGAACTAAAGTTCGTAGAATATTTTAGATATAGTAAAAATTGAACGGAAAAGAAAAAATGAAATTTTGTTTATTGTATTGTTAGGTTTTTAGTTGTATTGGCAATTTTTTTTTAGACAAAAGGATTATTGTAAAAGAATAGGATTATTACTAAATAATTGTAAAAGGTAAGGAGTCTTTGAAGAGTAGTATAGTCCTTGAAGGAGTCCAAGATATCCAAGAAGATTACATATAATCAAGGAAATACAATTAGAAGTCTAAAGAGTATCATTAAAGAGTATCAAAGAGTCGCACAAGTTATGTTTCAAATTCTCAGTCGTAACTTGCAACACATTTTTCACATAAAAAATTGGAATTTGGAGAAGGATATTCTAGAGGAATTGTATCCATTTGAGTTAGTTTTTCAACGCATTTTGAGTCACTTCAATCGGATATCGAGAGACAAAATTATGATAAAAAGACCTTAAGCTGCTACTTGGATCTCAAGCGACGGTTGACATTCAGAAATATGTTTTGCTTCAAACACTTGGTTTTTCGATCTTTTTTCATCTGAAACACTTTTCCCTATATATATATCCTTCCATATGAACGTTCGAAAGTGTGTTGAATCATATTTTCCATAGAGATAATTCATTTGAAAATCAAAACACATTCATTGATTCAAAGATTCAACCACTATAATTTGAGCCATAATTTCATCCAAACTTTGATTTATTGATTTAACCATATTATTTCATATTAAACCACAGATCAAAACACACAAGATCTTTCGATCAAACACCAAACTATCTAATCTATCGGAGAGAAATCGATATCAGGGATCGGGAGCTGTTGCAGAAGCACAAATTCAGGAGGACTAATGTGAGGTACCAGAAGTCAGGATTTGTTTTGAAGGAGCACACCTCCAGTAGAATCAAGCGATATTGCAGGAATTGAGATCCGAATTTCTACGGGGTAGACGGGTCTGGTCCGTACTGTAAATTTGTTTCGATTTATAGTAGATTATTGACAGACAAAGTGCCCAGAGTTTTTACTCAATTGAGGGTTTTCTACATCATCAAATTTTATGTTATTTACTGCTTTAATTATTGAATATGGTATTCAAACTTAGGATAAATTGACTTGTTTGATCTAACCATCTAGAAACAATTAAAAAATGATTTGTTGCTTTTAATTGCATAATTCCGCACACTGTGTCTAAATATTCATTAATTTCTAAAGAGTACTCTTTATTGTAAAAAATCATATTACTTGAGTTGATACTGGTGGGACACGACTCAACTACTAATGGCATTACACTCTATCTCTCTCAATTATTACAAGACAAAATATGGCCTCATTTTTGTTGCTTTCCTTTTGGAAAAGAATATTCATTTTGTGTTGTTATTTTTACCCTAGATGGACCATCTTGAACTCTTCTTTCCCTTTTCCTCATTTTTTTTCGATCCCTAATTAAGTGCAGAATCGGATTGATGAGAAAATCTTCATGTCTAGAGCAAGCTGCAATGTAATGGTAAGCAAGAACAAATTCTCTTCAAGTGTCCTCGCTGTGATTCCATTTTCTACTACAAGTCAATAACTACAGTCTGTCTCAACCAAGGCACGTCTGTAAATCTTGCAAGCGTTACTAGAGGCGGAACCCTTAGAAACGTTCCAGTTGGGGGTGGGTTTAGGAAGAAAAAGAGGGTGAAGCAGCCACCGCCAGTCCGCCAGCCTCCACCGCCACTACTGGTTGTGCAAACCCTTCCTCTGCTTCAAATGGAACTACAAAACCCAGTACAGCTTGCCTAGTAACCCTATTCAGCTCAATCTTACGTATCCAATGTGGAATTCTTCCAGGGTTTCTGCATTTGATATTCAGCATCAGATTAATGGACCTGGATTAGAGTTTTCATCGGTACTTATGGTGAGTGATCATATACAACACAATGTCTACAATAATGCGTTTATTTCTACTGAGCAAATCCAAGATGTTACCAATCCAAATTCAGTTCTTTCAGGAACTGAATCTTCAACTTTTGATTCCACTTCGACAATGGCTTCTTTGCCTGCTTCTAGCCTTCAGCAACAAAAAATCGTTTCCACAGGCATGAAGGATATTCAAGTAGCTACTAACTTTCCAGGGTTGTCCCCTTTTACAGAAATCCAAGCAATGTACCCAACTGAACAGATAAATTCTGCAGATCTTTATCAATTATGGAACACAACTGGTGGTAATACTTATGTTTGATCCTTCAAGAATGGGTTCTTCTGTCCCTTCTCTGATTTAGCAACATATATATTTTTCTGAGAAAGCTAATTTTTTTTCTTTATTTTTCTTGGTCTATCTCTCTTCATTTCTACTGAGTTCAGAGAAAGAAAAATCAGCCAGATTGTTTGCGCTGAGAGGAACCTCGGATCCTCCTCTCCTCATCGGCCAAGGTTTCATTAGCAACCACATTTCTTTTCCTTTTTAATGCGTGTTCTGAGTATGTCCATTAGGTTTTGGGCTGGGGAGATCGCTTTTGGTTCTTCTTCTCTTTATAAGTATTTTTTAAAGGTTGGGTATGGTATGGTATGGTAGAGAGAGATATTGAATTTATCTAAATGTTGTAGTATATCTTGTTAAACTTTAATGTTCCTCTTGGAATTAACTTTTTCATTACAAAATTTGGATTTTTGGAATGATTAATTTGGAGTGCATGTTAGTTGATGAGAATTCATTCTCTGCGTACACAATGCATGCATTAAGCCCCTATTTGGTTTAGCAAAAAAATTGATAAAAACTTAAGTTAAAGTTAAGATTTAATTTTAACAACGGTTATGAGATCCATAACTTTTATCAATTTTTTAACAATTTATTTTGCCCCTTTGTTTAGCTAAAAATGAGATTTTTAGTAAATTTTAATAAAAACTTGTGAAATTTGTAATTGAAAAGTTGTTTCTCAACAAATATACGGTTGAAAATGAGTTAAGAAAAAAAGAAAATGAAGACCAAACGGGCTTCATCACTTTTATCAAAATTTAATAAAAACTAGGTTTTAGCTGAATCAAACATGTGCTAAATTAGAAGATCAATGCATTGAATTACGTTACTTAATAGTTTATGATTCAGTTTGAGCGGTTTGTGATCAATTTTCAAATCAAACCACTTAAAGCAGTTTGAAATGTTTTCAAATCAAATCAAACCAATTCAAACAACCATTTTTTTTTCGATTTGGTTCGGTTTAAAACTACAGTTTAACAAAAAAAAAAACATATATCAAATAAATTAAATCATTAATATTAATCTATAATTTCACGTTAAAATATAAGCAGTATCATTAAAAATATTACAAACCAAAGTTCTATAATTCTAATCATTATTATGCAACAAAACATGATAGAAATATTTTAACTTGCTAGTTGATACTAATTGGCGCAAACATGAATTCTCTGCATAGAGATAATAATATAGTATATGTTCATTGATTATAGTGAAAGAAAATTAATTGAAATATGAAATGTGATAATATCTTCTATATTTTTTTGTGAATCATCCAATGCTTCCACCTTATCTAAATATTAACGAATCACAAGCTTCCTTGTAACTATGCAACCAAATTTTAGGACAAATAACTGCCTCAATCATATTTGTATTAAACGAACTCCTGGAAGAAACTAGTTGGAAATGTAGACTCAAAAAACAACTATGGATATTTGAATAACACTACAACAAAAATGGCTTTTTGCAACATGAAAAAGACAACATTCATTGCTTGAATGTTGCTAAAGAGGTCTATAGCAACATTCTCATAAGTAAATGTTGCAATTGGTTAATACTTAATATAATTGAGTTTTGGCAACAATTTTTAAATCCATGTTGCTATTGTCCTTTTTGCAACGTTCATTGGTCGTTGCCAAAAGTTTACATATTTCGTGTTTTTTGCAACGGTCATTGCCTCTTGTGAAAATCGACATCTTTTGGAACGGTTGGGTGAGCGTTGTAACAACTGACTCCTTTGCAACGTTTGGGCAAACGTTGCAAAAAATAATCTTTTGCAACATTCATTGAACGTTGCAAAAGAGTCAACATATTCATTTTCACTGTTTACAACATAAAAATAAAAATCAGATCTCTTCTCCAAAAACCACGTCTTCCATTCATGCTCAAAGCCCTAAAATTCGATCCGTTTGCAGCTTTCTCCAATCAAATGTTCTCTTAACCAGTCGTCCACGTCTTCCATTCATGCCCAAAGCCCTAAAATTCCATCAGTTTGCAGCCTTCTCCAATCAGATGTTCTCTTACCAGCCGTCACTGTCAGTTCTCTTACCGTCGGTGAACTCCTGGTCATCGACTTTCCTTCTCATTTTCTATCCTTTTCGTTCTCTCTTCGCTTTTCCGCTCGAACCGTCTTCTGCTTTCCAGATTTCACTGGTAGATTCATCCCAAACCCTTTTATCATTTCCACGTTTCTTAAGATTTCCCCAAATCAATCTTATGATTTTCTCAAAATTTGGTGCTGGATGACAATTCGGGAGCAAGCCTTCAAAGTGCAGGCTTTGAAACTGGTTGCTGAGTTGCTGTAGAATCTTGGTGTTGTAGTACTCTTTTAAATTGTAATTTTAAATTGTGAATAGTGCAACCCATAGGCGATGTGTATCAGCATAGAATTTTTTTGGTTAAAAGTGTTGATAGTTTGAAAAGTTACCCTAGAGTTCCAACTTCACACACACGAGCAAAACACTCACATTTCAGAATGCAGAAAAGAAAGGTTGCTGGTTGTGGATTGTTACATACATGTTTTTGTTTGAAATTAGACTTATTTCTTTAGTTTCACTTGGTTTTCTATCTCTTTTCTCTATGTACGGCTTCGATTTGTCATGTATGTTTTAATTTCTTGAGAAAATGGTTGTTATTCCTATTCAGACTACGCTTCTAAACGAAGGCTGGAAGTATCTTATTAAAGGGGTCTTGATTAGGTGTTGCGGGCTGGAATTGGTCTAGGTGGAGTTCTAGGTGAACCTTTCAACTGGACAAAGAATTATAGCTCACCTCCAACAACCTTATTCATTAGATTGCATTTTCATGGAAGCAAAATATCAACTATGATATTCATGGAGACTTAATTTAATTCACTTTCCTTACAATATGAATCTTATGCTCTCACACATTTGTTTGTGTTACAAATTACCAAGTTTACTTCACAATTTGAATTGTTGTTGTTCAATGTTTTATAGTATCATAATGGACAAAGAATGGCTGCAATTGTTAAGGTTATAATCTAAAATAAAATCTTATAAATCTAGTTACAAAATCTAAACAATAATAAAATTGATCATAAAATTGTTGTCGTAGATTTTCAGAACAATACAGAGATGGAGCATGGAATTTTGTTGAAATAGATCGTAAAAAGCTTGATACCAGAGATGGAACATTACGGTACTTTTCTAGTTATTGATTGTACATTTTCCGTTCAAAACTTGATACCATTTCTTATATTTGTGATAAATATAGCAGAGGTTCAATGTCAGCAACTACCATAAAAAAATGACTTTTCAATGTATGAGAACGTATTGGAGGACATTCAAATCAAGATTGAGAAAACAAATCAAACTTCAAGTACCATCCGTTGTGAATAAAAAATGCGCTATTGCCCTTCTTAGACCGACGAATATAAACTGTGAAGTATGGGAAAAATTTGTAGAAGATACTCTTTCTCCTGATTTTCAAGTAAGTTATATTTTCATATTGATCTTAAAATTTTTATTTGATTATCGTTGACAAATATTGTTTTCTTTAATAGAAAAAAAGTTTCAATTTCACCAACATGAGAACTAATCAGAAGCTTCTTCATACTATGGGTCAAAAGAGTTATTCACGTACAGCTCATGATCTGGTAGAATTACAAACTATCTTTATTTTTCTGTATATGTCTCTATTGATTTTCTATACGCGTCTATAATTACTAGATTTTTATTGTAGAAAAAGAAGAATCCAAATATAAAAGGATTGAGAACAAGAGTATGGACTTATGGACATCTTCGAAAGGATGGAAAACCAATAAATGAAGCAGTTGCTGAAACTTTGGTATGTGTGTATGTATGTATATGTGTGTGTATCTACTGCTAGAATAATATTTAAGTTCCATAAGTTCAGAAAAAGATAGAAGATTGTGCAAAGTTGATTTATGATACACCAGCAGAAAATTCTATCCAAGACGATGCTGTTGCTCGAATTTTAGGTCCTGAGCATCGTGGAAGGGTAAGGGGACTTGGACTTGGAATTACACCATCAAAAGTAGATGGACATATACAAAGCAATATGAGAGTGAGAGAACTTGAGAGCAAGGTTGAAGTACTAGAAGAAAATGTTGAAACACTTTTCAAGCTATCTTAGGTTATACTTTGCCATTATATATAATATGATAGCATAGCTTAATATATATATCAACATGTAGAATAATTTTTAAGTTTTTGTATTATTTTACAGAATCAAAACAAGAATGTAGAGGACATGAGTTCACGTGCTTTTACTCCACAGGTTTTTGTATCTTATATTATTTATTATTTGTTCAATATAAATTCAGACTATATCATACTAGTTTTAAAAGGAATATTTTTATTTTACTGCGAATTTGTAGTCCCTCCAAGGAAGAGGTACAGAGGGAGGTATTGCACCGATGGAAAATGCAAGGTGTCAACTATTGCATTGGCACATGTTTGAGGAGGATGAAGTTGTAGGTAAAGTGAAGATTACATCAATAGACCCAAGTGAAAATGTGCATCACATTCCACTCGGACGTGATTATTGGAAGGTTTGGGTTGATGAGGTGCATATGAGTAATTTACCCTTACATAGACCTATAGATGAATTTCGAGTTCTTAGTGAAGCCATGGAAAGTACTGTAGTTTGGCCAAAGAGTTGTGCTAGACTTATTTGACGAATGTACTTTATATAATTCTACATTTTTTCATTTATGTATTTCGAGTTCTTGAGCGTATGATTTAATTTCTCATATAAATGACGTTAATCAGCTTCTATATTTTTTCTTCCTTGCAGTTAAACGGAGCCGAACTGAGTTAAGGAAAGAATTTAAAACAGAGTTTCCTTGTGCCTGTGTCTTCTTGGAGAGTCTATGTAAAAGGATTGGTCTGGAACGTCTCATTTGAAGCTTTTGTTATATTGATTGTGTGCATTATGATGGGAGTATTTGATATACACACATTTTGGACTTTTTCGTAGTTTATTTGTTGCAATGTCTCTTTAGCCTGATGGTATATGTCCTTGAATTGTCATTGGTACGCATCTTCAATATTGGAGTGCATATTATATTTTGATGAAGTAATTGTGATCATGTTTATTGTCTTAATGAAGTTACTTTTAAATTTATTGTTGTCTTAAAATACTCGTGTACAAATTGCTGTAAAAAGGTTTAAATTCATAGGTAATTGCAATAAAAAAAAATTAATGTAAAAAAAATTTGACATTTGCAACAGTCAAAAAGAGTTGCTAAAAGAGAAGAGAAAAGAAATTGCAACGGTCCCTGAACGTTGCAAAAAAGCCATTTGCAACGATCGTTGAATGTTGCAAATGGATTTTTTGCAACGTTCAAAGACTGATGCAAATGACCATTTTTGCAACGGTCCCTACGTTCAGGGACCGTTACAAATGACTTGTTTTGCAACGTTCAGAGACCGTTACAACCGATGCAAATGACTTGTTTTGCAACGTTCAGGGACCGTTGTAAATGACATGTTTTGCAATGTTCAATGACCGTTGCAAATGACTAAGACTCTACGGCAACATCGCATCCCAAAATAAACGAGCGAACATTGCTAAAGGTAATAGGCAACGTTTTTTGCCCGTTGCGAAATGTAATTTTTGGCGTAGTGTAACAACATATTTTTAGCAATTTGGTGGAAAATATTGTATTATTTGCATTCAATTTCCACCAAATTAAAGTAATATGTCGAAAGGCTCATTAATTAGATCTTTAAAATGAAATTTTAAGTAAGTCATCAAATCATTCTAGCAATTAACGAAAAAATCTAGAAATTAAGTTAAAATGTAAATAGTTAATTGAATGACCCGATCAGGAAATTGAGACGAAAATAAGCAAAAAAAAAAAAAAATTGTAGTGCGCTAAAAATTTAAAAGAGTTGGGAACAAATTAAAATAAAACAACACAATTATCAATAACATAACAAATATTTACCAAAAAATAAGAAAATTTGGATAAAGTAACTTGAAAATTTAGTTGAAATTCGAGAAGATTATTAGTAGAGGAAAAGAATTGTATGAGTTTGAATTAAAATCTAAATTTAATTGTCTACTCAATTGTAATGGACAGTTGATTAATATGGGTCAACGTCAATTGTTCAACACTTCACCCAATTTGAAGGTTTTGCATTCACATTTATAATGATCGATGGATATTAGGACATGATTTAATTATTAATTGAGATATAAAATTATCTATTTATGTATTGAGTTTAATTATGTTATGCCTTATATGCATGTATATTTTTAATTGGAATGTGTTTAATTTTAAGGTCGGCTAAAATTATATATATCAGAATTGATCTATTAAATACTTAGGTTGTATGACACACTACAATAGATTAACGATTGATTACAAAACTAATTACACCACATAGAGATCGGAGTGTTGTTTTAAATTGATGAGGGACCAATTTGAAGCAACTGAAAAATAGTGACTATTGAGTTACTACTATTATTTTATATGGTTATGGTTCCCATTTGTTGGTGTTTTTGAGTTTCTTTACATCCCCATCAATAGAGAACAAAAATTGAAGTGAAGATCATCAATCATTTAGAAGATTCTAACATATTCAGGCAAAGAATCAGATTACTATAGATATATGTATGTTTTATATTTTGTTACTTTCTCGGATTTCAACATGGAGATGTATCTATGGTTTAATATTGAGAATTAAGGATTTGATTATTGTTTTGATCGATAATCCTATTATTTTTTTTATCAATTACTTGATAATATATTAATCTAAAATTATTCTATTTTACACGATCAAATTTAATGGAATAAAGTAAAATAAAATAATTTCTCAAAATTTTAAACGAAACGTATTTTCTAATTTTTCCTTTTTGAGATCAATTTTTTAAAATAAAAAATCAAACGTATTTTACCAAAAATCGAAAATAAACTCAAAACGAAAAATCTAATCTTGAACAAATATGTCGTCTGCTAGCTGTCCCAATAAAATCTCTATACCAATTTAGATATAAAAATAACTGGAATTAAAAAAATTCCTATTCTTCGATTCTCATATCACCGTATGCGTATAAACACATCTCACGAGAAGTTTCTGGTTAATAGTTAATAATTTAATTACTTACTGCTGAAGCAACAATGAGTAAAGAAATGGCCATGACAAATTTTCTGATTTAATTAATTGTGAAATCATACTCAAAGTCCATACAGAATACGACAATTGCCATTAGACTGACGACATCCTTCACAACGTTATCCACGCAAAATTGAGAATATATAAATATTTTTATATAGAGAGAATTTGCAGTCTTCTTTATTATATTCGTACTTCAGTGAAGAGATATATGCTACTTTGTTCAAGCGGAAAATGTGAATAAAGTCTTCTATGGGTTATGTTGGAAATTTTTCGAATAATATTGTTTTGATATAATAGGATGAATGGATGATTTGTACGAGTCATGTATCAATAATAGAATAAGGATCCACGGGGAAGATTCAAAGTGACAGAGGTCGAAGTGGCTGGCCGAAGGCCGCGGAATGCATACCGACTTTTGCTGTTGGAAAACTAAGTAGATTCGCAAGCAATCTAAGTTAGTTGTATATATAGTCTTAATATATTGAGTCCCCGTTTGACACCCATTTTTTGGCAAAAATTCATTTTGCTACAGTGCATCGTGGGAAAAAACAAGAGAAATCAATTTCTTGTGTCAGAGGATATAATTATTCCATTTGACCGTTTCATTACTAACTACCGATTTTGCCCAGAAATCAATTTGCAAATCTGCACAACACCTCCTCAACTGAAGGGCATTATTGGAATTTTATCAAATAACACCACCAGCTTTTTCAAAATAACCTGCTGTGTCAGATGAAAATGAGATTATCAAGGATAATGGGGCCCACGCGTATTGCAAAATCCTGTTCAAAAATGGAAAAAAAAAGGGGGGTGTCAACCGGGGGCTGATTATCCTATAGTTTTAGAGGAATTCTTCGATAGTGAAGCTACTTATTCTAATGCATTGCCAAATTTACAATGACAAGTCTAGATATTTGGTTTAAGATGTAATTCAGTAAGACAACTAATTTTACAAGGTTTAATCCCCATAGACTATTTCGACTTAAGTCAAAACTTGGCAAAATCCTTTGACAAAAGGCTTTGAAAGGGATTTAGTCTAGAAAATATTAAAAGGAATGAGATTGTGGCCAATAAATAATCATCAATGATGAAAATTTGACTTAGCACTTGATACTTAAAAGCTCTGAAGTTCAATGAGTAAAGTACATTATTTAAATGATTGCAAATACTAAGACTTGATCACAAGATTAAAGTGTTTGATAAACGTATCAAGAAAGGAGGTGTTGAGCTATCAAGCTCTTACTAGGTGTATATAGATGCCCATAAAATACTTTAGATACGTAAGTATTCTCGACAATTCTACCTATATAAATATCGGGGATGATGCTGCCCCCAAAGTGGTTGGCCAACTACTTAAGATGTTCAAAAATTAAACCAGAGTGTAGGACACATGACCTATTCATGCATTGATTTATTCACGCACTGATTTATTAAAAGATTTTTGAAGTTTGTGCATGGAGTGCTTTCAATTAGTCATATAGGATCGCTATTTCAAAACCAAGCTACCATGTCACATTTGTTAGTATTTGAAGTATTTTCATTGAGACGAGGAGAGGTTCAAGTCTAAAAGACCGTTTCACTTATTAGCGAACTTATTGAGTTTATGTGAGAGAATTTTCAAATTCTCTGTTTCGTGCACGAATAAAGGAGTTTTTGATGTCTAGATTTTCATTATTCTTAAGAATCAACAGTATCTAAAAGATGATCATGTTGCGGTCAATGATGGGGGATTTGGGGGGACTCCCAGCCCATTGTCATTTTTTATGGGTAAATTTGTTTAAATGTTTGTGCTACATGTAGACAATGATTTACATACACATGATGTCTTGAGATACGATTGAGTCTTTTTTTTTTAACTAAAATTTTTTTTCTCTTTTTTTGACACTTCATCTGTACATAAACAATAATATAATTCCTTATGAATAAGTGGCATTATTCATTTTTTTTAATTAATAAAATAAATTATGCGTAATTTTTTTTAATATATTAGCCCAACTTAAAATAATTTTTAGTCAAATCCTGAATCCATCTTTGATTGCGATATTGTTTTGGAATTCCGATAACGCGTTCATTTATTTATTTATTTATTTATTTTTGTCGTTTTCGACCATACATTAGTTAATTAGTTTATAATTGAACAAATAAAACACCCAAAAACATGTGGGGTAGCAGAATATCGACTGATAATCTCTATACATTATTTATAGAGAGAACAAGAAAAAAGGTTCTAAATGCTGTAAACGTGGTACTCCGTGATTGGACCATGAAATGTTATGATTATGTAGAATCAAATTGACCAAATGATAGCTATCCAAGACCAATTTGCATGGAATGGAATTACAGGGGAAAAAAGGAAAAGTGTCCCAAATTTCAATGTCATGTACATGGAGTTGTGGGGTTAAAGCAGGACAGTACTGGATCCTTTGTAAAGCCGACCAATACTAAAGAAAAAGAAGATTTTGGCACACCCAACGTATCCACTCATGATTTGGTCCATCCGCGGACAAGGCCACTCTAATTTCACTATCTAATATTCCGACTCCACTTCCATTACCTAACTATAATATTTTCTCAATTTAATTCTTATCAACACATCTTTTATATATATATATATATGGAATTGATTTTGCCTAGAAATTATTTTACTGAAATTTGTAATTAATTGTGTTTGATTGGCACCTGAAAAATGTTGAAATTTTGAATATTTTGGTGTTTGTTTGACTTTGTTTTTCAGGAAATTGTTAATTAAAGAGAATTTTTTTCACAATTATGAATAGAATTTGTTTATATTGCAAAAGATAAAAAAATATATTAAAAAAAAAAAGCAAAAGACAACCTAGAAAACTAATTCCCACCCCTCAAAATCAATGAAAACTCACCGTGTGAAGCAATCCAAGAACTGCAAATGTCAAGAAAGCTTTTTGGATCAAACAAGACATTTTGGGTGGAAATGGAAATTTTTTTCCATTTTCCATGAAAATGGCCTCGATCAAACAGGCCATTAATTCCATTTAGACGCTCAAAACTATCAGTCATCATTCCTCAAAAAAAAAATCATAAAATGTTACTACTTTCTTTTTCGAACAGAAACAAAAATATAAGGGTTTGAGTTACTCTTAATGGCATTAATCTTTTAAAATGAAACTCCAAGACCTTATATCGCATCAGATTATCAAAGTCCGTAGACAATATTTAAATTATATACAAATTAAATTAAGTGATTAAACATGTTATTAAAATAAAAAGTATATATGATGATTTTCAAGTCTCATCATCATAAATTGTACACGTGAATCAACGTTAATCGAAGTTTACATGTTCGGGTGGGAAGTCAAATTAGTTTGCAGTTCAAGCTACATAACTCACAACGTGTATTTTTTACCCAATAATTTCCCACTTTATGTTAATTGGTGCTTTATAAAGTATTAGTATTTAATTAATTAAAGTAAGCCAGCCGTGTGAAAGTGTCACTTTCGAATATAACTTTAGTTGTGGTTGTGTGCCCTCAATTGTTTATCTAACTAAACCACCATCGTGTCAATATCCCGTTTATAAAGAAAGGAGAATACTTTTTTGTACATAACTATTTACATAATATTTTACGTAATGACGGTGTATCAAAATATAAATGGAGAAGTTATTTGATTGATAAGATTTTGATTCAATTAAATCTCGTAATATCTTCCGTTGGTAAACTATTATGTAAATTATTATGTATATGTCACACAACCCATAAACTAATTCCCTAGCACATAGATGAGAGTGATGCATATTGTCAAATGTGGAAATTCTCTCTCAAAATTCGAGTAATAGTTCGTATTTAATACAAGTGCACATCATGCATATATTGCAACATCACGTTCGGTACGCAGTTTGAATACTGTAATAAATGAAATTTTAGCATTTTCTTAATACTGTTCAAATTTTCTTTACCAATTAAGCCCCTGTTTATCTACCATTAATCCAAAAAATTGTTTGCTACAGTAAGATTCTCCACCAAACATTCACCCAATAAAATATTCTACACACAAAACAATAAAATTACTTTAATTTTCAACCACACATTCTCCAAAAAACACTATTCATTACACTGATTTTCTCCCAATAATGGGAGACAAACAAGCTCTAGACATGCCCGAAAAAGTCAATATATATGTATATAAATGGAAAAGCTTATTAGTAGAATATTGAAAAAAAAGTCAACATTATATGTACATCATATAATGTACATCACATTAAACATGCCCGAAAAAATCTATGTATGTATATATAATCATGTGAACTTCTAGCGTAATATTGTTAATATTGTAATGCTCATTCGGAATGGAAAAATTCTGATCTTATGAAGTCCTAGCAAAGATGGTCCAATATCGTTCGTTTTTTGGTGCTCTAAAATTCGGTCAAACAATTAATAACATTTATCGTATGAAACCCCGACACAATATTGTAACGTTCATTTTTTCGTGTTCTAATGTTTGATCAAATAAAAAGAAATATCTTGCATAACATTTTTTTCAAAATTATGAAATTTTGTGCAAAAAGAATCGATATATAACTATGCCAGTATTAATCTTTCTTAGAAAAAAAGAAAAAGAAGAAAAAAAGCCACAAAATTTGCAAACATTTATAAACATTTCATTATGCTTATGTTTGGTCCGGATTAAAACATGATTTTAATCCAAGTGAAAGTCAAACAATCAATATTAACCACATATTTCATGGGTTTCACAACTTTTCAACAACACATTTCAAAAACTTCTATCAAAATCTACTAAAAATCTAATTTTAGAGTAATACTACTTGCAGTGGCTCACTGCAGTAGTCGCCCTATGGGGCACACACATGACATGTAGTTATTTGATGTATTAATGTGATAGTTTTTTTACCACATTTAATGCATCAAATACACACTTGATATGTATGTGCCACATAGGACGACTGCTGTAGTGAGCGACTGCAAGTAGCATTATTCCTAATTTTAATCTCCTTAAACACCCCCGTAAGTATTCTATTCAATTTTTAAGCACCTACTACCATTAAAATTTGGCCGCGGGGTGAGAGAGAGTTACAAATGACAAATTAATAGAATTAAACTGTCGGTCGAATGCAGAATGATTAAGAATTTAGACCAGACATTTTGCTAATTCATAAAGGTTATGATGGTCTATAAACCCTAGTTAACAAGAAAATCACTAAAGCAACTTCTTTTCTTTTGCAAAATTGGTTAAATTTGATTTAAAGCTACAAAGGTAAATGGCATAAACATTGATCGAAAAGTAAAAAGGGTCTGCGTTGCAAACCTAATCCAACACAATTCCTCTTTAGTAAAGAAGGTAACAACACATTTTTATTACATATATATGTGTGTGTGTGCATGTATTTTCTTTCCATACAATATGAAACTTAAAAACTATTTCGATCCCAAACGAAATTAATCGTATACAAAGAAACCTAATATTCAACCACAAAAATATAAGAGAAATATTGTGTTTGCAGTGTCTACAGAACTCGATAGAGTCACGAGATGGTATCATTAGGATTAGTAAAATTTACTGAGATGGATTATAGCCGGGAAGGTTATCAGGCCATTGATTTGGGTTGATTGAGAAACCCATTCCGCTGCTGTTGGTGGTGGTGCCAGCGGTGTTGTTGTTCCAGAAATCTGGGGTTGAGGCTGAAGAGGTGGTGGCGTTGCAGATGAAGTTTTGAGTCCAAGAACCAAGAGGCCTTGGTGGAACCACGTAGTGCTGTGATGGGAAAGTTTCATTCTGATGTTGGATTTGTCCCGCTGGAAGATTCATCCCTTGCAAAAGTGCCATGTTCGCACCACCACTAAAATGATGGCCACCACCCAAATTCACTGGCACCTGATTGATTCTTGGCTGCTGGTTTAGGGATTGCATGGAAGCAAAAGTGGACAAGAATTCTCCACCAGGATATAAGGAACCAATTGAAGGCAAGGTCCTCACAGATTGGTTCCCGGGTAATATCCCAGAATTCCCCAAAATCCCACCGGCGATGCCAATCAAATTCTGCTGTGGAAGTGCTGGTATTAGAGGTTGAGTTCTTTCCCTGTCGCCACCACTGCTCGAAGACGACGATGGGCCTTTGCTCCGCTTGTTCTTCCTGCAGCCACCGCCAACGGGGACGTTCCTCATGGTCCCCCCTTGAGTCCAGTACCTTCTGCAAGCCTTGCAGAAATAACGCGGTTGAGAGAGGCTGTAATTGTTGAAGTAGCAGAATTTGGTGTTGACGGAGTCACAGCGAGGGCACCTTTGCGGCGGAGGAGGTTGGTGGCGAGCCATTTGCTCCGGCGGCTTCACTCCGCGTCGATTTTGCTGATCTTCCTGCCCTTCTCCTCTCCCTTGCGCTTCCATATATACTTCCCTCCCTTTTCTACGTTTATTGTATGTATGATTTGGGTAAGTGTCTAGTTTTTTATATAAAAGTAGAAGTCTGTGTTTTGGCTTGTAATTTGTGATAGAAGAGATTATTCAACGCTTATGAATATGTATGCAATCTGATGGGATTACGAGAATCAGATGATGCAGTGGTAAAATGGTGCATGAGATTTCATTTCTTCTCTACCTACCCACCTTAAAAACAATGGATTTTCTACAGTCCATAAATGATTAACTGAAATTCGAAATCTAAATCTTTCTTGTAATATCTATCTAAACCCACAAAATCTACTAGGATTTCATGCCCTAATTGATGTTTAATACTGGAAAGAGATAAAAAAAATTGGGTGGTGCATGTAGAGCTTTAGAGAGAGCTGAGAGAGAGGTGGCTGTGACACAGGAGCTCACAAAAGAACTCTATCTATATCTCTCCCGAAGAGTCGACAAACAGTGTTCAGATTCTGTTACATGCGAAGTGAAAAAACAAAAAGGAAAAAGAAAGGACCTGTTTAGGCATAATCACACCCCAGTAAAAGAAACCAAAAAAAATCTTTTTTGCAGCCTTGATCAATAATCGTAGCCGCTGGTCTGCATAATTGCAAATGGCCTAAAACATGCACAGATATATCACTGACCCAAATCAAAACATAATCAAGATAGATTAGGGTAGAGCAGAAAGGTGTTTGTCGGGTTAACAAAGGCGCCGCCGGCCGCCGGCTTCAGTCTGACGGTGGGATGCTAGTGGTGGCTGTCGGATTCAGCCTTGTCCTTCACTGCTTAAACTCTCTACTCTTTGTCTTGTCCCACTTTCCTCTCTTGTTTGTTGTTTCACTTTGTGTTGAGGATTCTCCTCCGATATTTCTGACTTTGTATTCTTTCTGACATCAGTTGGGAGCCGCCCAACCCTTAATTCCAAGAACAGTAATTTTAACTAGAAAGACAAGAAACCCCCTATCTTTACTAGAAATTAATCTACGAGAATAACCTATATTTTGTCGGTTTATTGCATGATCAATTGTCCTGTTAACATTAATATTCATTTACAGACATTTGTGTTCAAATTTATCAAGTTGATAGTCTCACTAGGTTGTATAACTTAGCGTGCTCCAAATGAACGGAGTATATAAAAAATCTTGACACGAAATAAACTAATTTATTTTCAAGAAGCAAATGAGTTTTTCGAGTCTGAAAGGTTATATCAACAAAGTGAGGAAAAGAAAAGAGAAGAAAATAAATTTTATTTTAAAATTTTAAAAAGTTAGTGGTCATTAGTTCGACTCTTCAAGTGAAGTATTGTGATCATAATCATATTTAACTCGCTAAGTTGGTTACATGTTTTTAAAAAACTACTGGCCTCCAGTTTGACTCGTTAAGTCGATTATTGTAATAATCATATTTAACTCGGAAAGTCGGTTACAATATTTTAAAAGTTACTTGTTATCGGTTTGACTCGCAGAGTCGATTATTGTAATTATGATTTAATTCACAAAGTCGGTTATTATAACTACAATTTCGGTAGAATTTTATTAAGATAAGATAATGTTATAATAACTCCACCAATTACTTTTAGGGGGAAAAGAGAAGGTGCAGATTTCATCTTCATGAATTTCGTCGAATTTCTATGATTATAACTGATAATATCAAAAATCCATCTTTCTCCCAAACTCGACTGAACTTCAAGTACCAAGAACTTCCGTCTGGCCTACTAGTGAAAAGTGACCGGACCTCAAGGTTGGCATTGACACTTCTTCACCCTCAATACTACTGTATACACCAATTCGACGTCCTAATACAGAGATTAGGATTTTGTCCTCCATCACAATGGTCCATTCTTGACCTGAGGGATGATTGAGAACAGGCCTTATCCGACCTCCAAGGTCCCAAGGAAGTATATGACGCTCTCCTCACAATGGTCTGTTCCCGACTTAAAGGGTGTCGATGACGCATCTCCTTCCGAACTCCTTATCCCGAGATGCCAATCGTGTGTTTCCCAAATTTTGTACCCAACACCAACCATGATATGGTCAGGTAAGAGTGATCACGGATCGCCCATTCCAAATAGACAAGCCTAGCCTTATTTTTATTTAAAGAAGGCTAATCCTTCTATATTTGGATACTGTCCTAACAATAGTCATAAAAGGATACGGTTTCCCAGGTGTTTGGGCCGGTCCATAGACCACAACCAATCAAGTCCTACTCGGTATGTATTATTTAAAAACACTGTGTATATTATCTCTCAACTTTTATTGATGCAAGCATCAGAGGGGCTACGAGACCATATCTTTTGGACTTTATTTCTGGTATTTAGGAGCAATGTTCGTGATCATCCCATGTTCGGATCGACGACGTGCATTCCTGAAAAATGATTTTAGGATTAGTGAGTGAATTTATTAAGAATGCTTTGGGGATTATGAAAGCTAAAGGGAGGCATTTTATGATTGAGCCTATCTACATGAACATTTTGTTTCATAAAGCATGGTGAACATTGCAAAGGAACTCACAACGATGGGCATCTTGTGTCGGTGCTTCCACATGTACAATGATGTTGCGACAGAGGCTGTCCATCCGAGGAACTAATGTCGAGGGGTATAGGGTAAAGGTTGGTATTGGAAGTGGTATGTACAATGGCACTATGGCAGATATGCAAGGGGCACTGCATCAAGTGGTGGCGCTGCAATTGAGAAATTTATATACCTATCAACATGGGGGAGAATGCAAAGCGGTAGTTGCACGATGACACGAGGCACGCAATCCGCTATGAGCCTACGGGGCATTAGCAAATTGGATGGAGGAATTTGTCACGTACATAGCGAACTCTCCTCCTCATGTGGCATGGCAAGATCATTAGCAGTTGGTTGTATGATCTATATTATCGAAAAGTACACTAAAGATGCCATCATATGCAGGTATAGTTACAACACCCTATCCAAAAGATTTGTGCGTGCCTTACGTACACTCTTGCCTACTTGTGTGAGAGGGAGGCTGTCTATAGGGCCTGCAGGATCCTGGGAGCCATAGGGGCAGTTCGTTACAGGCGGCATTGTAGAATAAGTGAAAAGCTAACTAATCCTTGGTTAGCATTTTGAGAGACTCAAACAAGTTGTTCCATAATTTGACCGATAAATGATTTCCTATCTTTGGCTGATCGAGCATTTACATTAGGGCGCTATATTAACCTATATTCATCATCCAATTGCTTGGTGCTCATCAAGACTCACTGAAATTTGCATCATCGAATGAAGTTACAGTAACATTGATGGTCATTATTAGTATACATGTCAAATTAAATGCGGTAGCATTTAAAGCCCATCGTCGTCAAATTGATATAAAGGATGTCTCCTTGGATTCTTTCCAATTTGGGCAAGTTGAACTCTTCCACTTTGGTTCTTCATCACGACCAATCAATTTTTCCAATGACTAAATTGTGTTGATAATGGTTATCTATATTTATGGGACAAAGATAGTATAATATGATTAGGGTAAAATCGAATTAAAATTAAAAATATAGTCGTTATTGGGTCCCGCTTGTCTAATAAAAATCAACAATAACGGCTAGTTTTTAAAGTTTAATCTGATTTTAATCTCTACCGAACACGCCCTAAAATTGAATTAGGACCATGTTACATGTACATAAAGGTTATCACAATAGTTTACGTCCATGTGAGTTGACAGATTTTGACACATTAATCTTGACAATACATTTTCTAATCAACTGTCAAATTTTTTACACATAAGGAGTGTTAATCAAGGTGTATACTTTATGTGTACAAGTAGTTTAATCAATTGAATTATACCCTATCATTCAAATACAAAGACCGTTACCCGTCCCAAAGAAACTGTGGTCCTCAAGCCATTTCCAATAGAGATACCAAAACACAAAAATGCACCAAAAAATGGTGCAAAATGTCTCCAATGTAGCACTAACCTTTGCATTATTTGTGCAAAATGGTGCAACTCTATTCACTTTGTACCATTTTGCACCAAATGGTGCAAAGTCAATTTTACCCTTTATTTTCATTTTCCAAAAAAATTGATTAAGGGTATATTGTGTCATTTGTGTTATATATTTTTAATACAATAAATTATTATTATTATTATTATTATTATTATTATTATTATTATTAAATTTTAGTAGTGTAAAAAATAATGGTTAAAAGTTTAATATTTTTGTTCATTTAACGTGATTATTTCCTTAGTAATTTATGTAGTTGTAAAATAAATAAATAAATTTTCAAATAAATAAATTTTTAAGAATAAAAAATGAAGAAAATGATTAAATATTGTTCATTTGGTGTAAGTTTAGGTGTAATTGCTAGAGATGATGTGTAAGATTTGATATAAAATTGTACAAAATTTATCTCAAATTTTGGTGCAGGTTGGTGATGGCCTCCTATTAGGGATGACAAAAAAATTCGACAAACCCAATATCCTCGGGGCCCCGTCTCGAACGGATTATTAGCTAGATTGGTACAACTCATACGAAAAAATATTCCCACAAGGAAAATAGCGTTGTTAAATGGAATTCTCACGAATCTTATAGGATAATAAATATTAGATATTCATTTTTATCAACTATTAAATCCTCCAGTTATAAGGAAATAATAATTTGGTCATTAAATACTGAATTAGAAAATGCATCCTCGAACTATAAGGAAATGTTGTTTTGGTCATCCAACTACTATGAAGTTGCAGATTCATCCTCCAACTCTAAAAACTATAAATGAGTGAATAATAAACTGGTTATCCAACTACTTAGAAGTTGTAGATTCATCTTACAACTCTATGGAAACTTCAAAATTTGGTCATTTAACCAAATGGTGATTTAGTCATTCAACTACCTTAAAATTAGCATATTCATCCTCAAACTATAAGGAAACAGTAAATTGGTCATCCAACTGCTATTAAACAATAATTTCATCTTCATCTATTACGGAAAATTTATTTGGTCATCCAACTCTTATAGAACACAAATTTAGTCCTCTGACTATAAGGTAATAGTAATTTGGTCCTCCCCTACTAAAGAACGACAATTTAGCACTCCAAACAGCAATATGGTCATCGAACTATTTAGTCGACAACAATTTTGTCTTTCAACTATAAAGAAACACCAATTCTGTCCTCCAAGCATAAGAAAATAGTTATTTGGTCATCCAACTACTAAGAAACAACAATTTAGTGCTCCAACTATTGTGGAACAACAATTTCGTCCTCTAGAGTTATTTGTGTATTTGATTTATTCTTGTTAAAATTCAACTATGTATTTGAATTATAGATTTAGAGTGTTAGATAGATATTATTGATGAAATAATGTATTTTAAATAGTGATATGATGGAAAATATGTGGTTAAAAAGTAAGGGAATGTTATTGATGTGAGGAAAAATATTATTTTGTTGAAAAATGTGTGGTTCAAAATGAATTTTGAAAAAATATATTTTAAAAAAATGTGTACCAAACAGAGACTTAACCATATTTCCTCCAACAGGAATCTGTGTGCATCAAAGTAAATAAATTTTATCAGTTGGGGAAAAAAACTAATCTTTTAGAAAATAACAACATTTAGGGTCCATTTGACATGAGTTTTGTTTTTACTTTTACTTCTTGTAGAAAAACTTTTGAAGGAATCCACCTTAATTTTTATTTGAAAACTAATTTTTAAAATATTTTTAAAAAAAGTCACATTGAATCGGTTTTATATAAAAACTCTTCTAAGTAGAAGAATTACTTTCACAAAATTAACGGAATAGGTCCAAAATTATAATTTAAAGGATGTCTTTCGGGATTTCTTCCAATTTGGGCAAGTTGAACTCTTCCACTTTGGTCCTTTATTGCAACCAAATAATTTTTCCAATGATTAAACTGGTTATCTATCTTTATGGGACGAAAATAGTACAATATGATTAGGGTATAATAAAATTGAGAGTGATGCTACATGTATATCCTATCATGCCAATTGGTTTACATCTTTTATATTTGGCAAGATCTTAAATCATCTTTCACAAAAACAACTTTAATCAAATCATTAAAAAAAATGCTATCTATCCAGGGTATAAAACAAGGTATCAAGCATGACGTACAAGTAGTTTAATTCTAAAATTGAATTGTACCTATCATTCGAATACAAGTCCGTTAGTCGTCCCAAAGAAATTATGGTCCTCATATATTAAACCAAATTGAACCCATGATCATCTTGGGATCCTCGTATTGTAGCTCCACTTTTGAGGAGCTAGGATATTTATTAAAGAAATGTCCATCAATCAATAATAAGTACATTTTATACACTTATTTGGGGTTTTATAATATTGACATTTTATTGTTCTTTTGATAAATTATAGCCTAATCTTATGTATATTTCATTTATAAGAAGAAACTCGATGATCGGAAGTGGAATGGAAAGAAATGAGCGAAAAATGGCAAAATTCAAAGTTTGAGGACTAAATTGCAAATATCTAATAGTTGATTCGGACCATAAGACGATACTTGAAGATTTTTAGAGTCAATTGGATGCATTAGAAGTCAAAATGAATGAAATATGATCAAAGTATTCTCACAAATTGATTTCTAATCGCACAAATTATATATCAGATTTTTACTCGAATATTGAGACCCATTTTTGACATATTAAACGTTTAATTCGAATTGAAAAAAATTCTATTTCTAGCAAAATTATAGCCTTTTGAGTTGGCTTTTCAACGCACTTTAAATCGCCTCAATTCAATATCGGAAGATAAAGTTGTGACAAAAATATTGACGGTTGTGTAGAGACAAATATGTGCTCCCGAAAGTAGCTTTCCTTATTTGATCGGTACTCTTTTGGAAACCAATTTAAACGTAATTTTCAACCAACTTTTGACTCATACAATTACCTAACAACATAATACATTAAAAACACCTTTCATATACATCTCATACACCAAAAATCATCAATTAACATCATCAAAGTGGGGCAAATCCATTGTTCTTGTGAGTTTTCAAGAAATTGGAGTTTCAACCTTGATTTTTGGAGAGACAACAAGAAGATATATTGGAGATTCATCAGAAAATCATTGAAGAGATTTAAGATTTCAATGTCCATCTTGTTTTCCTTCATCAATCTAAAATTCGGGTTATGCTATTCCAATGAAACATGTTTTCCTGTGATTTTTTAATGTTAGTGTTGAAATTTGGGCCTTCAATTAACCAATAATCGAGCTCAGATAAACCACCAAGACAACACCACAACGAACCAAACCTATGCTCCTTAGCACAACCACCCAACAACCGGTTGCTCCAATGATTTCAGCCCACTTAGGGCTATGGTGTGAAGATGAAGAACAACTATCTTTATCCACCAAGGCAAAGGGAGAAGGAAGGAGAAAAGGGGCTACCAAGAAGCACAAAGCACAAGCACAAAGCAAGAGGTAGAAGTCGATTTCTCTCTTCCAATTACACGGGCTGCTCTCTTTTCTTCCACACACAATAAACAAGAACAAGGTCAATATTAATAAGGCAAGGTATTGGGCTTTTAGGTCAAACACAAAAGGGGTCCAATAGATAACTAAGTGGGCTTTCAACCTTAAAGCCGTCCAAGGTTATGGGCCGGGCCATGAGCAACACTAATGGAATTAGGCTACTTCAA
>OU503055.2:12917349-12929773 GCA_912172775.2 Fraxinus pennsylvanica
GGGCTACCAAGAAGCACAAAGCACAAGCACAAAGCAAGAGGTAGAAGTCGATTTCTCTCTTCCAATTACACGGGCTGCTCTCTTTTCTTCCACACACAATAAACAAGAACCGGGTCAATATTAATAAGGCAAGGTATTGGGCTTTTAGGTCAAACACAAAAGGGGCCCAATAGATAACTAAGTGGGCTTTCAACCTTAAAGCCGTCCAAGGTTATGGGCCGGGCCATGAGCAACACTAATGGAATTAGGCTACTTCAAATGACCCACTTAGGTTGTCCAAATAGTTCGTTCATTGTGGAATCGACATTTCATTTCAATCATCGGCCGAGGCCTATGAAATCTAATCCAAACTATAAACCGGTTTAACATCATCGCTCGGATTTATTGGGTATCGAAAAACCCGACAGTTAGGCTAGAGTTTTAATTACTAAAACATTAATGAACATTTATTATAATGTTTTAATATAAATTCAATAATTTGACGGTCAATATTTGTTTATTCAATATTTGTTTAATTCCGTTTTAATATGATTTTTTTCTAATTTTGTTATACTAGGCTAGAATTTTAATTTCTAAGATGTAGATGAACCCTTATTATGAAGTTCAATATAAATTAAATATTTTGACGTCCAATATGTGTGATTTTTTGGATTCTTGTAATGTGTTTAATGCTTTTAAATTAATTGGCCACTAATTGAAATGATTTGTGAATTGTATTGATTTCGAGAAAAGTAATAAAATATATAGAACTTATAACAAACATTATAAAGTTCGATAAGGGATAAAGATATACCGTTATACTTTGCATGATTTCTATAAATGTTCTAGCGTTTTTAGTGCATAATTTCATATTCACATCTTTTATGGAGATATAAAAATGTCACTTGAGATTATATATTTAATTAATATCGATAGAAACTTTTAATTAATTTAGGAACATTGATCAATAAGAATGTGTACATGTTGTCATATTATTGATTTGCATTGAAACGAATTAATAACGGAAATTTGAGATTTTAGTAATGTCTCATCTTAATTTAAAAAAGCTCCATAAATTACTCACTGGAATCATTAGTTTAATTAGTTAATTTACTATAAACTCTTTAAACACAATTTGCTATTCAATTTAAATTAACATTAATTGATATTAGATTAAGTACATAGTTCTCTTATGAATAATATTTTATTCATCATTTTATTACATGTTCACGATATTGTACACTCATCAACAGTAATTTTTATTTCATTTTCTGTTTTTTAATTACCCTCAAATATAAACTGATATGTGCATGTTTTTACTGCAGATTATTAGTTAGATACCAATTCATACTAAAAAAAACACTAAATTTAAAGAGGATCTTTCGGGATTTGATATCTAGCAAAATTCTAAATTTAAAAATCTTGCAACTTTCATTTATAAAAATCGATACATGAAAATAAACTGCATGAAATAAGTCAATTTATAGTAAAAGTTTGGTGTTTGAATATACAACATTCAATTGAAATAGATAATTTTTTTATGTTTTTTTTTGGTTTAAAAAATAACAAATTCAATTTCACATTCTAGGCGCACTAATTATAAGTAAAATAAATTATTCCAGTTTCAAAATAATCTCTTATCATTGGATTTGCACCATTAACAATGTGAGGGGAAGCTTATACGAAAGATGAAAAATCTCACAAAGAATTTTAACGAATAGAAACTCCAGAAAATTTTATTTCTTTCAACCAATGCGACCTTATAGGGCTTACAATGCTTTATATAGCGAAAACCCTACGAAAATTCGGAAAAATTACATAATTATAAAGAAAGATTTGTTTTTTTTTTTTTTAAAANGAAGCAACGTCATCTGATAAGTGCGTTTTTACATACTTATTTTACTGTCAAAACATGAGCAATTGTTGATTAATATGTTGGAATATAGCTTAATTCTATGTAATTTATGTTTTGCAGGACAAGTAATGAATGTAGCGGAAATAAGAAGAAACAAGTGAAAAATGACCAAAACGAAGGAAAACAAAAGTTCAGGGACTAAAGTGCAAATACTCTAACTTGTTTCTGACCTTGTGATAAATATTTGAGAGTGTTAGAGCTCAATTGGATGAAGGAAGGAGTCAAATGGATGAAACATAGCCAAAACATTATCATATATCAACTTTCAAGTTGAAAAGTTTTGCATCGATTTTCAGCCTCATCTTGAGACCAGTTTGTTGACCTGGTAGATGATTGAATTTGAATATGATTTCTGAAGTAAAGTTGTAGCCCTTTAAGTTAGCTTTCCAACTCAATTTGAATCAGCTCAATCGGATATTAGGAGAGAAAGTTATGACCCAAACATGCTGCAAGGCGCGCGCCTCGCACCAAGGCAGCCTCGATTGAGGCTGCAAAAATCCTTAAGGCGCTCACCTTAGTTTACACTAGGTGTGCTCCTCAAGCCAAAACTTGATGAAAATTCTGGTTTCCTTCTACAACTCAACCACTTATGGAAACAACTATAAATACATGTTTTGAAACCCTAGAACGAGGAGGATCCATCCAAAACGCCTTCATTCTTCATTCTACACCATTCATTTATTGATTTGGCTCAAAAAACACATGAGGAACTAATATCTTGGTGAACCTATGAAGGAACTCGCTTGGAATTGGTGATTTCATATCTTTTATTCAATTATTTTGATCTTTTCATTGTCAAACAATACTAGAATTTAGGTTTTCATTATTATAAATTTACATTGAAATTAGTTTAATTCTTATTAGATTTTTCATGTATTCAGTTATACTTTTTCCATTGTTTAATCGAAATATTTGTTGAATTTCAATTTCATGAATATATGTTGAGTTTGATTTAATCATAGATTCAGTCATACTTTTTCTATCGACGAATTGAATTAATTGTTGAATTGAAATCTCAACTATTTTATTGGTGTGATTCATTTACTGCTTTATACTTCAAGTATATGGTCGATTTATGAATCTAATTTCAATAAAATTGTGTAAACATTTCATAAATCTAGATTTTGGGATTACACTTGTTAAATAAATTAATTTTCACGATAAATCTTCCGATTAGAGTGCCAGGATGAAAGCCTCTAATTGAGTTATAAAACTGAATAATTGATGTGAATGATCCAATCCAACCGAGAGAATTCCGATACTTCACTGTTTTAAATTATTGATTTTTAACTTCATTTTTTCAATATTGAATTCAACTACACTCTTGAAAGAACAATCCATCCATTTTGGATCCTTTAAACATTTTTCTATCTCCCTGTGGATACGACACCGCAAACATGCACTACAACTACCGAGTTATTCTTTGGACGTAATCATCATCATCAGAATTATCCCCATGAAATGGCAAAAGGTGCTTTACATTAAAAATGTCGGATAGGCGAATATGACTAGGCAGCTTCAAATGATATGCGTTGGAATTAATTTTCTCAATGATCTCTAAGGGACCAATTTTTCTTGTTGCAAGCTTGATGTATTCATGAGCAGTAGTACGATCATTTGTTAACACCGCCCAAACAAAGTCACCTACCTCAAACTTGACATGGCGACGTTTAAGATCCGCATAGTGCTTATATTTAGCAACAACAGCCTTCAAATGCTCATAAGTCTGTGAATGAACCTACTACAGCTGTTGAATGAAATCCTCCGCTTTGCCATGCACTTTAACATTATTAGAAACTGGAACCAAATCAAGAGGGCTACGAAAAGCAAAACCATACACCATCTGAAAAAAGACTAAAGCTTGTACTTCGATTAGCTGCATGGTTATGAGCAAATTCTGACACAATTTTTGGTCCCAAGACTTGATAAAAATTACTAGCTAAACAACGAAGCAAATCACCCAAGAAACGATGACAACTTCTGTCTAACAATTCGTTTGAGAATGATACGCACTGCTAAAGTCCAACTGTGTATTTTATCAAATCAAGTCCAACTGTGTATAAGTCTGTGAATGAATCTGCTACAGATGTTGAATGAAATACTCCGCTTTTCCATGCACTTTAACAGTATTAGAAACTGGAACCAAATCAAGAGGGCTACGAGAAACAAGACCATACACCATCTGAAAAAAGACTAAAGCCTGTACTTCAATTAGCTGCATGGTTATGAGCAAATTCTGCCCGACACAATTTTTGGTCCCAAGACTTGATAAAAATTACTAGCTAAACAACGAAACAAATCACCTAAGGAACGGTGACAACTTCTATCTAACCATTCGTTTGAGAATGATACGCACTGCTAAAGTCCAACCGTGTATTGACCAAATGCCATAAACTCTACTAAAAGTGACTAAGAAAACGAGTATCCCGATCAAACACAATAGAAAAAGGAAGTCCTGTAGACGATAGACCTCATGGAAATATAGCAAAGCTAAGGATGACAGGCAAGGGCCACCCTGGCTCGGCTCGAAAAAGCCCTAGCCGAGCTAGCTCGAGGCTCGGAACCACCGAGCTTAGGCTCGAGGTGAGCCACATTTTGGGGCAAAAGCTCGAGCCCAAGTCAGCCCGGACGAGCCGAGCCCGTTAAAAAAATTGAAACAATAACTGTAGCCTGTATGAAGAAAAAATAAAATAAAAATTCAAACAAGTCGCAACGTGCAGGTAGTTGCTACGAAAAAAAATCGAGTAGGCTCGGCCCGCTAAGGCTTGAGCTGAAAGCTCTGGTTGAGCCTCAAATTTTTGCTCTGCTGGGACGAAAAAAAGCTCGAACCTTTTTTGCTCGGGCTCAAGTTTTGGTTCGGCTCATTGACATGGCTAGCAAAGCCACACGATAGTATTCGTAGTCTTCTTGCAGGGAATAAAATGGGCCATCTTAAAAAAAGGATCAACCACTACAAAAATAGAATCAAATCTAGGCTTAATGCTGGGAAGCACCAAGACGAAATCCATACTAACACATGTCGAGGGTTGGGTTGGAATAGGAAGGAGCATATAAAAAATAGTTTTTGTAACCTAGCATTTAGCAATATGACATGTTCAACAACACTCCACGAATTTATCGACATCTTTGCGCAATGACGGCCAAAAATAAGAAGTAGCAACAAGTTGTAATGTTCGATCACGACCCATGTGACCCTCATTATGTAACTTGATGTGAACAGGAGTCGAGCGCGTCAAAGTCAAGCCCAGGAGAGGATTCGTTGATTATTGAAGGAAGTCCGATGACACGGTCGAGTATAAAGCGGGTGAAAGAGGCAACGGGATTGTTGGCTCAAGCTACGGTGGACAAAACGCTGATCATGACAAGCAAATGAACAAGTTTCGTCTTGGGCTCGAGAGGAGAAACCAGATGGACGAACATGATTCAAGCAATGGACGAGGAAGCATAGTTCATTCTGGTTTTTTTTCAAATTTTGCGTAATCTTCTATTTAAGTTAAAACTCTATTTTGTAATATCTTTTGCTATTTTTTTGGCTTAATTCCGCTTTTAACTAGGTTTTATGGGTTGCCTATAAATATGACTCAATCTTTTCATTGTAAAACACAACATTATTATTAAGATTTATTGAGAGACAAATTTGCTTTCGAATTCTTGTTCTTCATTGGACAAATCAATAACTTATCAAGATTCTTCTTGTATCGTTCAAATCAACCAGGTGAGATTCTCAAATATTCAATCAAAATGGTCGACATATCGTTTGTGTATTGTTGGTTATTTCGATTCGCTATTTTCGAATCAAATCCAAAACTTTGATTACTTTGCCTTTCTTAGGTTCGATTTCAATCTAATCGTGGGTTTCGTAGTTCTTTGCTATGTGGGTTCACATCATGACTTCTGAATTATCTCAAGTCGCAAACTACCTTTAGGAATACATAACTGATTTTCCCAAAAAAGAAAACCGTCGACCAACACAAACTCTGAATGCACACCCTCCTACAACTTCTGAATAATTTGTGAAAAATATGGATTTGTAGCATATAAATCACTGCCAATGTCAAAACATGGGACCTCCATTCGCAATTCTGTCAGAAGAGTTTACCGCCTTCTCAATGCATTTGTTACCTTGTTAAGGGTACCTGCTTTATGCTTAATCACAAAAGTAAACTATTGCAAATAAGCAATCCAAGAAGCATACCGAGCAGATACCTTATCTTGAGTACCAAGGTGCTTAAGGGCATCATGGTCAGTATACAAAATGAATTTCTTCTGGAACAAGTAATGACGCTAATGTCGAATCACCTGAACTATCGCATAGAACTCTACATCATAAGAACTATACCAAGACTTAGGACTAGTAAGTTTCTCGTCGAAATATGCAATGGGACGATTGTTCTGGCTCACCACACCACCAATACCCACATTCGAAGCATCACAATGCAACTTAAACAATCGAGTAAAATCAGGCAACACCAAAATTGGGGCGGTTATCAATTTCTGCTTAATCATCTGAAAAGATACCTCTACCTCAGGACTCCACTGAAACTTGTCGTCCTTCATACAGTCTATAATTGGTACCATGATACTACTGAAATGTGGTATAAACCTGCGGTAAAAAGAGGTAAGGCCATGAAAACTCTGTACTTCTGTAACAGTCTTAAGTTGTGGCCGCTGACTTATTGCGTCTACTTTGGAGGCATCAACTGCTAATCCCTATCTCAACTCTACATAACCTAGAAATACAACTTGGTCAGTTAGAAAGGTACACTTCTTGACTGCAGCATAAAATTTATCCCTTAGAAGAACTGATCATTGCTGGACATGATCATTGGTGTTAGCACTATAAATCAAAATATCATCAAAGTAAACTACAACAAATTTACCGATGAATGGACGAATAGCTTGATTCATAACCTGCATAAAAGTACAGCCGCATTGGAAAGGCCGAATGACATAACTAACCACTCGTGCAATCCTTCTCTTGTCTTAAAGGCTGTCTTCCACTCATCCCCAGGCCTGATACGAATCTGATGGTACTCACTCTTCAAATCAAACTTACTAAACACGTAAGCAGCGGTAAGGTCATCCACGTGCAACGAATGTTGATCAAACGACATGCATCCATCTCCACCACATGTTGGTATATACGTGTTGGTATATCCGTCATGCAACGAATGTCGATCAAACTGCCATGTCTTCCTAATAACAAATGACATGCATCCATCTCCACCACATCACACAAAACTTGATCTTTGTAGGTAAGTCCAATGGAGAAACTTATTAAAGCACGCTAGGATACTTCAACATCGTTGCCCCTCTTCAACTAGGCCAACATATATGGTTTGGGATGTTTTTCAGTCTGCAAACCCAATTTTTTAACGACCTCCTCAGCCACTACATTCTCGCAACTCCCAAAATCAATAACAAATTTGCAAATTCTTCCCCCAACAGTACATGTAGACTGAAAAATATTATTACGCAACCAGTTACTCTTACTCTCTAGGAGAGCAAAAAAACTCTGTCTCACTACCAACGCTTCACCCACATCACCAACAACAAATTCCTCATTCTCATTTGCTTCTTCAGTGTCTCCACTATCAAAGATAGGTGCCCCTTCAAAATCTCCGTACCCCTCATCAACGAAGGGTCCTTTGCGCTAATTTTTAGGACATTCAAATTGTCTATGACCCATACCTCCGCAAATAAAACAACGAGTACCACCTCCAGGATGTGATGACTATTGAACGGGATTTGTTCTAAAAGAACCAACCTAGCTAGGATTTTTAGGACGTGTTATCTACTGTTGTGGATTTCTAGAAGAACCCCATGCAGTTAAAGGACCTATATTTCATCGGACTGCTGTTTCTCTATCTATATCGCTCTTTGATGTGCCCCATAAATTGACACAGGATCAAACATATTCAGCGTGTCCTGTATTTGGGGACGAAGACCACCCACATATCGCGACACCAACTACACTTTCGTCTCCATTCCTCATTCCTAGTAATCAACATATAAAACTTCATCGTATAGTCATCAGACCGTCTTCATGCCTTGACACAAATTCTATTATCGCCGAAATATGGTCTAAACATAATTATGAAGCAGAAATTTCTTTTTCATGTTTTTCTTTAATTTATCCCAAGACACAATCTTGGCATTTCCTAATCTGAATCTCGTCACCTTTGTCTGCTGCCACCATGCCGCTATTCGTCCATGAAATCTCGTCGCAACTAGAGGCGCATGTTTACAAGCATAAACCTCCATAAATTTCAAGACCCCATCCATTGCAGTCACCCAATCCAAGAATTCTTCTGGACTTAATTCTCCATGGAATTCAAGAATATCAACCTTAAATCCTGATTCCTAGTGCCTGGCCACCTTATCTTTGTCGGATTGGCAGATCTATTGGATGATCAAGTGGCGCAAATGGATTTTCATCTTCAGAATCCTCAAATGGCTAAGCCACATGCGCATGTTGATGTGGCACGAGTGCAACAATTTGTTGGGTCAGCAACTCCACTTGTTGCAGTTGTGCGATCTCATCACTTCTATTCACCTGCTCTACTTGGGCTTTACGGGATTCTGGACGTCTCCTTCGTGGCACGGTGAAGGAACGAACTTGGCTCTGATACCAACTGACGTAGCGGAAGCTTATAGGAAAGATGAAAAATCTCACAAAGAATTTTAATTAATAAAAACTCCTAAAATTTTTATTTCTTTCAACCAATGCGACCTCAAAGAGTTTACAATGCTTTATATAGCAAAAATCCTAAGAAAATTCGAAAAAATTACATAATAATAAAGAAATGTTGTTTTTTCTAAAAATAGAAAAAAAATCGAGATAATGGCAGAACTTGAAAGTCCTAATCATCATGATCATCTTCCAAAAAACGGAATTCAAATATGAATTTATTTAATTAAGATATATCCAAAACAAAAATTACCAAAAATAGAAAAAATGTATAAACGAAGGAATTTACCCGAAATTGGCCCTGCGTCAGGACGAAGCCACCGTATCTTGTTCATTGGCCAGTTTCCATTCAAATTTGACTAAAATTTCGCGAAAAATGGACAACCCCAAATTTTCTCCAAAAATCGAGAAGTTGCATATTTATGTTTGCGCGCGGTCCCACTTTGTCATAGAGCCTAATTCTTTTTGCACCACATCACAATGGGATATTAAATGTTCTGGGATCTAAGTTGTATAGAGGGCACGATATGACATGACACAAGCATATCGATACATGATTTTTCAATGAGTAAGATTAAACATTAAGAACACTTCTATTAATTTTTTTTTTTAAGTGCAATGAAAATAAAACTTGTATACTTAGTGAAAATGGATGTCGTTTTAACATAAAATAAACTGTGGGTTCCATTTCTTTTTTTATAAACGGTTGTGAAACAGAATTCTTGATTATGCGTCAACTGCACGACGTTTTCATTTGATACCCTAACACAAAATCTGAGATTACAAGTCATCGTTATGCCACATTAAATTATAATTCATTTTCCCTATTTTCTTATCAATAAAATAATATTACTTAAATTTTTCTTTCTTTGTTAATCACATATTTTTTTAAAAAAATATTATTTCTCATTATAATGTGGAATAACGGGAGCGAAACGGACGCTAAATCTAAAAGGCCAACAAAGAAAAAAGAAAATTGAATAGTGACCAGAAATGAGAGAAGATATTTATTTGAGATGTCGCTTTTGTTTCTACAAATATATTGGTGGAATATCTTCGTTATATCACATGGGATTAGTGAATGTCTCTTTCATATGATGATAAGGTGATTCACAAGATTAGCACATTTGACTCTTCATCAGTTTTCGTCCTCTTTTTTGGTACGTCTGTTGCCATTACAATTTGTTTATGGGCCCACATGATGTTGTCAAAATCACTAGATAGAATTTTATTAAAATTCTTAGACTTTTGATTTAAACGTGGCTATTAACAAGTGCTTTCTTCCACCAAACGTTACAAAAAGTTCTAAGAATTTTGAAAATTGAACATCTACTTATAAAAGATCAATTATGATAAGAGAATTAATTCAAACTCTTGAATGTTAGTAATTTATCGCACCTTTATTCTTTACGTAATTTGTCGATTAAGATATTGAACATCTATTGGAAAGTGTGTTTGATGCACATTAAAATGGAAAGACTGCTTTTTTTTTTTGTGATGTGATGGTGAATATGCAGTTGAAAAAAAGAAAAAGTTATTGATGTGATGAAAAAATATTATTTTATTGAAGAATGTGTAGTTGAAAATAAGTAGAAGAATGATAATGAGAATGTGGCTCAAACCGGGACTTAGCCTACTTAGTCTGTTTTGTTTCGAGTTTACGGACTTAGTCTACTTAGTCTGTTTTGTTTCGAGTTTATGCACTACGGGTCACCCAACTTTGCGCGGAAATGTATTTAGGTACTCATTTTCAATTTGGTACAATAATATCATCAAACTTCGATCTGATTACAGAATTAATCACTCATCTTCAATTTTGTGCAATCAGGTTACCCAACTTTGATTTGCATGCAAGTAATGCAAGTAACACGCTCATAGTTGTTCACTTTGAAGGTTAGAGTTATGCCCCTTCATCGCTGAAATAGGGTCATTCTATAAATGTCTCTGTCCATTTAATTAACGCTATATGCTTACATCGAAATTAAAATTAATGTATTAATATAATTTATTTTCACGTCACATAACAATGCACATCGTCCATATTAAAATACTTTATTAAAAAAATCATACAAACTGAAAGCATGTTTTTAGAATTTAACTATTCATTATTATAAACGTCGACATGATACATTTCATTAGTTAAAATGATAGTGGTGGATAAAGTAATCATATCTGCAAGCAAATCGAAGTTGAGCAAGTTGGCTGCATCAAATTAAAGATGAGTTACTAAATATGTAAGAAAATCAAAGTGAGATTATTTGATTGCACCAAATCGAAGACAAGTGACCTAAATGTTCCTCCACTCAAAGTTGGATGACCCACGGTGCATTTAACCCGTTTTATAACCGTAGGCTTGTGCTTTTAAGTTTATTAAATTAAAAGAGCTAAAAATAAAAATAGAATTTGTCTCTTGATAATATGGAAATTCTTGGTATTCTCTAAAAGCAGGAGGGAGAAAACAGTTGAATATTTGTTGTGGACCACCGTTAGCCAAGGCATAAAGACATTTAAAATTAATTAAAATAAATAGAAAACTGAAAAAAAGAAAAAGTTAAAGCTCACTTTCAAAAAAAAGAAAGAAAAAAAAAAAAAAAAAATCGACCGTGTCATGAGCCTTCGATTCCGCACTCCAAAATCAACATGGAAGTTAGCAAAAGAATCAAGATACTGTGTCGAGACTTGACATAATCCTTGACATAATATTACATGACATTCCATCATTGAATTATTTTAAACATAATCAACTTTTCCATCAAAGCATCTGCTACCACATCGAATTATGTCACAGCGCCAGTTAAAGACAAAGTGGCAAAATTCGTTGGCAAAATCACTTCCAATTTTAAAGTGTAGTTTTTTATTATCCAAAATGTTATAAAATACAAGAACATGAATCAACTTAATGAACTAAGGCTGTTTGTCAGGCCTTCTACTATTGCTTATACTTCTTGTAGAAGAGAAGTACGAGGAAGCTACCTTAATTGGTATTTGAAAACTATCATTGTTTGGTGGAGATTAAAATCAAATTTTTATTAGATTTTCATAAAAATTGATGAAATGTGTTTTGAATAATTGTTAGTCCCATGAAATATGATGTTAAAATTAATTATTGAATTTGATTTAATTAAAATTTTAATTTTAATTTCTACCAAACAGCGGCTAATTTTATAAGAACTTTAGCTAAAATTACATTGGATCAACTTCTTTTAAAATCGAAATGCTTCAACTCGAATTTTTATTTTATTTAAACCTCAACCCCTAATGTGACTCGAACCCAGGTATATCGTTTGATAAGTCTTTGTAAATTTACATTTAAAAATCAAAATCAACGAACCTTTATCCCTCATTCCTATTTCTCTTTCTTCATCATCAAGAATCCCACTTTCAGGTTCCAACCCCACATTTCACTTTTCCATGTCTTTATTGATCAATAGGCCCTTCAATTTAGAGTCAAAAAGAGAAATGAGTGTGTTTCTTCGACACCCATTGCATAATTAAAGCATCGGACCCTATGACCAAAAAACTGAACTTTTCTTTTGTGTATGGTCTCCCACTCATTTTCAGAATTTACACTAAGGGCATGTTTGGACCGAATTAAAATTTAATTTTAATTTAAGTTAAAATCAAACCATCAATATTAACCACATCTTTCATGGGTCCTACATCTTTACAACTACACATTTCAAAAACTTATATCATAATCCATTAAAAATCTAATTTTAATCCCCACCAAACACCCTCTAATTAATTTCAACTGTACTTCCATCTCCAGGACTCACCAACCCAGGACGAAAAAATAAATAAAAATATATATCACGTGAATACTCTTTCCTTGTTCCGCT
>OU503055.2:12934217-12954511 GCA_912172775.2 Fraxinus pennsylvanica
AATAATTATCAGTATATATAGAACTTTGTAAGGTGTAATTCCATAAGAATTAGAACAATTGCATAATAATAGAATGACCAAAAAGGGTTCGTAACTTGATGGTCTCTGAACTCCGACTGTAGTTAGAACACATTTACTATAGTTGAATTGAATAATAAAAATGTACCCAAACAATCAATAATTATCAGTATATATAGAACTTTGTAAGGTGTAATTCCATAGGAATTAGAACAATTGCATAATAATAGAATGACCAAAAAGGGTTCGTAACTTGATGATCTCTAAACTCCGTCTGTAGTTAGAACACATGTACTATAGTTGAATGGGGCTCATTGCATAATTGGTAGATTGAGACCCAAAGGCGAGACCCTGAAAGGGACGGTGACTCGGAGCTTTGGCTAGATGCCATGCGATCGATCGAAAAATGCCAAGGTACTTGGGCCCAAAAAAACTTGATAGTGGACCAAGGGTGGTGAAAGGGGCAAGGTCTAATGAGCATACGTGATCGGGGACCTACCTCTCTCCGGGTTAGGCTTAGGATATCAATGGTATAATCGGTTGCCCAATGCACTTGAGCTCAAGTTGGGATTAGGTACACCGCCTATGGGCCCGCCACACCTGCTTCATAGGTTTGTGTCATAGTTGATTCCTCTCAATAATCGTGTGTTGCCTTTATAGGAGATGAGTTGTTATGTCACAATGGTCTAATAAACGTGCGAAGTCGTGCTATAATAGGGAAGACGTGTGGATGGAGCACCACATGGCGGAATCTAATGGTCTCGTTTAGGGCGGCCCTTCATTTTTCCTTCCCCATTCTTACATTTTACTTTCACCTTCTTCACCTTAGAGAAAGCAAATAGCTCAAGCACCCTAACTTAGGTGTATAACCTTAACCTTGTTTAATTCTTTCGAGCTTTAGTCTTTTTTATATAAGTAGATAGATTGAGGTAGGGGGAGAAATATGGAGAATTGGGATTGTCTAGAAACCTCAAGAAATTGGATCACAGTGAAGACAATGATAGTAAGCGCGATGTGGACAACCAATAGGAAAATAGTGAGTACGGAGAGGAAAGGACCCCATGCACTACTAGAGGGGATTTAAGAGCTCAGGACCAGAGGTGCCAGATGACCCTTGCTCTTATAAGGAACATATTGTGATAGAAGTAGGCATGTAGTTTGCGATACTGGATACATGCGAGATGAATGCCCCGAAGGAGAGTGTATATGTCTCACTCTCATAAACTGGGCGAAATATTTGTATTCAGGGATTCATTGAAAAGAGGGTTTAGGTGACCTCTGCACCCTTTCATTACCCAGCTATATATTGGCTACCAGTGGGATCACCATAGGGCAAATAACCTCGAATGGGTGGCGACTACTCATATATTTCTTTATAGCTTGTTGTTAATTGTCTATCCAGCCCAGCGTAACCTTAACCTCTGTTGCAGATTCTAGAGTTAAAACACCTCCTTATCGTAAACAACATTGTGCTTTTATTATTCAAGTGGGGTATGAAGTTGGGTTGCTACATTTTTTATGGCCCAAATGACTTCTGGTCCAGTAAAATGAGATAAGACCATTACCTGGTCCAACTATATTTTTTGATCTATTAAATAGATGGTTCTGGAATTGGATGAAAACGTGTTTTTGATATAAATAAACACGCCTTCACTGGATGCTTGACACTTGGAATATTTCATATGGTTGGATGCATGATATGGGATTATCTCATATAAAAGGGGGCACTTGTGCTTCTAGGGTTGGATACGGGTTGTTCGTCTTCTCTGTCTTATTGAAATTCTCTCTATAATTTGGTCATCAACTGGATGATTGTTGAGCAATTTCTTTGTGAGATTGTTGTTTAGAGAGATTTGTAAAACAATACATATTCTTTGTGAGTGATTGCTGATGGGAAAGGTGTATTTGAGATAAGGGATTTCATTTGAATCCCTTATTGCAGATTTTGTATTGAACTTCTTTCTTGTCCAATTTTGGGGCTTTATAATGGATTTGAGCATTATTCTTAAGGATGCTCAATGGGGGATTAGACGTTAGAAGTGGTCGCTGAACTTCCAGGGCCTTTGGTCGAAAAACCTTGTGTTCTTGTTGTTTTTAAATGTTTTCTTTATGGTTCTCTTCAAAACAAACTTAAAAAATCTTTTGATCTGTTTATCTGGGACCAACACGAGGGTATATGGCACCAAGATTCCTAGCTAGCTCCAAGGTTGGAAGGGGCTTCTTCTTCATCATGCCTTGAGTCGGGGAGCCCTAGCACCCTTTTTGGGCTAGAATGTGCAATGAATGATACCAATAGTTATAGCGAGGAGCATGCATATCTTTGAGGTTGTTTCACTCAAACCTCTCATCTCTAACATGAATGATCCCTTGATGGATGACATTCTACAGCTGGCTAGGCTTGATGGGAGTAGCGATGATATTTAGGTATGGCACGATGATGCTCTACCTGAAGAGCGTGTTTTATAGGATGCATACTTGGAAGCTCAAACCTTGATGCCCCAAAAAGCTCAAGGTCCTCGGAGAGTGTGCCGTCCCGACTCCCGAAGGAATCCCATGATTAGGTCAACCACAAGGGCTTAAGGTCAATGTAGTCAAAATTTTCTACTAGATAACAATTAATCCTTAAGCTTAGATTCTTAACAGAATCAACAATTTCTTTTATTAAAAGTAATAAAACAATTTTGTTACTATTTTTGCCTTTTGTGTTAATTTCATATTTTATTTTTACAGTAATAATCTTATTATTCATAAGTATCAAATTTGTGAAAAATAAAATAAAATTTATTACCACACTTGCTTGTTAAAAAAAATTATGGTAATTGAACAACCTGTCTACATTTTGTTCAAATTATTGAGTTCACGCGACCCGTAACCAACAATACGTTTTTATTTATTACTAAAGTAAATTATTCCATCAAATTGGCGAATTTTGTGTAAAACAATATACTTTTATGCTCCTTTTGATGCATATAAAATAATTATAGTACAAGTCACGAAATAAGGGCGGTTCATTGTGCTCTAGGTGACGTACCATTTCCTTTGCAAAAAGCATCGTTTTCTTTTCTTGTCCGAAGTTGGAACCTTTGCTTCGAAGAATTGGAAAAAAGATTAATTTAGTGATTTTGGATATGACGATCGAGAAAAGTATGTTAATTTTGTTATGATAATCAATTTAACGCAGTATAATGAGCACTAACTTAAAGTGACATGTGAAAGTCTGATAAGACATGATGTATTGACATGAAAAATTTATTAGATATTCAAAATTAAAAGGATAGAATGAGTTCAAAAGAAATGCTACATCTACAGTCTTTTTACACATACATTTTGACAGTCCTCTCACATGGGGGTGGGGCCCACAATCGCGGGCCTCACACCCATGTGAGAGGACTGTCAAATTTACTGTGTAAAAATGCTGTACATTCAGCCTTCGTGTAAGGTCATACTTAATTGAAGTGTTAAGCTCACACTTCTATCAAGCTCACACTTCTATCCCTCAGATGAAATCAAACTCAGTAGGTATTATGTGTATGTTAAAACCACAGTGCTCTCTTAGCTAGCTCAAGTCTCTAATAAAAGAAGTGGTTTTTTCATTATTCATAATAAAATACGAGATGTCGTATGTTAAAACCACAGTGCTCTCTTAGCTAGCTCAAGTCTCTAATAAAAGAAGTGGTTTTTTCATTATTCATAATAAAATACGAGATGTCGCCACTAAGCATTGGACCAAATTTGCACCCTAGGTATTAAGGTATGCAAATTTATGCATAATTATTGAAAGCTAGATTTTTTAGAACATATTTAGCGAAAATTGATATTTTTTTGAGAATGGTTGAAAAGAAAAAATTATGGGTTCACGTGTAAAATTATTTTTTTTCAAAGAATTTATACAAAATAGAAATTGATTGTCGCTACTTGTTGATTGGTATTTGATAGTTTAGGTCAAATTTCAAAAGCAACATGTTGATTGTTACTCACACGTGAAGCTACGTATAATAGTGACACACAATCAATGAATGAAACGTTGAATGATTCCATTTTTGCTAATATAGTTAATTATTCTTTTTTCTTAAGCACTTTTTGCAATTATAAAAAGGGAGTATAAAAACGAGATTGAACCAAGATTCATTTAAGGGTATCACTTAATTATTAGTACTGATAATATTGAGCAATCATATAGCCAATTTGTGTTAATAAACCAACCATGTGTACATAAATTAATAATAGGGAAAAGTAGATAAATACAATACTATAAGAATACAAATTCAAATTCAAATTCAAATTTAACCACTTGTAAAAACGTGTCTCAAAAGTGTTAAATTATAATAAAAATAATAAGAAAAAAATAGGAAAATGCTGGTTGTACATTCTTCCTTCACAGTGTGTTTGACATTAATTCAAAAAATTTGATGACGTGTACGCGGGAAGGGAGAACTTAACGGAGCCAAATAACACATTATCCCTTGTACCCGGCCCATTCCATTATTCTTCATTCTCGCGGCAAAATTTCCCCAAATCTGTTCACACGCCTTCTCAGTCTCCGACACCAAGCCGAATAGCCACTATTGTCGCCGACTATTGTCTCCGACACCAAGCCGGAAAGCCACTGGAGGACAGAATCGGAGAAGACCCGATTCGTGTTTTCCCAAATCGGCGAAGACCCACTGCGTTATTTCCCAAATCGACCCAGGCTTGAACTTCCACCCAAATCGACGACGCCACGCAGGTCGTGTTTTCCCACCTACCACCACGATTCAATTTTGTTGTGGCGGTCAAAATCAAAGCTGACAGCCCATAGAACAGTTGAACTACATTGGGGCCGATTTCTCTCAGGATAGAAGACTCCATTTCGCAGATGACGGAGAAAGGTAAATGCCTTTATTTTTTGCTGGGAGATCGGTTATTACATGAATTCGGGTGTAATGTAGTAGAATCGATTGAAGAGTAGTCCAAAAATATGGTTTGCTGTCCGATTTTTCAAAATCTGAGATTAATGATGTGGTAATCTGAGATTAAGAAGTGCATGAATGTGAAATTACTTATTGAAATCTGAGATAAAGAATTGCATGATGTGATAATATGAGATTAAGAATTGCATGAATGTGGTAATCTGAGATGCCGAATTAGCATGAATGATGATAGGTTCATGTTTTTCCTGAATGTTGCCTTTTCATGTGGTCGCAGGCAAGGAAATTGTGGTTGTGTTGGAGGACGATGCCATATTAGAATCAAGCACCGAGAATGTTATTGATAATATCACAACGAAAGATGTCGTACGGGGAGATGATGCCATTGAGCCGCAGCCGGGAATGAAGTTCAAGGATGAAAATGAACTGTTTGACTTTTACAAAAGATATGCGTATGAAATTGGGTTTCCAGTGAGGAAAAGGAACTCGAAAAAGGGAGACGATGGAGTAGTGAACTACATAACATTGACATGTAGTCGTGAGGGCAAAAGAAGTTACAGTACAAGTTCTTCTTTGAAGCCACAACCAACCATTCAAACAGGTTGTAAAGCAAGACTTACTGCAGCTTCAGACGTTCATGGAACATGGAGAATTTGCAGAGTCCATCTTCAACATAATCACAAAACAAGTCCTTTGAAGTCAAGGTTGTATCGATGCAATCGGGAATTGAGTGCACAAGTGAAACGGAAGCTTGAAGTCAATGATATAGCAGGAATTCCGTTGCACAAGAGTTACAACTCCGCAGTAGTAGAAGTGGGGGGATATGAGAACATGACATGTGTGGAAAAGGATTGTCGAAACTATGTTGAAAAGGTGAGGCGATTAAGGCTTGGTGAAGGGGATGCCGCAGCAATACAAGGATACTTTACACAAATGCAAGCAAAGTGTTCGGGGTTTTTCTTTTGTATGGATTTGGACGAAGAATCACGGCTGAAGAACCTTTTTTGGGCAGATAATAGGTGCCTGCAAGCATATAAAGAGTTTGGGGATGTAGTGACATTCGATACCACTTACCTCACCAATAAATACGACATGCCTTTTGCCCCGTTTGTTGGAGTCAATCATCACGGACAATCGACACTGCTTGGATGTGGTTTGCTGTCCAACGAGGATACTGATACCTTTGTGTGGTTGTTCAGGACATGGCTGCAATGTATGCACGGTCGAGCTCCCAATGGAATTAGAACCGATCAAGATAGGGCAATGCAGAATGCCATACAGATTGTGTTTCCAAACACGCAGCATAGATGGTGTTTATGGCATATATTGAAGAAGTTGCCAGAAAAGTTTGGATACCATGCCAATAAGGGTTCCATTTTTGCCTCTATCCACAGATTGGTGTATGACTTACAGTGTACCGAAGAATTTGAACGAGGATGGATAGCGATGACTGATACCTATAATTTACATGATAATGAATGGTTGTCGGGCTTGTATGAGAATAGAGGTCGTTGGGTCCCATGTTATTTGAATACTACATTTTGGGCTGGTATGTCAACGACACAACGCAGTGAAAGTATGAACGCGTTCTTCGACGGATATGTGCATTCGAAGACGTCATTGAAGCAGTTTGTTGAACAATACGAACGAGCTTTGCGAAACAAGGTCGAGAAAGAGTTCCAAGCAGACTTCAAGTCGTACTCACAGATGGTCCCTTGTGCAACGAAATATGTGATGGAAAAGCAATTTCAGGCCGTTTATACAATTTCTAAGTTCAGGGAATTTCAGGAAGAGATAACGGGCAAAGTGTACTGTGACATTATTTCTAAAACGTATGGAGTTATGGGGGAAAGTTATGAGGTGATAGAGGATGTCATTTTAGATGAACGAGTGCATCGGAAGAAGTGTTTGGTCTCATTTCGTGCAGATGATTGCCACATTAGTTGCAGCTGTCACTTGTTTGAGTTCCGGGGAATATTATGCAGACACGCCATTTCAGTCTTGATGCGTAACGGCATCACCTCACTGCCGGAGAGGTACATCTTACGGAGATGGAGAAGGGATGTAAGAAGAGCTCACACGAGGGTCGCAGTAAGCTACGATGGTCTGGTTCGTACTCCTGGACAGTTAAGGTACGATAATCTTGTTGAAGAGTTTGCTACGTTGGCAGACATTGTCGCAAACGATGAAGATCGAGCTCGTCAGCTACTAGATTGGATTCGAGTGCAATCTAAGGAGATACCGCTGAACAAATCGATTACTGGAAGCAACCTCTTATCCCAGCATAATTCGTATTTCGGATCCCAGTCTAGAGCATCAAATGACACAGGCAGTGGGAGCGTGCAAGACCCTAACTGTTCGAGAAGGAAGGGGGCGCCAAAGAAACTTCGCAACAAAAGCCCCTTGGAGTTGAGCTCGAGGAAAGCAAAGGTACATCTCCATTTCATAGTTTCATTGTAAATATTCACCAAGACTTCAAGTATTTATTCGTTCGTTTCCTATAGGTAACATCGACGTCTGCCAAAGGAAAAAGATCGAGATGCAAGAAATCAAATGTTGGAAATGATGAATCTGTTGGTCAGCTACCGTATGAAGCACAACATTCGATCCCGACACCGTTCTCATATTCACAACTTCTATTGGTAAGTATATTTTCATATGCAAATGAGCATCTTCGCATGTAATTCTCAATTAAGCTACTAGATTGGACACTTTATAACATAGTCGTACTTACATTTGTATTAGGGTGGCGATGACAGTCAGGCTTGTACACAACATATCATAGATGCAGCAGACGTGGGATTATTTCATGGGGTTCAAGTACCTGCTGCATATGACGGGAACAGAGTCATCTACAATGCAATAGTGATGGAGAAGTCGAAAGAGGATTAGTAGTTGCAGGGTCATGTTATTTATAGTATGTTCTTTTTGTAGTTAGTCTAAATGTTATCTTTGAATGAACTACATAATTGTGCAAGTATTCTTCATTATTCTGAAGTGAATTCATTTCTTTGATCTTCGTTTGGAAATGCAGATTATGATCATTTATTTCTTCGATCTTCATTTGGAAATTCAGATTATGTTCTCTTCTATTTAGTGGCAACTGTTGGTTAGTAAACTGCAGGTGAATTTCCCAAAATGGTTACTAATGGTTCCTCATTGTGATTCGGGCACTAAATTCTGGTAGCACTAAACTGCATATGACATCCATTTCAGTCTGATAGACAACAATTGATTACAACATACGAATTACTATTACGTTAACAAAATATTTGACATTAAACTTACACATTATAATCGTTCAAAACAACAAAACAGATCCCATTACACGTCACTACATGTGGCGGCTGAGTACAAAAAATGGAGTGGGAGCGCTCCAACAAAAAGCAGTGGACTCATACATTGTTACGAATGGTTCATTGTTCTGTCGCGCCATTGTCCATTACTCGTTTTCCCTTCCGCATGGTGATATTGACAGATATCTCCACGTCTCTTTTTTCAGTTATCTCAGCAAATTTGTTGAACATGCTCGAGAGATTTTGACACAAATCACTGTCGGGCTCATCTTCATCTAACCACTTGAAGTGGCCGCAATCTCTAGTGCAGCAATAAAACAATCGCCCATTGTTTTTTGTTTTCTTCTCGACCTCCATACACTTCTCGATGCCCTCACCACAATTTGGACATCGTTTCTTCTTTGGACAGTCCAACAAGAAGTGTCCAGGCCTCCTACAACTATGACAAATGCCTTTGTTCTGTCCACTCATACCACCTAAACAAACAAAATGGTTGAAAATGCACTGTAATTCAATGGCATAAACAAAACGGGCAAAACAATGAACCAGAAAACGGGCTAAACAATTAACTACAAACTACAAATGCACTGTAATTCAAAGGCCTAAGAATGTATGTTTAAAAAAAAAGGGAATTATACTCGCTGACTCTTCTTTTTCACTCGCACAGACACAGCCAGACACATACAAACTCAAAACGCTGGAGCAAAATTGGTTTGTTCGAAGAGACTAACATGAGACCCAACACCTTATTCTACCTGTTGCACACTACCAATGTCTCTATCAACCTTAAATTGACGCATAATTGCCCGATTATTTACATCGTAACACCACAGAGCACAGAGCATGAATATACCGAACTCAAAAATACAAACTTCAACCTTCAGGCTTCATCGTACTTACCGCTTCGACGACTTCTGAAGTGGTTGGTCGGTTTAAGCCGGAGACGACAACACCGGTTGTGCCTGAATAATTTCAATACACAAAATAGAGTTCGCGACAGGAACGGAGGACCGGTCGACCTACTGGTTAACGGTCGACGAAGTTGGAGGCGACCTTTTCGATTTCAGTTACTATGTCGGCGGATACTCCACGTTAGCTCGGTGGAATCAATGGAGGGGATTTTAGGGTTTCAATTTTTCGCTTTCTCTGGCCAGACAGGTTAGAATGACGAGGGTAGGTAATGGGTTTGGATTTCAAAATGAATTCATTAATTTTGCCTTTTTTTTTCCACTTGCCACGTCACAGTGTCAAATACAATGTTAAATACACTCTACGTGAAGCGGGGCTAAAAAAAATATTATACCCCTCTCTCCTCAATAACTTCCATGTATCTATCACCCACCTATTCATTTTTCTCTCATTCCCAAATCCATCATTACCTCGGCCACCTTATTTCACCGTTCGCCGCCGCCACCACCATAGCTGCCTTCTCCAGTCTTTCTGTTCTCCACTTCCATCTTTGCCCCATCTCCCCGAAATTCTTGTAGTGGTTAGATTATCACACGTAATTAGCGAAATACTTTTCCATCTCTTTTGAAGCAACAAATGTCTGGTCCTGATTCTCACACCACGACATTGATGATTTTTTCTTTCTCTGATTTAGATGATGATGACCAGTTTTATGTCGCAACAAAGATTTGTCCTCTGATTGCTGAATAAGAATCATGTAGCCCCATTAAAAACTTCATGAGTTTGCTTTTTTGCTCATTTTCTACCTTTTTCAAGGTTCCACGGGTACATACATGCAAATCATTGTAGGACGCCAGCTTTCAGCTTTGAGTAATAAGCAGCAACAAAAAGATTTATTTGCTGTAGAAAGGCTATATCACTTTCAATTTGAAAAACTCTTGGAGCATTATTCTGAGAAAATCTCTCTCTCAGATCCTTCCAAGCTTCAGTTGCTGATATGGTATAAATGATGATATCTCGTAGATTTGGGTCTATGGAGTTCAATATCCAAGAAAGGACCATGTCGTTACATAGTTTCCATGATGCAAACTTTTCATCTGTTGGTGCTGGTTTTTCAATTGAACCATCAACAAAACCAGTTTTATTTTTAGCACTCAAGGCTATGGACATGGAACGACTCCGGTAGCATAGTTGTCACCACTCAACGCTTTGGTAACAAGGCTTGCCCCTGAATGATCAGAATAGTGAATGTGAAAATGGTCAATTTCATTCTCAAGAACCTTTGTTGCTTTGCCTCTTTATGTCATGTTTGAGTTTTCAGGTTAGCCGAAGTTCGTAGGGATTATTGGAATGAGAAATGAAGGACCTCAGGAACAAGAAACTCTGACTATGATTTGTCCAAATTTCTGCTCTAATACCATGAAAAAAACGAGAGGCAAGTTTTGATTGTTCTTGGAGAACAAGGAATTGTAAAGAATTGGCACAATGATGAGCTAATTGGACCTGATTGTATTATTGGGCTGATCTGTTGGTTTGCTTGTTGGACTGTTATTCTTATTACTTGGTGGCTTCCGTTCTGTTTGGTTATAAGTGCGTTTAACTTCAAAACCTTTTTACTTATAGCTAGACGGTTGAGATGTCGCCAAGTGTCGCCCCAATGATTGTTGGATGGAGACCTTCTGGAGACTTATCATATACTAAGGTTTGAGTTTGGCTTGGCTGTTCATTCTTTCATTCTCTCGAACTCTCTATGTTCTCTCTCGCTGTCTCTATTCTGCACTCTAAATTTGGAAGCCTTCTTTAGATCCTTTTTTGTATAGTCCTTGTATATATCTTGAGTGATTTGTAAAGGGCTAATATTGCATCCTTGAGTGGTTTGCTGTTTCGATCAGTCAGAGGGTTTCTCCTTTTTCGATGTAATCTTTTGTGATTCGTCTGAGTGTCTGGTGTAATCCTTGAGCATGGTTTGATTCTTGATAATATAGTGATTTCTTCCGGTTGACGGAAGCTCAAAAAGGGATTATGAACTTTGTTCTGAACCTCTTGCCTTAGGGCGAAAAATCTCATGTTCTTTATCTTTTCTTGTCCTTTTTTTGCACATTTACTTTCTGTTTTGTTGATGAAAAGTGGCTAATCATTTGAACTTCATGGTTACAGGAATAATTCACTTTTCTATATCAAAATCATTTACACATGTTTGTATATATACAACCTTATCGAAAACTACCTTCCTAAAGTCTCTCATAATCTATAGTAGTTAACATATTCAAATACAAAACTCAAAATAACATGACAAACAGATATCAACATCTGGATTTGGTGAAGAACAAATTTCAGCTATCCTTATCTGCTGAATATTTGAATTTGAATTTTAACAATTATAGATGAGCAAAAGTTTCTATAAACTTTCTACCTCAAGACCTACCTTTTTTCACTCACCAACTTCCCTTTAAACACACACGCCCCTCAACTTCTCCAACACTCCCAGACAGTACAGAAATTTTAGAGAAAACTTCTAGTGATTAATGAAGAAGGTAAGGTGTCATTAATGGAGTTGAAATTCTTGAAGACTTTGGCTATGAGGGAAGGAAGTCTCTTTAATCAATAAAGAGTACTCTTTAATCCAGCTTTAAGAAAACATTCGCAAACAATGGGCAGAAACGAACAAAGAAGGATGTTCATATTTCAACAAGAGAAGTAAATTTGTAGTAAATTACGCTTTGTGTAATCTCTGTGTTCAATATGCAAAAATGAGTTGGAATTTTGCACATTCAATGCTATTATGTGATTCAAGATATGCTTATTGAAGTTGGATGAAATATCCTTTCAGTTGTTTGATGATTTGTGCTAGAGAAGCTTGTTAGAATGCATGCAAGAGTTTGAATCGATGGAGCTAATTGATGTTTATGACACGCCATACTATGTTCACTATTGCTCTGGAAATTCATGCATGTGGAATAAAAGATTGGTATGACATTTAGATCCCTCAATTTCTTGCACACTCGAGACTACTGGGTTCGAGATCTCCCGAAATTGTGATCACATGTCTATGGAGCACAGGATCTCCAAGGAGCATAAGTGTCTCCTAGTGGAGCCCAAGGGGTCTTTCTAGAAGGGGCTAAAGTACATAATATTTGTTCCTTAAATACAGTAGTCGTACCGAGTAGCACAATATTTTCAAGAACAAGGCTATAAGTACAAGAAATTTCAGGAAGATAGCTATCTTCATGTGCAAAAACCTGTGAAATTATCATGAACATGCAGATTCATTCTATTTTCAATTTGAACACTCAATGTACTATTATGGTGTCTTTATGTCGTATTTGACATACATCGATCTTCATTCATTGAAAATCGTTGTTCGTAGCTGTTTTATAACTTTTGTAGACAATGAAGTGCATATTAAGAGGATGTTTTGATGAATATTATTGAGGAAATAATGTATTTTAAATAATCCGATGAATACAGTCAACCAACGGAGATAAATACTCGTGGGTGACCAAAAAGATGCTTGGTTCCTTTTGCAGGCACAATACATAGAAATAGAAAAAGTGAAAACGAGTCCCCCATAATTTACCTGCATGAAAAGTCGCAACAGTGTCTGCATCTACCTTAAAAGAACAATTAATTTTCCAGTACTCAACACAAATACGAATCACAACACACATTTCTTCATGCATTCATTTTTATTACAAAATTTTAATAATATCATTCTCACCAAATGCAAACTAGTATCGGAGTTCAAAGCACTGTTATCTAAAGATTCTAAAGCAAAGCTGAGAATTACACGCAACCACATATAGAGTACACCAACCAATTCAAATCCTATTAACTAGAAATGGCACGACACGTTCTTGTGGGGCTCAAAGGCGAAAGGCCCAACTGTGAAGAGCTGGAAGGGAAGCGGGTGCTCCGTGACTGGCGGTTTGGTAGCGGGCATCAGAATGGCGCCACCAGCTCCGCCGTGCAGATTGGTAGGGACGCTGCAATTGGCCATGGGTGAAGAGACTAAAAACACCTTGCACTTGTGGGATCCTGCTGTTGTCAGCATCTTTGGCATTATGAAGAAGTACCCGTTCTTGTCCGTCGTGACTTGCTCCACCAGGTGGTACTTGGTGTTGTTGCATTGAAGCTTCACCGCCGCTCCTGTACAAGCATACAAACATGAGATTTCACGGGAGAAAACGCCAAAATTATACCTGATGTCTGTTTCCCACCGCTAGTTTCGTCTTTTCGAAGTCAAATCAAACTTCACACTGCCAGTGCTCTTGTATCCAAGATTTCTTGCATGTTATTATTCTATTGACAGTAGAGAACAAAATCATACTCTTTATTTTAAGTTTGATGCAGTTCTTGATTTAAGCCCTTTTTAGGTGTTTCCTAACGTATAATTGCGCATGTATACAGGAATATAGAGTAACAGCAAGAACGTGTTAGGCACACAAACTGAAATGAGCATCTTTAGCTAAAGAAAAGCCTTTTTGGCTGAAATTTAAACTTATTTTTTCACCTAACGAGTGAAAACTATATCAGAAAGAAGTTCCAACTCACCTGAAAGAGGAGAAGCTCCCATGAGAGTGTCAATCCCCTTGTACTGACAGGATTTGCAGTACACAACGCCTTGAACAGCCACATATTTCCTGGTGGGAGGGTAGCTTGGGGGGTGAGTTGGAGGATTAACCGGTGGGTGAGTAGGAGGCTGCTTAGCAGGTGGCTGAGTGGGAGGGTGGCTAGGATGGTGGTGGTGGTTACCTTTCGGCGACGGTGCTGGGGCTTCAGCCGAAGGAAAGTACGGCAGCTGCCCAGCGGCATTCACAGCTTCAACCTCAGCGCTACATATAACCAAGAAGTGTAAAAGCACAAGTGCCTTTGCTGAAAACAAAGCCATGGTGCTCAACCCTGATAGAAGGGGTTCAGAGGTAGAGATTTTATAGAGTTTCCAATTTCCAAGTGGCATATTCTGCAATTTCTTTGAAGAAAAAAGGTTGCATGCCGGAATTATTATGGGGATAAGGGTTTCTTAGATTTGAATTTTATAAACTGGGTTTGGACACGTGGCACATCGATCCACATGCACAGGAGCAACGTTGTATTTGGCAATTTGCAGGCTGGCTGCTTGGTTGTAGAAGTTTTCCGAGGCACATTTGTTTTTCTTTTTTTTTTTTTACTTTTCAGAAAAAATAAAAATGTTATGAGTCTGAGATTATACTATAAGGGTCCGTTTGATAAACAAATGTGGAAAGGAATTCCGATTACATACTAGTTGGAATATAAAAACTTATCAAATCTATAGGAATTCGTTTTCCATTAAAACAAAGAAAATGCAGCTTAAAGTGATTATATCTTAGAATTCGATTTTCATTTTCACGTTGCAATCAAATGGTCAAAATAAAATTTATTTTTCTTGGATGTAACATTTTCCATGAAATTCATTGCAATTAAACAGGACCTAAGTGCATATTAACTCTTAATTGATTCGACCGAACAACCAATTTTTTGCCCGACAAATTTATTTTTCAAATTTTATTAATATTCGTTAGTGTTTGACATGATTTATACAACTATAGAATTTTTCATTGGCACGGGCCACATGAATGCTTGGATCGTGCCAAATTCGATAGACACGACGTGTCCGAATCAGTCTCACATTTTTCGCTCTCGATTAAATAATTAATGATATCTTGACTCGATCGATGCAACATTTTATGAAACTTTACATGGATAACCATTGTCTGTCATGTTTTTTTGTGGCTGGATATGGACTCGCATGACTCTTTCCGGGATATCAGTGAAATTTCATGTACTGTTTGTTGTTTTGCATGTTGTAACAATGTTCTGTTCAAATGGGAAGGGACTATAATGAATTGTTTTCTTGAAAATGGTTGGGCTTCAGAGCTTATTATTTTGATGGCTGGACACAGGAAACCAAAAACTGTGGGCTGTGTTAGGGCTTAATAGGTGGCCCAAACTGATCCATTTTACACCTCCAACGCATGGTTATCGGGTTTGAGATTCAAGTTATCAATATCGTTTGGGAAAGTTTCATATTATTACCCATTTTAAAATTATGAAACGAGGTTTAAAATTTTAAAAAATAAATGATATTAAATTTTATTAATGAAATAATTAATTAAAAATATATTTATTAATTAGATATATTAAGGTCACAATTTTATATAATTTGGTCACAAATTAGCAAATTAATTGGTTACAAATTATTTTTCGGCCACGAATAAAAATCATTATTGGTCACAAATTATTTTTTGATTACAAAACAAAAATTTTATTAAGTCAATATTTATTAATCGGTCACAAATTAAAAAAAAATTATAAGTTACAAGTTATCGAATTAATTGGTCACAACTTATCGAATTCTAAGTCACAATTTCAAATTTAGTCATAATTACACATTCTTATAAGTCACATATTATTTATTGATAATAAATTAACCAATTTATAGATCATAACACTCAAATAATTGATCACAAACTCTTCGGCCCACTCCATCGCCACCACTGCCATTGATGCTGTCGCTGCTGCCACCACAACCATAGACACCAATACCACCACTACAACACCAATAACAATACCGACACCTCACTGCCAGTGCTACTATAAACCACGAACATCGTTACGTTGTCGCAAACCACCTGTGCACCACCAACACCATCGGCAGCGCCTGCGAACGGTAAACAACAGCGCGACAATATGGCTCGAACAGACCACACCAATAGAGAAAGAGATGCAGAAGACAAAAAAAAAAAAGGAGAGAGAAAGAGAAAGATTGTGCCAGAAAGAAACAAATCGCACCACTGATGCACCTGTCGTCGATGATGTGCTTGTCGCTGATGATGCGCCTATCATCGTGCAACTATCATTGGTGCTATGTAAGGGGTGGGGCGGGTGTGGGAAAAAAATGAAACAGTAAAAAAAAAAAAAAGAATTAAGGTTTTGTTAGTGGGTGTGGGTGTGGGTATGGGTATGGGTATGGGTATGGGTTTGGGTGTTGAATTAAATTAAATTAATTTTATAATATTAAGAAGGTTAAATTATCTGATTTTTGAACAAAAAACTTTCTAATCTAATTTTTAAATTGAGAATTTAAAAGGCATGGATATGTGTAAATTCCACATATCGTTTCTTTATTGCTAGTGGCGAATGTTTTTGATAAATAAAATCAGAAGAAGAAATAAAATAATATTGTTTGTAACAAAATTCCGAACTGCCGTTTTCATTGAACTTTCCTTGTTTAGGCCCATTTTTTCTAAAACTCATTTTCAATAATACAGTCTTTCAATAAAATTTTACACATAAATTCAAAAAATTTTCCTACATTTTAACCATGCATTCTCCAAAAATCACAATTCCCAAATCTACTAACCTATAAAAAGAGACTCAAACAAAGTTGACCACAATAGTTTAAGATTACATTTTCAAAATTAACAGTCACAGTCAAATATCACACAATTTTGGTCACAATAACATGCTAGGTCACAAATCAGATAATGTTATAGTCATATACCACACAATTTATAGATCACAATCACATACTAAAATCACAAATTATACAATCAATGGTTTACACTCATTTATCAAAAGAGTAAAGCTACTTGTACAAGGGAAAGAATTTGACTTGTTGTACATTTCATGGTTCACATAGAGTTTGATACTGCATGTGAATTCAAAATCAAATGGACGGGAAAATGTGTGGTGTTTAAAAATTGTCCAATCATACTCCGACACGTGGCATAATGTTAAAGTTGATGTCAAAGTTAATGTATTTGTAGCATGATTCCAAGAGAAAATGTCGTGAAAATTGTCAGATGCTTATGTGACGAATTTTGATTGATTATTTTAAATATATTTTTTGTGCAAAATCCAATGAAAATCTGCCGCTTGGCGTTCTAGCATTTTTCATTGTATATGTAGCATCTTTCTTATCAAAAAAGAATTATGCTAAATGTACATAAGATTTTTTCACAAATAAAATATAGATACTCACATGTGATGTGGGTCCCACCTGAATTAAATATGTTAAAACAATCGGGCCCCACATGTTTGTGTCTTTTCTGGAATAATTCCGTGACTTTTTCCCCCGTAATTACAGCGTAACTCATCAAAAAAAAGGTCATAGTCACATATGTTATCTAATAACGTGACTTGACCACGTGGCCACCCTATCCACCCACACCACGCCATCCCTTATGTCACAGAAATCTCTAAATCCAAGGCCATTGAATGGTCTAAATTTCTTTGACCCACCAAGCATAAAGACGACATTTCAGACCCACCACCAATCAAACATCCTATCACCACTAACCCAACCTTAGCAACCATGTTATCAACATCAACCCGGGGCTTAGTCTGGCCTCAAAATGCCGAACCGTGCTATATTAGCAAAAGCCCTACATATACACATATGGGAGAGGCGAAAAAAATATCGAATTATTTTTTAATCAGGTGGATCCAGCTCGGGATCCACCTTGAGAGTCGATAACACTTTTGTAAAATCGACCCTTCGTACATTTGCATTAATCCCAAAATGCCAATGACACCCTGACGTCCACCTGAGCAAGACCGATGGTGACTCACCTTACAATAGATTTATTATTGAATCAAAGATTTCAAATCACGGGGAAAAAATTAAAAGTAAAAATCAAATCACCAGTGCCCATTGTGTTGGTGGTGACTATGCTCATCATGAGAAATCTTAGAGCTTCGTTATATCAGAATTTGTATTAAGATGGAGATTGTTCCATTTTTTGACCTAAATTAGGTTGAAATTTTTGAGATGATATTTTTTATTTCTTTGTATTATTGTTTCTTTTATTCAACGTGATTTTTTATCTTATTTTTATGTTTGTGGTATTTCTAGAATTTAACATTGATCATTATAAATACCAGACTCTTCACAAGTTTTATATTATTGAAATGTAGAATAATTGTGTGGGCACAGTTATTGCATTTTGTTTTCTCCATATTAATCAATTGTATAAAATACTATGTTTTTCTGTCAATTAATTATTTTGTATATTATTGTTTGTTTGCGATCACATACTTCATATCGTGTCATATTTATCACATCGATCTGTTTTATTTCCCAACAGGCAAGATGTACGAATTTATTGATTTTAATGACACCAATAAGATTAAAAAACTTACGAGCTTAAATGCAAAAATAAACCAAGTTTTTCGATTTTATTGTAATTAAAATATGGGGTAGGTAACGAAAATAAGATTTGACCTAAAAATAAGAATTTATTATTGTAAGTTTGTAATAACTTCTGCAAAATGTTAAATTTGTAAGAGCTTCAACGCTAATACAACCATGGAATTTGCGAAGAAAAATAATTACAGAACCGTTGAATGCATAAAATTAGTATCCTAAGGCCAAACTAGGTCAACACAGACCCTAGGTAGATCTTCTTGAAACGGATATTGCACATTTTTACAATTGTTTGCCAAACCTCCTGCAGACCTCCTGCCGGTAACTTTGGTGGCACAAGATGGCGGAGCAGCGGCACCGGAGGTGGCGGTGGCGGAAAAACTTAGATTGGAAGAAGAAGAAGGAGTAGGAGGAGGTAATTGCATTAGGTTGTCAAGATTTTCATGTCGAAGAAGCTCAGATAATAGAAGAACCAAAGATGCCATTGAGATCTAAAACTCTCCTTTCAAGTGACAAATTTTTGCTAGTTTTGGTGGATTCTGGTATATTCAAAAGATGATTATGTCCACATATATATACACTAAAACTAAAAGTCTAAAACTATAAGCAACCAAAGTGGTTGTGAAATTAAAAGTCTGTGGGATCTTTCAATTTGACTGTTTTGAGAGTTTTGGGTGTGGGATTTTAATACAAAGAAAACAGGGGGCAACAAAAGCAGTTGGCTCCCACTGCTGTTGCTGAACCGGTATTATTTATGACAGATATTCAGGAGCCGCTCTTTCCAAAACCATGTCCCCTCTCAACTGGAGGTAGGGGAACCGGCCGGTCGAGGAGCCACTGGACCATCTCAGCCCGGCAGGACAAATATTGTTTAGACTTTTAAACTTTAAAAAAAAGAAAGAAAGAAAATGATTTAGCCCTTTTTGTAAAAAATTAAATTTTTAATAAATTTTGATAAAAATTGTGGACCTCATAAAATGTGAAATTAAAATTAATTATTGAATTTGACTTGAATTTTATCAACTTTTTCAACTAAATCAGATATGTGGACTTAACATAAAATAGAGGAATATAATACAAAAAAACGACTCGTATGAACGATACATTTTATAGACAAAGAAAAAGAGTTTACTATAAAATTTATTACAATAGTTCGAGTTGATAAGACATTTTCCCCTCTAATAATTTTGGCACGATAATTTATTGGATTTTATTTAACATAATGGAATTCCTTGGTAGGTTTGACTTGGACCAATACAAGGCATTATTTTCTTTATAATTTGGTAAGAAAAGTTTGCAATAATGCATTATTTTCTTGGTAATCTTCTAAGAAAAGTAAACGAAAAGGAAAATTTAGGGCTTTTCTTTCTTATTCTCATGGTATTCTTACATAATCCAAAAATAAAGTTCGACCCGTTTAAGAATCTGCACAAATTAACTACTTCCACCCCATCCCGTGCTCATTTATGAATTTAAGTTTGGGTGCTTGTTTGGTAGTGTTTATAATTAGTGAATTGTATAGAATATATGTATAATAAACTAAATTGTGGATCTTACGAAATGTGCAATTTATATTTGACCAAATAAAATTAAAAGTTAAGCTTTGCAAAGCAAATGTTTATTATGATTATAACACAAACAAGTTTTTTCTCAAACTCATTTTCAACCATACATTTCATGAGATCCACAACTTGTCAACTTTTCAGTACACATTTCATTATATTTTTATCAAAATTTACTAAAAATCTAATTTTTAGCTAAATCAAACTAGCTCACTAACACATGTCAATTACTTGTAAAATGAAAAGGAAAGAAAAAAATGAATTGTATAAATGATACATTTTATAGAACAAAAAATGACTTGTATGAATGATACATTTTATAGAACCAAGAAAAAAAAGAAGAAAGTTTACTATAAAATTTATTGGATAATTACCACATAACGTCCCTACTTCTCACTGTTATTTTGAAAAACGTTTTTACCTTTTTTTTTTTTTT
>OU503055.2:12963160-12975984 GCA_912172775.2 Fraxinus pennsylvanica
GGGAAGTGCTACATGTACATAATTTTGTACATAATGGTGTCCATAATTACACGTGGCACTGGATCCAACCTTTAATTCAAATCTCACACTTTCACATCAACAGTCAGATCTTGTCCACATCATATTATGGACACCATTATGTGGCCAAATTATGTACACTTAGACTTTTCCATAAAACATTAAAACCCTAAAATTTTCACAAAGTTGTCTTAAACTTGGTGCATAAAAAAAAAAAAAAAAACTCCAAAATTAAGAAATAGAAATCTTCAAAAAATACTTTTTTACTGGTCAAAAAATTTATTTATTTATTTATTTTATTTTAAACCTTTCTAAAATTAAAAAAAGTAAAAATTATAGTTGATGTGCATGTAGCAGGTAAGACCTTGACCTATTCTTTCGACAGATACAGTCCCCAACATTTCTATTTGAGCACAAAGTAGTCCTCATTGCCGGTAAATTCAATCCATTAAGGTACAATACAACCATAAAAACAAATCCATCAAGACCTGGAATTAATACGATAGAATTCACCTACCCTCTATAATAGAATTAGACCAAGTGTTTGAAATGGGGGTATATAATCCTCATTTGCCCTCTTCGAATGTTGGAAGAGAACTAGAAATTTAGAACCTGTACTGAAATTTTGGGAATAATTGACCTACTTTCTTTTGGTTTCATCTTGTCTATGAGGTATATGTCCATATCCTTGACTTCGGACTCAAATAACTTGTTCTTCCCTTCGAATAATGTCATGACTCGTGTAATTGTTGGCCTAGAATTAGGATCTCGACTTGCGCACAAGAAGCCTAAATGAAGCACTCTTTTGACTTCCTCTTCAATGAATCCTCCCTCCTTTAGTCCATGATTGTGCATCAAGGGCGTGATTCAATTCTCCTCTCCCCACAAGCTTCTATAACCAATTTAACAAAGGTGGTTTGCCTTCTTCAACCAGTTGTATCCCACACATGACCTCCAAAACCAAGACACTGTATGCAAATACTTCGGTTTACTTCTAGTGACATATCCAATCGTATCCATCACGTCGGATATTTTTGTTACATTTCTCCATCCTCATACCCAATTAAAGCGGGACATAACGGATTTGGGGCATGGTGGGGGCGGGGCCGGGCCCTTCCTATTTATTACCTCATTTATTTATTTTTTCTTTTTATTTATTTTATTTTTTGCTATTATTTTTTTATATCTTTAGTTAATAAATGTTATTACTTTTTTTTACTAATTTGTTAAAAACAACTTATGTTCTCTTTCAAAATGATGATAAATTTATTATTTTTGTTCAATAAAAAATTTAAATTTAAAATTAACTTTAAACAAAGCGGGTAACGAGACATGTACTATATTTTCCATATCTGTCCCGTACCCATTTCAGGAAAATGACCCACTCCCCGTCCCCGGCCCACGGATATTGGGTTGAAAGAATTTTTTTTTCCATCCCTACCCTTGGCCCACGAATTTGACATCCGGGTTTCGCACCTAGAACGCACATCATGATGTTAAGTCCAGCCTCGAGATCATTTACAAGTATCTCCTGCAAAGGGGTATCTTCAGGAAGTTGATGGTCCTTTGCTTTTTCTATAAGATATTCATAATTTTTTATAGGCATCTCATCCTACAAACATAACTCATAAGAGATATTAAACGGCCTTTAAAATCAAAATCTGCAAGAAATATAACATAGGTAACACATGAGATATAGCACGACCCAAGAGATATAATCGACCCACAAAAACATTTCGACCATGGCAATATCCATTTTCAAATTATCCACATTAAAAGCATCCAAAAATTGTCATACTACTTAATCTCATGATAATTTTTCTAGCCTCTTTTAATTTAATTTTGCAATATATTTTTTGCGTCTAAGTTGGTAGATAATTTATAACAAGCATACAGACGAACGATAAACACGTGAAACAGAGTACAGGTCATCATAGTCATAGTCTTATGGCTAAAGGGAACAAGGAAATGCTGACCGAGTGAATTCAACAAAGTTCCCAAGTTCCCTCAGCCAGATCCTTCACGTTTAATATCATTTTTGCATAAAAAATTAGTTCATTTTTTAAAAATAAATGTTGAAGAATCTCAAAGAACTATAACACAAAGATTTAGCATAGAGATAAAACATGTACCCATGCCCAGTTCCACTACAGCGATCAAACGCCATTCGTGGCCATTCCCGTTCCTGTTCCCCTTCCCCAACATCGCCATTGCTAAAACCAGGTCAATGACCACCACTATAAAGGCCATGGGGACCGCCAAAGCCACCACTCCTCTCCGAAGATGTTCCTGTATCAGCCCCTTCGTTTGCAACTATACCACCAGAAAAATCCTCGTTCTGTATGAATTCTCACTGTTGCTCGAGTCTCTATTATACACCCCCAGCACTAGCTAGTCCACGCCCATATCCATGTCCTCCGTTGCAGCCTCCTCTTGCAAGTTCAGGTATTCCCTTCCTGACTACTTAAATGAACAATGCACATCAATAAATGCCACCATTCAGGCATAAAAATCTCCCAAAACTCGTTAAATTACGTGAGCATACTTGAGAGAATAGCTTCCATTGAAACCTGTGAGGCCAATATGCTAAATAATTAGATTTGAACTATGGCAGAAAAAGATAAATCATAATACTTTTATCCTAAAAATGATTCATTTAAAGAAGCTGCTAAAAAAACACATACTGCATTGAACTAGACTACGCAAAATAGCATCAACTCATCTAAAATCATCTATTCTTTTGTTCACATACTAATACTATGAACTAATAGAAGCTCTCCAGACAGCTATTTTTCGAGTTCTATATCAAATGAAATGGGGATAGACCCAACAGTTTTTATCATAAACTGAAGAAACTCTAAACGAAATTATTCCTACTAGGAACCCCCTGTACAAATTGTCATGAAACAAAATGAAAGGGAAAGAGTAACAAGATGAAATGAAGTGTCCGAAGTTAAGTTTAATTCAGCTGTCATTATCTGTGGTTCCATTATATGGCGAAGAGACCAAAACTTAATGATAGCAGAACTGAAAACAAGATAACAACACAAACTAGAGAAAGATTTAGGCAAAAATTCCCAGACTTACCTCTTTGGCTCCAAGAATCTCAAAAAATGGACTCAGGTTATCATCTGAAATGTACATGGCGTAAGCAGAATCATAGACCCCTTTTCTTTAGCGAATTCTACCAATTTAGTCAATTGCTCTCTTGAAGCAGCATAACCTGCTGAGTTATTGAACAGAAAAATATGATATCAGTCCGACGAACTGCAGATAAATCAGGAAAGAAACAATTTTCGGGAGTACACTTCAGGACTTCCTCTTGAGATAATTTACCAGAACATAATGAAAAACCTCTATATGTATAGAACGAAGAGCTCTATCAGTTTTGTATTTCTGTTCTTAATAAAAGCCTAGTAATGAACTGTGCTATCACTGCAAGCAATGGTTTGGGACATTCCTCATGCGGAAGATGGCCACAACCAGATATTGCTACAAGTCTCTACACCACAGTAGACTTAGACGAATTAGTAGATGAATCAGAAAACACGACACCATAGTAGATGTAGACGAATTAGAAGATGAATCAGACAATTTATTTTTGTTTAAACTTATGATAATAGGTGGCTCAAACAATTCATAGGTCTTAGAAAAATATTTTAAAAATAAAAAACAATAGAACAAATAATCACCGACAAAGTTTCTATTGATGATTGCTGATGGTATAAGTAGTCGACGATGTCGTTGGCAATCATCGATGGCTACCAGGGACGGAACCAGATTTCTGTTCATTGAGAGCAAGATCTAACTACGTTCATTTTTATTTTTTTTCCAAACAAGATGATAATGCAATAATATTAAAAATGTGACTTACAATTCTTTCCATACGCTCGTAAGCCGAAACATAATTACTTTTATATTTTCAATAAAATCTGGACTCAACTTTTTACTATAAACAATTGAACAAATAAAAAACATCTACTACAAGTGTCCGAACTAATTTTACATGTGGAATTAGAAAACTTTGCTTAAGCCAAAAAATTTTGCCTAGAAAACCAAAAATCATCAAACCAATGGAAAAACCAATTCAGGGAAAATGTGAAAAATGGGGTCACGCGAGGTATAAGTTGGAAAACCAACAACTGCCTAGAAAATTTTTCCTGTCAAACAGCCTAAAATGTTGAAAATGAAAAATAATTTCCAACTTTCATGAAAAATTCTTCATATCAAACAAAGACCTAATTTTCTAAGACCTTGAATTCAAAATATTAGAAATGGATTTTGGCACTATATAACTTTGACCAATGCCGAGAAACCTGTGCATGGTTTGGTTTGGGTTGGGTTGGTTTTAAGCTCAACCTGAAACAGAAAATTGACTTTATCGATTTAGGTAAATCCCAGTTCAAACCGACCCAATTCAACTGTTGAAACCGAACCAAACCAAATCGATTTGAATCGGTTTGGTTTGGCTAGTCGATTTGAATATTTGTCCGAGTTAAAAAAAATATATGAATTTTAAAATAAAATAAAAATGAATTAGCAGTCAGTTAATTGACAAGTTGGTTGCTTAAACCGCAATCAACCCGACCCGAATTTTTAATGGTTAAAATTAACCAAACCGATTTTTTTGTCAAAGTGAACAAAGGATTGGAGTTTTAATCTAATGAAAATGGATGATTTCTACATGCTATCCACAATTACTATTTTGTCTGGCTGCATGTGGAAGAGGCGGGTCAAGTTGCATTTCAGACCGAGGACAAGCTGAAGAGGCAGACTCCTAGAATGCCTTCAATGGAGAGCATATAACAGAATTGAATTTCTGTGGACGTAGATCCAGGTAAGTCTATTGAGAAACCACACAGTTTTTAGTTACTAGAAAAAGTACTATTCACTGTCTCTGTGAACAGTTCTTTTATTTGGCACTCAAACCTTTCTTAGCAACCATATTAAATCTCCAACCATTTTCCCTAAGATCTTTATCCATCAATGATAATTGATATGGTCAAATCCACCACAACTCATAACCTTGTTGAGGCTTGTAGAACATAAACATACTTAACATTCTCAAGTGTAGCCGAATGTAGGAGGGAAAAAAAAAGAGAGAGAGTGGTCGGGCCATCAGTTAACCGACGGCCCAGTCCATCTGTTACGGCCGAGCCGTCGGTTAAGGGACGGCAGGGCTGTTTGGCCCAATACCATTTTTCACATTTTTTTTTATAAAATTATGTACGTATGCTATAACATTTGTCAAAATAAAACTTAAAAACTTAAAAAATATATTAATTTAACAAAAACGAAATTAAATGTACATAAGTATACTTACCGATTCGAAGTGTTGGATATAAATGAAATATCTTTGTTGAGCTTTTAATAAATTTATGAGATTTTAATATTGAAACAGATGAAAAATGAATGAATTTTTATCTGTGTTAGAGTAAACAGATAAAAAAAGTGATTTGGATATGAACTTTTAAGTGAGAAGCATTTGATTTTTACTTTGTAACTTAAAGGGTATTATTGTCTTTTTGAACAAACTCATATTTACCCCTCAGACTCCTATTTTCTACAATGGCTTGAGAAAGTAGGTTGAAGAAGAAAATAAATATTGATGAAGAATCATCTTCAAAGAAGAAGAAATCTTATAAACCCAAGGCAGCATTAATTTCTTCAATTTCCCATCTAGTGTAGTAACCTTTCTGGTTTAAGCAAAATAAATCAAACAAGAGAAAGAAAGTTGGGGAAGAGGAAAAATTAAGAAAATATGCTATTTCCTCACTTCAAGAGGAAAAATTAAGAAAAATTAAGTAATTGAATTATTCATTTTCACCATCGTCTTCTCAATTTGTATTATTTTTCAGTTTTCATTATTTGCTACTTTTTTGAAATTACAACATATCTGTTGTTAAGTAGGGTTGTTGCCCTCTTCTTAATTTCTGTCACTTTTTTTCTATCATTTTTTTAATTTTATGTCACTTTTTTTTAAAAGTTTATGTTACTTTTTTAAATGAACCTCTAGATAGAAAGGATCTTAAGCAAATATGAGTTCACACTCATGCTTTGGACCGTGACATTTCGAGAGGGAGGGGTGGAATGGGCATGAGAGGATTTTAAAGAAAGGGGACTTTTTTGTGGATAAAAAAGGAATAAACTCAAAAAATAATTGTTTCTCTCATGCAAACCGGCATACTACAACATTATAACTTTTCTTGGTTTTACATCACTTTTTTTGAATTCATGTCACTTTTTTTCGCCACTTTTATTTTCATCATGTTAAATTTGTTGCCTAATAATTAATACATGGACCAAAAATTTTACGTGGCTTCATTGTCATTTTGCTTACTCTCACATGAAAGATAACAGCTGGACCAAATTACGAAAATCCCCTTGATTGTCGATTACATTTCGGTTACCATATCAGGAGATAACAATTTTTTTATTTATGTCACTTTTTTTGGTGTTGTATGTTACAAACATATTTTCAGTCATCTTAATATGTTACAAATGTGTATGATACAGAATTTTCCAAAGCATGTATTTGTTGTTGATTTTTATTTTAACTGTATTTTTTTTTCTTTTTGTAAGATTGGGATTTTATAATCCCTCAAAACTTTTGGTTAAAGGGAAAGTTACATTATATTGCCCTCATAATGTTATAACGGACTTGAATGAAAAATTTAATCCACAACAGAGGAGGTTACTCAAAAGTGCATGACTTGGTGCCTTTATAGATTTGAAAAAAAATGGAGTTGCAGCCATAATTAATACATCAATTGTTGATTAGGCAACTTAAGCAGCTGAATACAAATGAAACGTGATTCGACATTCATGATCAACTTGTCACATTTTCAATTGAAGAGTTTTGTTTGATATTAGGCTGAGATGCTCTGAAATTGGTGATTTGACCAGATATAGGATGAAGAAAAGCCATTTGAACGGGCACTATGTAACACCCTGAATTTCTTACTATTTTCATAAGGATCTAAACTTAACATTGGTCATTTACGAAATGAAATAGTCCATGTCTAGCCTTGTTATCACACTAAAATCCAAAAGTTAAAGCGATGAGCTTAACCCACTTATTTGAATGAAGGATTTATTTCTTTTGTGTAATTTTTTTTTAGAATTTATTGTAAATTTGATTGGATCTAATATTTAAATATTATAAAAGTTGATAAAATATATCAACTATTATACTCATTTTGTAGCTCGTGTTAAATAGCATAAATTGGGCTTCAGGAGGTACCAATAGTCTTTGGGTGGGCCTATGCCCACTTAACCCCTCACAGATTTATAGCGCGTCCCCCATAATTTTTATCATACGTACCAAGATTCAACTTAAGTCTCTCATTAGGCAGGGGTCCCGAGTTTAAATCCTGAGAACGCGATATAAATGCGTGAGGAGTTAAGTGGGCATAGGCCTACCCAAAACGGATAATACGTACGATATAACGATTTTGGTATAGAGACTCGAATCGTTACACACTACTTCAAGTAGTACCCAAGCATCTCAACAAAAGTAGTTCAAGAAGTGTTTCTCAATCTACATGTCAACATTGTAGATAAAGATGTAATTGATATAGTCTAGCTTATCCTATTACATTCTTCTGTTTGGTACATCTTATGCAAAGTTATAAGTTTGATTTAAGCCATCGAAGTTCGATGTACTTAAGTTCTGAAATTTACTAAGGTACACGACCGACCTCTTAACACTTAGACAAAATTGCAAGTTTGGTTTTAATTGATGAAGTCCATGGTGCATGAATTTGTTACTATAAGTCTGAAGTGGTTGAAGAACTTCAGTTTAATTATATTGTGCATAAGTTCGATGTTATCATGAATCTGATGTCGTCTTTAGTTTAATGTTACTTGTTTCTTTAAGTTTAAACATCATCAAAAAAAAGGTATAAGAGGTTCGAATCATAGTAACAAACACGTCGGTACATAATTAGTAGAAGTAACAAAAAAAGCAGAATTAATAAACACAAGGAAATTAAGAAAATGACTTCATTAAATAAAAACATTTACATTTTGTGGGCGAAGCCATTTACATAGAAAAAAAATATAAAAAGAAGACCTAAACTCTAAACAGGTGGGGAAGGAGGAGTTACAAAATGGACTATGACAGTGGGAGCCACTTCTTCGGTTGCTTGTTCAGCTACATCATCTTCAAGTTCGATCACTTGGCTTCCCTCTGACAGAGTTTTAGGTTCAGGCTCTTCCTCAAGAAATTCTGCCCTTAACTTCGAAGTGTCGATGCCTTGAATGTTGACCTCCAACCACTCTGTCATATCAGTGTAAGTATACCTTCGCCAATACATAGCAAAGTTTTGGTATGCCTCCATCAAGTGGAAGTTGGTGAGGAAATGTTTCTGAGCATCACTACAAGCAGACTGAGCCTCCTGCCTGGCAGTTTCCACCTCTTCAGTCAGACCAGCTACCTTGGAGTTCAAATTCCCCACTTGCCCATTCAATAAGGAGTTCTCCTTATTGGCCTTCTCAAATGCCTCAGCTACCAGTCGCTAATTAGCATCAAAAGTCTCCACTTGCTTCGTTAAGGAAGTCACCTCGCTTTGGGATAGCTGGACCTCCTTCAAATTCTCAATTTCTGCTAAGGCAGAAGCTTCACAGACTCTTCTGCTTGTTTCTTCTTCAAAGCCTCTGCCTTAGCCTTGGCCTTGCTGGCAGCATCCCCAGCCTGAGAGGCTTTATTAACAAACTCTCTATTTTTTGATTGAAGGTTTTTAAAGAGTGTTTCAGCCTCTATGACCACACCAAAAGCCCTCTCCACCTGTCTCACCATAGTGGAAAAGACGTCCACGGCGTCACTGGTCTCCACGAAATCTCGCCACCTCTCCGTCCAATACTTATGAAAAGTGGTTGTGGCAATTTCAACCTCAAGAGGAAGAAGAGAAAGACATTCAAGAGCCGCTCCTCGTTCTTAGTCTTGCCGATGAGCCTTTTCCTTGAGGGAGCCTCTGAAGTTTTGGAGTTACTGGTGGTTTGGCCTTCTTGGCAGGTTCCTGCCTTTGGGGTTTCTGCCCCCCAGAGGTGGGACACTGGAGTGAGGTGGGGAAATGTCGTTGGAGCCACCCACCCTGGTGGTAGAGAACCTGTGCTTCTTCTTGGGCTTCTCCACGACCATTTTTTTCCCCTTGTCAACTTGAGGAGGTCACCTTTCCTCCTAGCTGCCAGCCTCCCTGCTGATCTTCTCAATGTTATCCCTCACCTGCTTTACTCCAGCAAATGAGGGCTTCATGCCCTTATAACTAGAAGTGGAAGTGGCGCAAGAATTGTGGCCATGTCTGGGGTAGGATGCCTTCGTTTTTCAAAACAATTCTACAAAGCAAAATGCTAAGTTGGATACATGTAAATAAAAGACAATGAGGCAAAAATAAAGATAAGAAACAATGGAACAAAATTATACCCCTCCTAGCCATTAAGCAGAACTCCTAAAAAAACCTCCTGGAAATGATAAGACGGTCAAAGTCGCTTGAGGTGGAAGCGACGGTATATACCAGAAAGAGTGTCCCAGTCACTCTCAGAAAGGATTGTTGAGTATCAGAACCAGTTAGTCAAAGAAAGGAAAAGACAAAAATGACACTCAAGGCTTCGGAGTAAGAAGTTAGGACTTTGACGTGGGGGATGGTATCTCCCTCACACTCCTGCCATCTCCCTTGAACCTAGAACCACGTTTCTTTCCATCCTTTGATGGGGGAAGGCAGGTCCAAAACAAAGGGGAAGCGTAACCAACACGGACACAAGAAGTACCACTCCCTAGAATTTCCTTTGCCTAAGACACGAGACTGGAAAACTGACTGAAAAACGTGAAGGTGCATGTCCTCGTCTAGGGATGTCTCTTTCCAAAGAAAATATATCCCCACTAACTGGGCCTAGGCATTAGGGACGAGTTAGGTGGGGGCCAGTTCATACAACCTAAGGACAGTCCGAAAAAAAAAAGGATGAATAAGCACGCGAAGCCTAACCTTTATAAAAAACTCATTGATGGCAACATAGCCTGCCCTAGGATAGCATGTTCTCTCATCAGGAGTAGGGAGAGGAGTTCTATATCATAGGGATCCTGTATTTTTCCCTAAGATTTACTAAATGGGATGCATCTACAAAAAAAAGGGATTTTGGCTGTCCCCCAGGCTATACCAGTATCTCTCCTACCCTCCCAAGTGCAACAACACTCCGCCCAGCCTGAATAGCCCTAACCAGGTCGACGGTGTTCGTAATTTGTACTCCCATCTCACTAGCTAGTTTACTCAAGTCCACGTCATCCCCAGCAGAAGTAGATGATGCCATTGATTAAAATATTTTAAAAGAAAAGATAAAAGAACAAATACTTACGAATTGAAGAGGATGGTGAATGATGAAACACCAAAAAGATTGTAAATGCACCAAGAAAAATGAGAAAAGAAGTTAAAACAGAAAATTCTTGAGAAAACTTAAGGTTTCGAAGGATGCTAATACTAGATTCGTAAAAAGCAAAAGTGGTTTTTTCCACAAATGTTTGTCTTTTATAGGTAGGGTCTCTTAATCTCAATCGTTGGATGTCAATTCGGGTCATTTGACCATTCGTTAATTTGAGCCACTCATTATGTCTACCATTTTATCTTCTGTGGCTCAGATCAAAGTGTCTGTTCCACGTGCCCTCATGCGCCTGAAGTTCACAAAACATGTGGGAGATATCCATCATTGCACATTAAAAACGGTGACGGTTGTGTGCATAGGAAGTTGAACCGCTTCAGCTGTCTTTTCTTGAAAACGTACGATGACGACAAATCATTTGAGCTCAATAACTAAGGGCACATCTTGTTCCTCAAGCATGCTAAAGTCAAGCTCCTCGTAATTATCAATACTGAGGCCCAAAAGGGTCAGACACAACCCTCTTTGTCCAGTTTAGACGAGGTTTCAGCCTTGCAAGAGCACTTCAAGTGAGACAAATTCGGAATTCCTCTACTCTGCTGACCTTTCTTCAAAACTATTCCAAAAAGTTAAATGTCCCCAAGTATATGAATTCAAGATAACACTATTAGGAGGTCTACACAAGTCGTGCTCATTTGAGATTACGACATAATGCAAATCACCCACTGATGAAATTTTATCTATTTCCAAAGTCCATGCATTACGTAAATAAATATGCCTAGACTTTGGGGACTATTGTTACACCTCTTCACCAAAGCTCTGAGTCAATGTGCCATGTAGAAATCTACGTGGACGAAAAGTTAACTAGAAAATTCAACAAAGACCCAGGTGGTCAAAATGCAAAGAAATTATATAGATATCGAGGTACCGCCTCAATTCCTCCTCATTTTTTTCGACATCTCTATGGCTGACTTGTATTCATTTTTCAACATAATATGTACAAAACCAATTTGAATTCAATTCATGCTCGAACAGTTAAATTGATAAAATAATAATAACAATTATTATTCTCATGCCAAAGAGTTATAAGAAAATTCTAGCAAACACCATTGTTGAATATTTACTTAAGCATGTACAAAAAAAATTTAAATATATGTTAATAACAGAAGTTGGATCACCTTTGTATTCAGATACAATATATGATATAATTGTGTTATAAAAATGAATAATTGATATGATTGATCCAATCCAATTGAGGAAATTCCGACGCTTCACTGCTTCGAATTATTGATTTTAATTTCACCTTTCAATATTGAATTTTATTACACATTTGAGAGAACAATTCAGTTTTTTTGATCATTTAAATATTCTTCCATCTCCCTGTGGATACGACATCCTAAAACTGCACTACAACTACTGCGTTATTCTTTGGGCGTAATCAAATTTTGGTAAACCCCCATCATCTCAGCAAGAGTAGAACACTCTTGCGTTAGATGACCAATTCGACCACACACCTCACAAGGTCCAGAATACTCAACACGAGCGACAGTAGATGTAAGCTTTGAACTCTTAGTGCGTAGGTTTTCGATTTCTCTAGTCAGGGCTTCTATTTTAGCTCTAAGATTGTCTTCTTCCCTAAGATGATAAACGTCTGCACTAAAAGGATTTCCTACGGCTCGTGACCTATTGGCGCTATTAGTGGCACTAGGGCCAGTCCAAGTGTGAGCTTTTTCTGCTATTTCATCTAAATATTCTATAACCTCGTCAGGATCTTTCTGTAAAAATTCATCATTACACATCATCTCTATAAATTGACACTCCCTAGATATTAACACTTCATAAAAATAGCTCACGATATGCCAACTCTCATAACCATGATGGGGGCAAAGAGTTTGAAGTTCTTTATACATTTTCCACGCTTGATATAAAGTTTCACTCTCCTTTTGGATAAAAGAAGATATTTGATTTTTCAACGCAATAGTTTTGTGGTGGGAAAAATATTTGCTAAAGAATACTTGGGTCATTTCAGCCCAAGTTCCCGTCGAACGTGGTCTCAATGAATACAACCAGCTTTTAGCCATTTCTTTAAAAGAAAATGGAAAGAATTTAAGCTTAATTGCATCCATTGTTGTAACGACCCAAATTTTTATAGATTTAAATTGCTACCAAAACTATTTATGAGGAAAATCATAAATTAACAATGTTGTTATGTAAAGAAATTTTCAAATCCTATATTTACTTATTCATTATAAAATTCAATTTCAAGTGAAATTAAATACCCAAATAGTGCTATGCGAAATTAAAGTGCAAAATTTGTCATATGCCCCAAGAACAACATCAATATTTGTCGTATCCAGATTAACTATTAATTTTGTATGTCATGTAGATATTGCGGGCAAAAAAATGCAAACCAACTAGCAAAAAAAAAAAAAAAAAAA
>OU503055.2:12976604-13003820 GCA_912172775.2 Fraxinus pennsylvanica
GACACAATTAAGGCTAGTGACTGGACATAAGCTAGGACCCAAAAAAAACCACATCTCAAGATTCAAGATCCACCATTTATTTTTCATCACAATACGTGCATTTAATGGTCAAGTATGTGAACACTACGTGCCATAAAATTTTGTTCTTCTACAGTAAAACTAATTGTGCCTTTGATATATGTTTATCAACCTTTCGTTATAATGCAGAAACTTTAAATTACAAGGAAAAACACAAAATATCCAAAACCAGCTAAAATTCGTCAAAATAAATTGATCGAGTCTAATAAATTAAAATAACTAAAGATTTCTGCTAAAATTTAGAATTTAAGACACATTACACTGGTTTATTTCTTTTATTGAGTCTCATAAATCTTGGCACAACGACTCCACCTCATTGCCCGCCGACCAATGACTCGATCTAACCTGTATGAAGTGGGAAAATGGTGAGTACATGGGAATACTTAGTAGGAACTTTAAAATTATGGTGCAATCTCGAATAAAAACTCTTAAAACATACGTCAGAAAAATCATACCGTCATCATATCTTTAGAAATTCGGTAAGAGCTCATATCATATCATAACATAACATTTGTACCGGAATGGCCACAACATCATATCATAAAACATCATATCATAACTTTAACTTTCATAAGTATAAAATTTATCAGTATGAATAAAAGATTTAAACGAGATAAATTATGTTTGTGTTTAGACTATTCTCTATCATTTGCGTGCTCACTTATTAAAATTTTGAGTGATTAACGAAAAAGTTTTAATAACCAATTCACCCCCCTCTTGATTAGTTATTCTTGGGCTAACAATCACTTCACCAACATACATTTCATATATGGGTACACCTATCAATTACATCAGGGACGAGCTGCTGTGCCAGGTCGGTAAAAGACCTGGCACAGAAATGTGAGATGGGGTTGGTGGGTGTTTTAACATTTTTGGGGGGTTTTTTTAATGAGGCCTTGTGTGAGATAGCCTGTAAAAGGCCTGTGAGGAAAAGCCTGGTAGAGAGGAAAAATCCATTACATCAAAAAGTGAAACTAATATAATATACAATTTAATTAAACTTCTACAACCACTACATGTGTCGGCTTATAGGATTAAACTCATTTAATATAAAATATGATTTAAGACTATTTCTTTGGATTTCGAAAACTTGGGCTCCATTAATCCAAATTAACTTTTTCTCGAGCCCAATATTCATAATTAATCACGAGTTATCCAACGAGCTCAATATTGATACATTTATCATTACTCTATCAATATTTAAACATTTGACCCAAATAAAATATAATTTAATAAATGTATCATTTTAGTCCATAACTTTCAAAACATTAAAATATAGCATACGAACATTAAATCTATTCTATGAAAATTTTTGGGACATTATAATTGTATCATGTTGATTGTGGAAGGTTGCTACAACCTCCTCGAATTCCCTAACATGCACATACGAATTTTCATTCTCAAGTCCATGAAAGTTAGGAAGAAGTTGAATCATTCCAGGTTTAAAATCTACACGTGGCATGTTGGGTGGAAACATAATACATGAAGGTTTAGATGTACGCGTGGGGTGCAGATAATCATGCAAAGTTCTATACGGTATATCATGCTCATTGTCAGACATTGTGTTATGTGATGAAGTGTCAATTTTAACAGATATAAAATCAAAAACAGGGTTAAAAAGATATTCAAACTCTGTGTCGAGTCTGTCCACAGTTCGTCCTCGTTCTCCTCGATACATGCTCATAGAAAAAGTAAAAGAAAATAATGTGAAATAGGAAAAATATAATAAAGAAAGTTAAACTAACTAAAAACAAAATAAAAGGAACGATGTCACCCTTTTGTAGTCGATCCTTGCGTATTTTGTACCGTCTCCCTGACAACGGCTCCAAAATTTGATTACGCCTAAAGAATAACGCTGTAATTATAGCACAGTTTTGGGGTGTCGTATCCACAGAGAGATGGAAGAATATTTAAAGAATCAAAAATGCTGAATTGTTCTCTCAAATGTGTAATAAAATTTAATATTGAAAAGTAAAATTAAAATCAATAATTCGAAGCAGTGAAGCGTCGGAATTCCCTCAATTGGATTGGATCAATCATATCAGTTATTTATTTTTATAACACAATTAGAGACTTTCATCCCGACACTCTAATCTGAAGATGTATCGTGAAAATCAATTTAATTTACAAGTGTAATTCTAGAATTTAGACTTAAGACATATTCGCACAATTTTATTGGAACAAGATCAAAGATCGACCATATACATCAAGTATAAGGCAGTAATCAATCTGCCAATAAAGTGAAATTGAGATTAAAATTCAACAACTAATTTAATCTAACGATAGAAAAAGTACGAGTAGATCTATTAAGGATATAATAATTGTTAAACCAACTTCAACAATAAATAATTGAAATTGAAACTCAATAAATAGTTTGATTAAACAATGGAAAAAGTACGATTGAATGCATGAAAAATCTTGTAAATATTAAATCGATTTCAATATAAATTCAAGATAATGAAAATCTAAATTTTAGGATTGCTTGACAATGAAAAGATCAAATTAGATGAATAAAAGACATGAAATCACTAATTCCAACCGAGTTCCTTCGTAGTTTCACCAAGGGTTTTAGTTCTCCATGAGTTTCTTGAGCCGAAGAGGAGAAGAATGGTGTATGGGGGCCCTCTCCATGTGTATTCTACTGTTAAATATTTGTAAGAGTCGGAAATTATATGAAAATCATGTCCAAATTGGTTTCCAAAAGAGTTCTAATCGAATAAGGAAAGTTGTTTTCGTGCGCGGATTTTTTTCTCTGCACAGCATTCAATAATTTGGTTATAACTTTCTCTTCCGTTATACGATTTAGACGATTCAAAATGATTTAGAAAGATAACTCAAAGATTTACAACTTTGTTAGAAATAGCTCTTTTCCAATTCGGACTTTTACTATACCAAAAATAGGTCTCAATTTTTGGCTAAAAATCTAGAATATATCTTATGCGAATTGGAATTTCGGATCTTTACTATGCCAAAAATGGGTCTCATTCTTCGGCTAAAAATCTGGAATATATCTTGTGCGAATTGGAAATTGATTTTGATAATATTTTGATCATATTCCATTCCTTTTTGACTTCTAATTGTTTCCAATCGACCCTTAGCACTCTCAAACCTTCATCATGAACCCCGATATAATTTTTGAGTATTTATACTTTAGTCTCTGAACTTTAACTTTCTTCCATTTTGGTCATTTTTCATTTGTTTTTCCTTATTTCCGCTACATTCATCACTTGTCCTGCAAAATATGAATTGCATATAATTAAGCCATATTTCAACATATTAATCAACAATTGCTCATGTTTTGACAGTAAAATAAGTATGTAAAAACGTACTTGTCATGATACTAAATATAACTTTAATTATTTTTATAAGTTGGGATGATTATGAATCTAATCTTCCACGACTTGTAATAAAAGATGTCACGGTGTCAACCTATTGTATAGGGTGGTTGACCCCTTATCAAGGTATTAATTATATGAATATACAATGATGTGAGGCTTCAACTAAAGAGATGAAGCCACGTTATTCTGATCCAATGGACACCACGTCGGTCAAGACAGTATAAATAGATTATCTTTGTAACTTAGAAATGGTTAGAAAAATTAGAGTTAGGAGTATCATCTTCTCATGTCTTGAACTCTCAAATATGGAATCAAGAAGAAATATTGACAAATACCCTTACAAACACTTGTATTTCCATTTTTCACCATACACTTGGTAGAAAAATTATATAAGTAGATGATCATATAATTTACAATGCTCTTTGGTTTTCTATCCTTCCACATATTCTAGTTATATCTTTGGTTATTAGTTTTGGTCCTCGTTTGGTGAACATTAATGGCGTGATCATCTTTTGTTTCACCCGCTGAAGTTCAAGCATCTTTATATCTCGCATGAGGCACTTTCCGCGTTCAAATCTGCCTCATTTTTCACCGTTTCTTCGGTAGAAACGAGCTGGAATTGGTTCGACGTGACGAGAGTGGGCCCAACAGTTGTTAGCTCATTTTTTGGGGGGTCAACAACAACAACAACAACTAATAATAAAATTGTCCATCTAGCTCTGTCCCGATACGTGTACCTTAAGTAAAAACGTCAAAATATAGAACATTAAAGATATAAATATGCTACATACACTAGTAGATCCACTATTCTTGTAGAACCGCAGTTTGAAGCATATGGATTATGGATGTAGATAATCATACTTGACATCGTTCACATGAAACTGTGATAGCTACTCGTCACAGTTTCCTTAAATGTAAAAGTAAAAATTTACGTGTAATGTATATCTCTTTGGTTGACTTTTAATGTAAAAGAAAAAATCTACGTGTAATGTTTATCTCTTTGGTTCATTTGAATCTTGATTGGGTGGGGCGAATATTCACTTTGACCCACTAAATTATGTTTTTGTTTATATATTTTTCCTCTTCCCCACAATGTACCCAAAGCAATATAAACCCATTTATAGTTTCTTGATGCTTATTGTCTTAATCCACTTTTGTTTTTGTACTATGGCATGGATTGTCTATCATCATGTCAATTAGTAGGATGTTATATTGGTTAAGATTAGTTCATCAAAGACTTTATTTAAATCAACGGTTCAAATTTCAAAATAATAAAAAAGTTAAGTTGATAACAGACGTAAAATTTAATGTATTATACTGTCGAAGAAGTGCCTGAATATAGTATCCCACCATTGAAGGATAAGTGCTTAAGGTGGACCTACATTCAATGTGAACTTTACATAATTAATCATTTTTGTAACAAAAAAGAAAAAAAAAGGTGCTTTTGTAGTGCTCCAACTTCTACTTAAAATTGAGTTATGGTAGTGGAATTCTTTGTCATGATAGTCCCTCCACTTACAATATGGCTATGCTATTTTCCCTTTTTTATATATTTCTATTTAATTATTTTATTCCATGAAAAAAGTGAAATTCGGGTCTCATGAATTTAATAATAAACGCATGTTGGCATCCCAACTTTCCGCCTCCTTTTATGACCTATTCGAACCAGAATTCAGTATTTTTTTTTTATCATGAATATCTAAATTGATTGTTCTTTGTTCAAAAATTCTTGTTTGGACGTTCATATCATCATCAAACAAAACATCATATTGAACATATTTTGTTGGAACCATCTTGTCATTGCACATCATACATCTCATTGCCCTAATTTTGTAGATTGGGCAAAATAAGTAACAAAATTTAGATTTGGCTTTCTCTAAAAAAAAGTTAGCTTGAAACAAATATTACGACCTACTAATAACATCATCAACAACAATATTTGTAGAGAAGTGTACGAACGTCCATAGTTTTATTATCTTTAAGTACATAGAAGTGCATATACTACACGCGACTACTAAACAATTGGTCTTTTTTTTTTTCACGAGGGTCACTAAGGATGGCAACAAGAAGGACTAAAATCCAATTAATAACAAAAGCAAAGTGCTAAATCCCTTTGTAATCCACCAAAAAAAGCATATACTCATTCAAAGAGGCAAAAAAAATCTTTAAAATTTGGGCAATTTAATGAAGTGGAAAGAATAGGTTAAGAGAAAGTCATTTTCATTGTTGACAAGTTGTACTTTGTCTAATGCCTTGCCAACTAAGATATATAGTGCCAAGTGATGTTAGACTAAATCACACTTTTTAAACTAACAATGCTATGCTTATCTTTGACTTCTATTTTTCGAAAAAAAAATTACTTATTTTTAAAACTCATTTTCAATCACATTTTCATCAAATAATTTTATACGTAAATTAAAAAAAAAAATCTCATTTTTTAAACACATTCTCCAAAAAATCAATATTTCAAAATACAATATCCTCAATAATGTGCCTCAAACGATGGGATGCCCATGTTTGATTTAGATAAAAAAAAAAAAAAATCATATTTTTAGTAAATTTTGATACAAGTTGTGAAATGTGCGGTTTAAAAGTTGTGAATTTCATAAAATGAATGATTAATATTAATGATTGATTTTGACTCGAATTTTAATCATTTTTTTCAGTTGAACTAAATACGACAATATGATTATGGTCAATTTATTCTAAGTTCCATAAAGTTCAAAATGTAACATGTTAAGTGAAAAATGATTGAAGTACGTCCGATTTAGAACAATCACTCAGTTCATTAGTTTGTTATCTCTACGTGTCAAGAATCTTGTTCATGACTTGATGTTTTGCGACTTTATTCATTGAAAGTTCAAAAAGTTGAGGGAGAAAATATTTTCCTTTCTGATTTTGCAAAAAATCATATTTTTAGTACATTTTAATTAAAAGCTGATAAATTTTGTGGTCAAGAAAATGGTAATTTTTTTTTTTTTTTATTTCTGCGAAATATGTTGTTAAAATTAATTGTTGATTTATATTTCTATAATTTTTTTTAGCTAGATCAAACATGTGATGTGTTTTTTCTTTCTTAATAGCTCAAAGGGAATGTCAAAAATTATCCAATTATAGTATATAATTTCTAGTTATCATGAGATTAGTGAAATTTTGATACAAGTTTGGTTCTTTAGTTTGAGATAATGACCAAGCCATAAGAAGTGTATGTCAAATTCAAAACTTACACTAAGCCAGACAGTAAGCCACTTTTAGAGTTTATTCGAAATTAGTGTGTAAACTGTATCGAATTCGACTATTTTATCCTAATTCATGTCGATTCGACCTATATCACATCGTTATGTTGTCCACTGGGAGTTGGGTTTTAATGCAAGTTTCTTTCACGTTTCACCAAGACTTCCCATTAAAAGAATTTAAGTTAAGTGTTGGTGCTAATTGAGTAAATTTGCTCCAACCAAACCCAACATGGATATGTATTTGGTTTGAACAAACAAATTTATAAATGGAAATTTTTAAAAATGTCTAATTTTGACAACTCTTGTAAAAATGGTCAAATTTAGTACTAAATTGTCCATTACACCCTTAATGAAAAATGAAGCATTTTTATTTTCCAATTTGTCAAGAAATTCTCAAAGAATAAGTAGCTTCCATGATAAGCTACATTAAAATGATATTCTCGGCATTTTAAAAGTTGTTATCGTTATTTGAACCTTATTTATCTTGATACTTCATTTGTCTAGAACGAGATTTCATTCCGAGCCCCTGTTTGTTTCCAATTTTTTTACCTCATTTTAATAACTTTTCCAACCGTTACAAATGTAGCAGCCGCAACTTTTGACTTTCTATCTCACAAGTGGGACCCACGTGTTGGAAAAAAACGATCACAAAATTAATTCTTGTGTTCAAATAATGGGAAACAAACGGTTTGCGAATATGAGAATTCTTTACATTTCATAAAATTCTTGACATTTGAAATGTAGTTCTCAATATTTAATACACGTGTCAATGAGAAATATAACATTTATTGTGATTTGACATGTGTACTTTTTTTATACTTATGTGTCCTAACTTTGTCAGACTAAATCTTGAACCTCCAAAACCCTTGCCCCTATAATCTTGAAGGATGTAAATTGCGGGATATGCCTCAACTGGTTTGAAATAAGTAATGTAGGGTATGTGTCAAAATTTTATAGACCAACAAATTTTTTAATTATATACACATTTTTGTCTTCCGTGTGGAATTATAAATTGTTAACAATGGTATTTTGGTAAAAAAAATATTGCAAATGGACATTAAATAAATTTTGAACATTTATACAAATGACATGTGAAAGTGGTCATTTCTTATAATTTGCACAATTATAAAAGAAAAATTATTCAAGTACAGAAAAAATTTACCAGAATTTTGAATTTCCATTCACATGGTATGGGACCCATGTATAAAATATTGAAAAAAATAATAATTTTTCCTCCAAGTATTGTGTGTGTGCTGTGTATCCCTGTACTTATAGCATAACCCATTATAAAATCAAAGCGAATATTCCAGTTCATCACAAATTATACACTTGACACGAAGTAACACGTGAATCGCAAAAATGAATGATCCATTTGATGAGTTGACTCGTGTCAAAGGTGCTCCAATCAATCAATTGCTTTCCCGACCCACTGAGCCGACAAAATAGATTCATTGACTATCTTAATAATGACCAAACAAATCCTTGACACGTGTTCTATTCTACATTACTGTATTGGTAATGCATTTCCAGCCTGTCTATGTACCCAAAACTCATTATTGACTAATTGTTGTTAAAATAAATTCATTTTTTTTTAAATAGTATTTGATTTATGTATGCAATACGTAGTATGTATAGTTAAAAGGAATTCAAACTAAAGCTTATCCATATCCCAGTCTATTCTTAGGCTATTCCGCAGCCCTTAGTTTATTGTGGGGCCGATGCCTCCAATCATATTTTTAGTCAAGTGATTGAGTCGTACATGGTTCCTTGCCTAGAGGAACTTTAACAATCGAGACATTATTTTGGATCGACATGCAGAGCGGGCCCTAGGCTATTGCCTCGTAACCAAAGCCAACAAGGCAATGGCCTAGGAGGCCTTAGATAAAAAATAATAATAATAATAATAGTGCTTACTCTTTATATGGGAAGGGACAAGATCAGGGACGGATCCAGGACCGGACCCTAAATCCGTCCCTGGACAAGATAGGCTTCTTTTGGAGATGAAAATGGAAATGGAAAAAAATGGATAGGAAAATGGAAATGAAGAAATTGATGAGAAACCAAAGCAAGAAAATGAAGACACCCTACAATCCCTAGTGAGCCAAGAACATGTCCATTTTGGGTTTTTTTGTTTAATTGTTTTTTTTTTTTCCCTTTTCTCTTTTTGATTTTCAATTTTGTGATCTGAGAAAATGTTAATTTTCTACGGAGATTAAAAATTTACAACGTTGGAGAGGTTCATTAATGGACTTTTTTTTAATATATAGATTTATGTATTTATACAAATTTGAGGTTTTATGGCGTCTGCTTAACAATCGATTGTCCATAGCTTGACGAAGTATATGATATAATCGCTATACAATTCATGTTCATTTTTGCAATCCCATGCCACCAGTTTCAGTCATGCCCTTCTACCTTCCAGTACGCACCCACAAATACATAGAGACATTTATCTATTTTGTGTGTGGATCTACGTGCTTACGAGTATAACGTGGAACAATCTACTTAAAAAAAAATTTTGAACGTTGTGAGAAATAATAGAACAGTTTATATTTAAGAGACTCATAATAATTAATTACTTAAAACCTCAAAATTTTTAGGATCAACCTTATTGACATGTCTCAATGGTTGAGGTGTAAATATTCGCCCCTGATATGTGAGCGTGTGATTGTTCATTTTGTGTCAGATAGATAATAATTATTCCAGTATGTAACATTCAAAATTAAGTTAGGGCATCAAGTTGGCCAATTCAAGAAGTTCAATACTCGGAGCCACCCAATACACTCGAGAATTTCGTAAATGAATTCGTTCAATTCCGCGTAATTACTAGAATCAAATTCGAACCGGAACCATCGATTTCAGTTCGAATCAATTCTACCTATAACATTTTTGTTAAGGAGTTGTGGGATGATATTACAAATTATATTCTCAATATTTAGCAAGAATAGAAGAAATAAATGTGTTACTAAATACATATTTCAACACTTTCTCAATTTGAATCAAATATGCAACCAAATAGCACCCATTGCCTATGAATTCAATTGTTCAAATGAATGAATCTGATTTATTAGGGCCCTTACTGCTTGTCTTTGCAAACTTGTTATTTTGTGGACCGGTTCATTGGGTCAAGATGAATAAATTGTAAAAAATAAATAACTTGTGAAAATATAAATGTAATTTCAGAGTCAGGTACTCACGATTTCAGTTCAAGAATCGATCTTAAACTTGTTGATACTCTATTCCTAATTTATTTCTTTTGAAATCGGAGCAGAACCTTTAGTTCAGTATCCTAGACATTTGAGAATGGACTAAAAGAAAAAGAAAAATAACGAAAATAAAATAAAATTGAAAGAATATTAATTTGATTATTATAATTTAATCATTTTTTGTATTAAAAAAAAAAAATACTAAAGTAGCACTTAGATTTGCAAATTTAAATTATATGTAAAACAATTGGCACCTACACACGTACGTAAGAGGAGAAAAGAGAGAGACAAAACAGAAAAGAGATTCTATGGTATATACCTGTGAGTATAGAATAGAGAACTGTTTATATCTCATTGGCTCGACCTCCCAAACAGCACAAGAAACTCTGGAAACGAAGTGAACAGGGGAAAATAGAAACAAGAAGGCCAAGCGTCTGAGTTTTTTGCAACAAAAAAAGGGGGGAAAAAAACCTTTTCCGATGCTCGAGAACTGTGAAAATGGCTGGATAGGTGGGATTTGGAGAGCGTCGTGTTGGCCTCTCTGAATTCCCAAAATCTATCCGTTCCTTCTTTACAGTGAACATCAATTTCAGTAATTTTTTTTTTGGACATATCCTAGGAATTGCTAGGAACTTGGAAGTGAAAGGTGGGGGCAGTCTCTTCTTCTTCTTTTCTTTTTTGCTGAGGCTTGATTCATTTGATCAGAAACTTATGAAGATGGAGGTTATCAACTGGTACGGTTCTTTACTCTGCAATTCTTGTATTATTGTATATATTATGACAATACATGTTTGCATATGTTATTTTTGTATATGTGTGCTTGTTGACTCGAATTGCTGTTTATGGACATTTAATTTACGTTTGAATTTTGAATTTAGTTTTTTTTTTCCTGTATTAGGATCTAGGGGCATAGAATTGGAGTCTTATAATTCGCATTCCAAGAATATGCTAAAAGTAATAGGATTTTTTTTTTGTCATTCTAATTACAGTGTCCAATTCTCTGTCTCCAACAATAGCTTTCGGGTTTTATTTGCCGTAGCGTTTATTAAGTTTGAAGCTGTAGAAAAGATCCAGCAAGAGGGGAAAAAAAAGAAGGAGTCACTGAAAGTTTTTCTTTTTCTATTTTCTTTCTTTTTTTTTTTTTTTAATCTTTTTTGGGTGCTGGGGGTAGGAGGGGGAGATCTTGCTAAGTAGACTTAAATCATGTTGAATTTGATTATTTTCAAATATGTGCATGGCATCTAGTTCTGTATTTCATGGAAATACAAAATTTGTTTTAGGCTATTGTAGCGTTTTAAAAGGGCTAAAAAGAAATGACGGAGTTTTTAATTAGTATCAAATGATCTTCAGGTGATAAAGCTGAATTCAGAGTTTTCTTTCGCTTCTAGTAGAGGCCTTGACGGGCTGAGCATTTGACCAGTAAGAGATCAGGCTAAAACAAGGATAATAAATGGAGATGCTAGTGAAGAAAATGCTAGCATTTAAAGAGAACTCTTCTTTTAGATTGTGTAAAATTTTTCATGTATGAACAACTATGATGCACATGCACAGACACGAACACGTGTGTCCGACATGTTTTAAATACACTGGCACATGATTTTTTTTAAAAAAATAATGATACGACACGTCGGCAATACGTTAATTAAATTCTTTAAAATTTTTCATTTATATATTATAAATTTAGTTTTATACTTGTTATTAATTTTTCTTGTTGAAATCATGAGTACCTATTTGTTATTTACTAATAACTTTGAGTTAAAAATATATAATATTTTTAATAAAAAAGAAAAATGTTTATGGTAAAGTGTTCAAGGACATGTCGAACACGGACATGCTATCATAGTTGAAGTGTCCGTATTATAGAGATGAACAACATGATTTTGATATGCTTCTCTGTTGCATTACCTACTTGAACTAAACATTAAGCGCTCTTCTTTGCGCTTAAAGTACGTGTGTTTTGTTAATTATGATGTCACTACACTTCTAGCAGTTTTTGTAAATGTATTATCGTATAGCCAGACAATTCTGTATTAGGTATGAATTCTTTGTGGGAAACATTTGTTGCTTGTCGAAAATCTTATTTCTGTATTCTTCAAAGATACAGTTTGCATGATCCGCTTTTCTATTGTTGTTAGGCTTATATTCACTCTCTTTTCAATGGCCAGTGTACATGCAGGTTCCATGGACATTTAAAACTAGCAGCTACAGTTGTCTGACTTAAGAAGAGTGGTGATTAATAACAAAGATTCATCGAACTCTAGCTGCAGGATATAATAATAAGATTAAGTGTTGTTTCCAGTGGCTTGGCTATACTTGTTCTCAGTTGAAGCTCTTTCTGTGCGACAAATCTCTCTCCTTTGGCATTGGGTGGAGCTGATATTAAATTCGGCTACACTCAGGCACATCTCCTTTGGCAATACATATATGATTTTTGAAAGAACGAAAAATTTCCTTCAAGTCTTTAGCAATATATAACTGTGTGTGATATTGGTTCAGGGCAAATCTCCTTTGGCAAATTTGAAGGGTTTCGACAATTTAAGCTCTCATCTTATAAGATCAGTCAGGAATCCAGTCTTTGAGGCGTAGCTCCAGTTAGGAATATCTGACTTGGGATTTCTACCAGGACCTCTTCATTTCATGAAATTTTTTGGCTCGACCATACCTACTGGTCGGAATTTTTGGTTCATTTTTGGGCAAATCTCCTTTGGCATTTTGGAGTCTTGAATAGACTCCGTTTATCCCTTTAGTGGGCAAATCTCCTTTGGCATTTAATCTCCATTCCTGGAGATAATACATTACAAAAAAATTGGACTATAAACAGAGACACACTGCACTGTTTATCCTCTGATTTTTGGCAATACTACTAATTCAAATTGCAATTTGCAAGTTATTCTTCAGTCTGGCCGAGGCCTACACTCCAAATTAGTCAGTCACGGTTGAAGTGTAACCCAAGCGGTAAACCTCTTTCTACTCTCGTCATTACTATTTTATTCTTCTTTTTCATTTACTCAGCTTCATCAGGAAACAATCATACGCAGCTCAAGTTTCTTAATGTGAAACGAGTTTATTTGATGATTGGTGTTGATTTGGGTCATTTCGATTTAAAATTTAGTTCTCATCTAAGTAAAGTGAAATAACCAGAAGAACTGATACAATTACCATAATTCATGTTCTAGTATGAGTTATCTAAACTCAAGCTTCAATCTACAAGTGAATTTTATTTCATTTGCTAAATTCTGGGGTGATAATTAGGTCTTTTATAGATGAACATCGCAGAGGAACATTGAGTAAGGCAAAAGTAAGAACATTATTTATATTTCATCCTACTTCTATTTCTCAACAATCTTTGTCTCGCATACTTCATCTACAATTACGATAATCCATGTTCTAGTTAGAGAAGAACATCACTGGGAAGATATATTTTTTGAGTAACGCACGAATGAGAACATTATTTAGATGGTATCTTACTTCCATTTCAACAATCTTCATCTCCCATGCTTCATTTTTTTGGTAATAGTGTCGTTTATAATGAATTTGCAGTGGGATTATAACTGAACTGAACTGGTATAAGTATTATGGATTTGCTAGACAGTTACTTCGACAGTCTCAGTGAGAGCAGCAGTTCTGAGGATCATGATGACATTGAGTCTCTGTATGGAGGACAGGCCTGTTCTATTTTATCTAGTCTAGAGGAAACTATTGGAAAGATTGATGATTTCCTCTTGTTTGAGAGGGCATTCACGCATGGGGACATAGTTTGCTTAGCATCAGACCCATTGGGCCAAATGGGAAAGGTGATCAATGTCGAATTAACAGTTGACTTGGAAAATATCTATGGAAGAAAAATACACAGTGTAAATTCCAAAAATCTTCAGAAGATACGTTCCATTTCAGTTGGAGATTATGTAGTTAGTGGGGCATGGCTTGGAAAAGTGGAAAAGATAGTTGATCGTATCACTGTCCTTTTTGATGATGGTACAAAGTGTGAGTTAACCACAATTGGTCCGGAAAAGATTATTGCCATTTCTCCTGATATACTTGAAGACTCGCAATACCCTTTCTACCCAGGACAGAAAGTTCAAGTTGATCCCTCTTCTGTTTCCAAATCAGTCGGTTGGTTATGTGGTACAAGAAAGAATAAAAACAACCAAGGCACTGTCTGCAATGTGGACGCTGGACTTGTATATGTTGACTGGCTCGGCTGTGCTTCTGTCGATGGTGAGAAATGGTCTACTCCCCCATGTTTACAGAATTCAAAAAATTTAACATTGTTGTCCTGTTTTCCCCATGCAAACTGGCAGCTTGGTGATTGGTGTGTTCTTCCAGTGGAGCAGATTTTTCCATGTGCATTTTCCTCCGGGCTGGTCAAAGGGCATGTGCAATCAAAAAAGATACTTCCAAGAAACAACCTCAGTCCTAATTTTCAGGAGATTTCTGTTATTGTTCGGACAAGGACTAAGGTTGATGTCCAGTGGCAGGATGGCAGCCAATCCGTGGGATTAGATTCACATTCTCTGTTACCTGTAAATATTGTTGATGTTCAGGATTTTTGGCCTCATGCATTTGTTATGGAAAAGGGAACATATGAGGATTCTAATGGTTCCTGTGACCAAAGATGGGGTGTTGTGAGAAGTGTGGACTCAAAAGAACGAACAGTGAAGGTAAAGTGGTGTAATTCCACTGCTTTCGGGGAAAAAGAAGTAGAGGAGATTGTGAGTGCTTATGAATTGGTTGAGCACCAGGACTACTCATACTGTCTGGGTGATGCAGTATTTAGAATGCAAAAGAGTGGAGTTTTGGATCTAGCAGATGAAAACTGTATCACTAACCACACAATCTCTAAAACTGGTGTTTCAGAAGAATCTGACCTTAAGGCTAATAATAATGGTGAAGATCTGAATAGATATTCAAAGAGCAAGTTTTTATCTCATATTGGTTTAGTAGTTGGCTTCGAAGATGGGGTTATTGAAGTGAAATGGGCTACTGGTGCCACTAGCAAGGTATGCATCCTCCTTGTGTCTTGAAATTTATCCTCTTCTCAGTTGAACATGAAATGTAGTTTTGCAATTAGTTCAAACATTTATTGGTTGTCGATTAGTCATGTATAAACTCACTTTTTTATAATTAATTTTCATTTCAGATGTTTTGTGTGTATTGGGGAAGTTTAGTTGATTTGTGTAGGTGCCTATTTATGGAGAATATAGTATTGGTCCTCTGACGTTATATACCCTTTTGTGGATAATGATATTTCCTTTCCGTCCTCTTCTTCACCTTTCTCATTAATTACAAAAACAATTGTACAATGACTTGTTTTAAAACTCTCATTGATTACTCAACAATATCTTAGGTCGCACCATATGAGATATACCGGATTGATAAAGGTGATGGAACAGCCACTTCTATGCTTGATGATGAAAATATTCAGCAATCAGATGGGGACACTGCAGAACACGAGAACCAACTTTTGGGCCAGAAAGAAAAGGTAACATAGACCTCTCTTATATTGTAAAGAAGTGAATAATTTCTGAAGTTGGACAATAACTCGTAGCAAGTTGGTACAAGAGTTCAAATATTGGAACTAGTTACAAAAAGTATCAAGGGTCAAACCTTTATTCTCCACCAAAAGAACTGGTGATGGTCTTTTGATAGTATGTGCAAACTTTGGTGTACTGGAAATGTAAATTTCCCACGTAATCAATAATTTCTGGCTTAGAGAAATTTTGACCTTTTAAGTTCTGTTCGTATTAGAAATTTTTTATGAGTAAAAAAATTTCTAATGTTGGAGAACCAACCCTGAGATGTCATAATAACAATCTAAAAATTTAGAGGGAACATCAAATCATGACCAACTCAGTTGTTGGTAATAGGTGTAGAATGCATATTTCAATTTTAGTAATTTTTGAAGGTGCTAAATTTAAATGTATTTGCCAGGATGTGTTGGATTTGAACTACAATAATTTAAAGGATTCTAGTTCATATTCCCTTTATCAAGTTGCTATTGGGGTTTTCACTAGTATCACTTCGAGCCTGGTGGGGTCTTTGGGTTCCGCTGTTGTTTGTGCATACAAACGTACATCACAGGATGTGCCAAAACTCGGATTACCCAATGAGGAGGAAGCCCTAGAACTTTGCACTATGCACACTGTTGATGAACCATTGGTAGCGGATGATTTAGAGGTTTATGGAAGGATGACTTCAGAGCCGAGGTCCAAAGAAGCTAACAAGGACACCATCTTGCCATCTGGAAGCAAGCTTCCCGAACATTTTAGGCTGTTTGATATGGTTTGCGGTGGTTTGGACCACCACTTTGTTGATGGATCTGGCACGGGAGTCCTGCAATCTCCTCAGGTTAGATATAGAATCTAAGTTCTTACAAAAGTCGATCAGTTTGCTTGTTCAGATGTTGGTTGAATTTTGGTTTGTGTACAGATGAAAAGAAGCTGGCTTAAGAAGGTTCACCAAGAATGGAGCATTTTGGAGAAAGATCTTCCTGGTGAGAAATATGTTTTTGAGTTTACCATTATGTAAACAATATAAATATGCATTTCCAAAATGTACATGCAGTGTAAAAGTTGAAAATAAATAGACCTAGATTAGAAGCAACATGTAGCTAGAAAGACCTCTGGAAGAACCAAACGCGAGCTCAAATTTGTGTCAATTCTTGGTATAAGACCTCTGGAAGAACCAAATGCGAGCTCAAATTTGTGTCAATTCTTGGTATAAAACAGATAGATTGGTTTAAAGTTATTTAAGTTGGTGGTTAATAGATGAACATTTTGGTAGTGTTTTGATAAATTCGCAGAAATCATCAGCACCTGCACCTGTAACAAATTCCTTCCAGTCTAATGTGTATTTTATCATTTTTATTGTCACCATAGTGGCATGGCTTTTACATCTACATTTTTCACTTTTGCTATTTGGTTATGAGGTTTTTTTTTCTTCAATTTACAGAAACAATCTATGTCCGTGTCTACGAGGAAAGAATGGATCTGCTTCGAGCAGCAATTGTAGGTGCACCTGGAACTCCATATCATGATGGACTTTTTTTCTTTGACATTTGTCTACCCCCACAATATCCTGATGAGCCACCTGTAAGTAAGCCTTTTTAGTTGAGTATTTAATCAATGGTATTTTGTGCAAGTAATTGCTTATTATAGAACATCGTAAGTGATTTACAGAATTGGTGTCCTTTTTACTGAGTGATGCGCTGAGATGATAATTATATGTGTGTATATATATAGAGAGAGGGAGATGATGATGATGGAAACATTGTAATTGACATGAAATATGTGCAGATGGTGCACTATAACTCTGGTGGACTTCGCATCAATCCCAACTTATACGAGTCAGGAAAGGTCTGTCTTAGTATCCTCAATACTTGGACGGGTTCAGGCACAGAAGTTTGGAATCCAGGATCCTCCACAATTCCTCAAGTTCTCCTCTCCCTTCAGGCCCTTGTACTCAATGAAAAGCCTTACTTTAACGAGGCTGGATATGATGCACAGATTGGCAAAGCTGAGGGTGAGAAGAACTCAGTTAGTTACAATGAAAATGCTTTTCTTGACAGCTGCAGATCCATGATGTATCTTCTACGAAAACCGCCAAAGGTAAATTAGTTGTTCGAGTATGCTTTATTCTGGCAATGGTATCACTTGGAGAATGCACCTTACTCTCGGCAAACACATAATAAAACACATATATAGATGCTCAGTATAACTTTTTGTTCACATCAGAATGATGTTACATTATGTTCTGCATGCTGTTGGATAAATTTTTGAAACTTCCTTTCATTTTGAATCAAACGGTGCAGCACTTTGAGGAACTTGTGAAGGAGCACTTCAAGGGACGATGCAAGAACATTCTATTGGCTTGTAAAGCATATATGGAAGGAGCTCCAATAGGTTATCCATTCGGAGGCAGTAAGCCCGAACATGAAAATCAGAAAGGAAGCTCTACTGGATTCAAGATCATGCTCGGAAAGCTCTTCCCTAAGCTGGTGGAAGCATTTTCCGATAATGGTGTTGATTGTAGACAAATGTTGGACCAGGTTCAGTAGCCTCTGCCTATATGTAAGAATGACATTATCTAATGTAAAATATCATCTTGATGATCAAAGGTGTGTATGTTTGATGAATAAAATTTTTAAAAATGTATAAAAAAACTCATCAGGGCTAGTACTATATGTCTATCAGGCTATCAGTGCTGTATGGCTTGCAATCAATTCTGTACTATAGAAGACATTTCGTGTTCATTGTAAGATATGGTGTCGTGTAATAAATTCGGTTTCAGTGAAAGATAATTTATTGTGTAATCTTTTGTTTGCGTTTTCTTATTTGATTGGCTACTTCTTGAGCTTTATTTACGATGAAGTCGCTCTTACCTAAGTTTGATATCAGATAGTAAATAGTATCCCGAAGTGTATCCGAAATTAGACTAGTTTAGGTATGTTGGAGAAGTTTTAGTCCCAGTCTCCAATTCCGAAAGTAAGCTAGGAATGACCTGGATTTCTAGGTATACACTCCCACGTGGTGTGCGACTGTCCAGAAATTAGGACTTTCCCTTTCTTTTGACTACAAAGAGCTGGCCTTTTGCTTTCATTAGTTTGGTGATATAAAATAATTCCCCACAATTTTATTATTTCATATATTTCATCATAAAATTATATTTTTAATACTCTGTGCACGAAATAAATTGAACTTTGTTGAATGTACATGGATTTTGTACATACAACTTGGCATTCTGTCATTGGACACTGCTCAAAAAAATGCAATGTTGGCAATCAATGCAGTGTTGGCAACAATGCATTTGTAATCCTGTACAAGTCGTTTAATCCAAATAAACTTCAATGATATAAGCTATTTGTAAATTATTTCAGAACTTATAATCTTAGTCATGTATTTTTAACATCTAGCGTATGGTATTTTACACCCAAGCTTGAATTTATTTTGACGTTAATGCATAGAAAAAATGGCAAAAGAAAAAAAAAAAACAGAGACCTAATTCAATTATTAATATTATAGAGGAATTGATCAGATATTATCAATGTTCTAAAAATTAAATCGTCGAAAAACAAAATTTCAGATAATTAAATACTTTTAATAATTCTTGATGTTATAAATAATTATTACAGCTACAAAACTTGGGGATAATATGGGTTATTAGCACAAAACGTTCTTGCATTTAGCTATTATTGTGCAAAATGTCCATATCTTTCATTTTTTTTAGTATTTTCACCCTTAATTACATATTTGATTGCGTAAAAGGTAATTCCATCAATTTCCATGCAATTTTTAATTTAAGTGAAGGGTATTTTCATTTTCATTTTTTTTCCCTCTCTTCCCCATTTGAACCCATTTTTTCCTCTGTTTAAACTTTTGAAAAATTAACCATTTAAGTCGTTGATTCAATTATAGACCCGTTTAATAAAATGTAAAAAATTTATCTACTTATTAACATGTCTAAATAATATTCAACTATTACGTACGCATACCTACCGATTCAAAATGATAGATATAAACGAGATTTCTTTGTTGAGTGTTTGATAAATTTTTGAGATTTTAAGGTTGAAGCAGATGCAAAATGATAAAGTTTTTATCTGTGTTGGAGAAAATAGATAAGAAAAGTATCTTGATTTTGAAATTTTAAATAGAAAGTTTTTGATTTTTTACACTTACTAAAAGTGTATTATTGTTTTTTGAACAAAGCCACATTTTTGTAATTTAATAACATTCTTAAGGGTGTGTTTGTCTTTTAACATGCAAAAGACCATTGTAGCGAATACATTTTGAGTTGATATTATGGGGAAAATGGGGGATTTGGCTTGGCCAATTTATAAAGTACCCTACAAAATTATGCTTCGTAAGTCTTGTGATTTTATTGAGGGCATTTTGGAAATTAGACACGCTTGTTGAGGACCATTTGTGATACTTAAAAAAAGAATAATGCTATTTAAAATCAGTGTCGTTAGAGCACCGGTCTAAATGGTTACACTTAATATATTCAATTAAATGAATCATGTAATATTGCATTTAAATAAACACATCAATTAATATTATGTAATTGTCACGTAGACAGAGCATTTAACACCAGTGGTGATGAATATCATTATTATAAAAAAAATGAATAATGATATCTAATATCAGTGGTGTTAGAGAGCCAGTTTAGATGACTACATTTGCTATGTTTAATTAAATAACGACATGCCATCAACCACTTAGTTGTTAGATACACGAATATTTAAATTACTAATAATGATATCTAATACACTGATGCTACAATACCAGTTTAGGTAGTATTAAGTGATGACTCAATGAAAGATAAAATTAAATGATTTATTTAATTATATCTCTTATTTAATGTTGATGACTCAATGAAAGATAAAATTAAATGATTTATTTAATTATATCTCTTATTTAATGTCATATTAATGCCGACTGATGTTTAAATAGCTACAAAACATGTTAGGAGCCAAAATCCTTAAAACACTGGACAAGGCCCAATTCGTAAAAACCCCACACATTATCTCACTGAAATTAGTCTCTTACTTTTATTGGGCTAAAGTAAATAAACACGAATCAATATGACCCACTGGCAGCAACTTAAGATTATGTGGGTTAGGTCTAACTACCATTCAGTTTTAAAAAAGTATGCTATGTAGTATCACGAATTTTAAGCACCCTTCTATATGGAAGTGAAGTTCACTATCTCATTGTCCGATGATACTGTATTGCATTACTCGAGATTTAATGTCAACGGGCAGTTTAGTTACACTGTTTAAGTTTTCCTCTTGGTCTCTCTACAACTTGAATCACAAATATCAAGTATGGCATACCAAAAAAAAAAAAGAAAAGAAAAGAAAAGAACTTGCAAAATCCGTTCTTCGGCATAAGCTGACCAAATAGTTTTAATTGTTACAAGCTACATGAGTGAAACTTTTGCTCAAGCCAGAAAAAAACTATTTTGACTTTCCATCTGGTTCACCCAAGTCTGGCAAACTAAACTTTACCAAGAACAACACTCAGTAATGGTAAATATGATCGCTGTACATATGGGCCGTCATATTCAAGGATTGAAGCATGGCCTCTCCTTGTTTATTAAAGCTGAAAATAGATAATCCACCATTGTTGATGTCAATTGCGCGGAACCTGGACAAGTAATCAACTGAAAATATCAGGAATAAAGAATCCGTTTCTTGTAGGAAGGTTTCCTGGGATTTGGAAAAGCGTGGCAATACTACATATTGCTGGAAAAAGAAAATCTATTAGTTCCATTACTTAGAATAGCTTTCTCGCCGGTCAACAATAGATTAATGATATGCATTAGCCCCCATTATGTTGATGTATTTGTGATGATTTTCGGGGCAATTACTCCATTACTTATGCATCACTATCTGAAATGACATACAATCCAAGCTTAAATAAACTCTTGCTCCATATTTGGTACACAGTACTAGATGGTAATGGACCATACAACGAACAACATTTCAGCTTATGTTTCTCTTTAATATTGTTAGTATTGTCTATTCTACCCAGGGCAGAGCTAAGATTCTAGAGTTGTAGGGGCATATTTCTATAACTAAAATCTTGAGGGCAAAATCTTGATGTACAAAATTTTAATTGTAGAGGCAAAATGATAACTACAAGGAATTTAAAATAAGATTTAGTGCCTGTCTGGTTCTGCTGAAAATCAGCCAAAACTGGCTTTTTTTGACCGTTGAAGAGGGCAACGGTTATAATTCAAACAAAGTGGCTGCTTTTTGTGTCTGATGGTCAAAGGCAAACGGTCCAAAAATCAATTTTGGTAAATTTTAATCACCTCCAGACAGGCACTTAAAGTATTTGAAATTGAATGTGGGGGCAGCTGACCCCACTACCCCCATACTGAATCCGCCCCTGATTCTACTTACCAAACATGCCAATAATGTTTAAAAATACTCGTATGGTTTATTCAAAACAAGAACTCAACGTCACCCAAGGACAGTTTCGATTCTTGACATACCTCTCAGGTCCTAGTCCAAGAGCCGTGCAGATCAATGCCCTCAGCATCGATTTGTGAGTTACAACCAAGAAATTTTCTCCCTGACCAACAAAAGCACAAAGAATTGTGTTAAATTTTATGTAGAGAATTGGCATTGTAATTGACATAAATATTGTCAATGGATAGGTCTTACGGGTGTAAAGAGTATTTCCAACCAAGCTTCACGAGCCGTTTCCCACAGTTTTCGAAGAGGATAGACACCATTAACGCAAAAATTCGAAGGATCTTCTCTCCACATGGTGAACTCTTTGGGATATTTCTTCCTGGCATCCACTGCCTCCAAATACTAAATATGATTTACAAAGTGAAAATACCTAAGGATGATTTAGGAAGTAGAAACCAAAATTCAATGTGATCTTAAACCATGTGTAACTTTAAAATCAATCACATTTCACTATAAAATATATTGAAGTGATATTTTGCATAGTAAAGAATAAAGATTGAATTGACTCTAACGATAGGGAGTGTGAGGCGAGAGACCATTTCTCATCCCTTCAAGAAAAAATAGATGAGCCTCCTTCAGCGAGTCAAGGAAAACCAAAGGCTGATCCCTCTCTTGCCACAAAATTTCAGCAGTGGACTGCATTGTACACAGGCAGTTGAGAAGTAGACAAATTACAAGGCATTGGCTGACTTAATTATAGCAATCAAACCTTGGCACGAGATATTGGACTTGAAAAACACTGATCAAAGTGAATGTCAGCTAAGGCCATTCTGCACCTTTCTGCTTGTGCAACCCCTGCTTCGGATAAGACCGACTGATTTGAGCTGCCCTACATGCATAACGATAAGGTGAGTTGGAATATCATGACTTCTCAAGGCAAAAGTGAATGAGGAATTCTTCAAGTTCGAGATTTGATTTTATTTGAAGAATGTCTTTTATTTGAATCGATTAACAAGATTGATATTGTATTCCAACTTCAGAGTGTTTTAGAAGCAATGCTTAAACACTAAATTCTCCATAATGATGGCATGTTGACATTCACACTCTCAACAAGTAAGCTATTTTCATTCTGAAAAACTTTGTGAAATTTTTTCTTATTCGTTTGTTTAATTATTTCAGTCAAAATTGTATTTCAAACTATATTGGATGTTTTTGTAACATGTATTGTGATGAAAATACACAAAACGATTTAAAAAGTTAGTATTGACATAGTTACATGATATCCACATGTTAATTATTGTTAAGATTTCAAGTGGAAACAATATTTAAAATATTTTTTAATTTTAGCAGACTTCGAGTTCAGACTCTGCAACAATAATGAACACAAAGAATATTACTTATACATGCAATTGATGAACTACGAGAAAGACATTTTCTTTATACAAAAAGATACTAAATTTACAACTGCAGTATATACACATCTGAATTTGATATGCTTGGACCATGGAATCACAACTTTATTTTCCAGCTAGGTAAATTAAAACATAAAGATAGCTTAGGAAACTTCGAAATTCAAACAAATTAAATATTTTGTATAGTTTCTAGAAGCTGAAAATGCAGCTAAATAATTCAGACGATAAATCTAACTATCTAAATATGTTACACAGAGTTCATCATGAAATGTAAGCTTTTGTCAGTCTAGGAACGACATTTATAAGTCTAAGGAACATAAGAATGTAAAAGAGAATCAGAGAAACAAACCTGAACTCTACCTTCTTTATTCCAAGAGCTAAGACCATGCCGTACAAGAGTTACCTTCTTTGGTGAGGACAACAACTTCTGAGTCAGTGAAGTTGTTGCTCTTTGGAAATCATATGCATCACCAGTCAACAGAGAACTATTTTCAAGTTCACCTGTGGTGGATGCAAATAGAGCCATTTTGAGTTGTTATATTGATTAAAAACAAAGGTGTGGGCAGACAGAAGGGAGAGAGATGTCATAATGAATAAGAGACAAGAACGCAGAAAGATCAAAGACCTTCACTTTGGGCACTGCTAACTACCTCCCAGCATTTAGCAGACACATTCATCGATGAGTCTATCACTGTTGTTACACTCAATGCTGCCATTCACCTGTTACTCTATGACGTTCTATTTTATCTGATAAAATTGAAGCATCAATTTTTTTCCCCACAATTTCAGCAAATATCTTTTTATTTTACAAAATTATGAACTTCTAGCTCAATCAGTTGCTATGATTCCACATCTGAGACTACTGAATATATTTACATTTCGAGATAAAAGAATCGGGACAATACAAATGCACCTGACCATCAAGCAAAAAAAGATGAACTTAATAAGAATGGCTTTTCAACGGATATGATGGCACTAGAGAGTATATCATGATTCATGATATGACATCTATATTTTACACAATCAGGCCTTACATCTACACACCCCTTGGAGACTTATTGCCACCTTCATCTATCAAATTGATGGGATGTATGAGCAATGCAACACACAAGAAAATGCTTGCTGCTTAAAACATGATCAGCAGTGCCACTGCAAACTTAGTGGTATGCAGCTTCTGACTCTAACTCTCCAAATTACATAGTAGAATTCCCTAGCCCAGCCCGCTTATCCGCAAGACACAAACAAACAATATAATTCGTTAAATCGTATGGTATAAAATGCGACAGGCTCACAAGGCACACATAGCTGCATAATCCAATACCCATTACAGTCTGGAAAGTATCATTTCTTGGTTCAGTAATAAAAACAAACACATCAAAGATAATGAAACAAGCTGAAGCTTTTCTGCAATACCAATTTTGATGGGAGGGTCTGGACTTGCAGAAGAGCACGTAATTCGAAGGGTTGAACATGGGCAACCAAGAATCTTAACAGATTTTCTTGAATCGGATATTACAATTGAGGAAGACAAGAAAGGAGACCACCTTTCTCGACATGTTAAGTAATTTGATAAACTCCGCCTGAATGCTAATTTTCTGTTAACTCAATTTCGATTTGCTATTGCTAATTGAAATATCGCTGAATATTTTTGGGCATTGCCATGTGTGATGAGGAATAGCCATTCATTGAATGAGTATCTGATTATATGGTTGCGGTTGATCGGCTGTCAACTGGATTTTGCTAACTTAGCTGGATATATACTCTTTCCGTTAGTAGAATATTCTTGAATAATATTTTTGGTCTAAAAATATAAGAAAAATGCTATTCATCCCCAATGAGATTCATCTCCAGTCTATGTGGATGTAAATGATTGGTTAAATGATAGGTGAAATTAAATAACTATCATTTAATGCCACATTAACACCACATAGACTGAGAATGCATCCCCAGTGTGGATGAATAGCATTTCTCAAAATATAATAATTCCTTTCTTTGAATTTATTTATTTATTTTTTTGGACCATCGTCTTGCATAAATGTTATTCCAGCGAATTACTGAATAATTTTTTAACGTTAAGATGAAGAAAGAAGGATCCGTTCGGTTTGTGTAATATATCAACACTTTCGGGGTGTGAACTATCCCGTGCTGCAAAATTTCTCCGCCAAACTTGTGATGTAAAGCGAGTTCAATTATCGTTTAAAGGTTATCGAAAAGGCCGGAGAGAAAGTGTTAATGTTTTAACTGCTTGCGGACACAGTTTAGAGCTAGGGATTCTTTTCCAGGCAAATATATGAGCAAAGGTGCAAAAATGCCTCGCCCTTATTTAGTTCAGCTAAAAATAAGAATTTGATCAAAATTAATGAAATCTTTCATTGAAAAGTTAATAAAAGTTGTGAGTATCATAAAATATATGATTAAAAATTAATTCAAAAAAAAAATGAATTAGAAAAATTAGATTAATCGAGGCTTCAATCACAGTGCATACTTGCTATTATGAATGTAATCTTAAAGATTATTTAGTTTGTACTCTCCCTTATTTAGTTTCTACTCTATTTTAGATTATTATCCACATGGTTTTTTAAAGATTGGATTTTGTTATTTTGAAGTCATAAATTTTCAAATTGGGTTATTACACAAAACGTCCCTCGTATGAAGTTTACTGTACAAAAAGTCCCAGCGTTGCTTTTTTTTTTTGCATTTTCACATTTATTTACACATTTAATTGTGGAAATCATTCCTTTTCATCCAATTTATAAAAAAAAAATAATAACGAATATACCATTCTTTTTAAATAAAAATAAAAATAAAAATTTAATGGGATAATTGCAACAAAAGCCCCAAACCTTTGAAACACTAGCAGACTTCCCCAAACCATTGATTTGTTGCAGCCGCCACCCCTAACATTTCCAAACGTTGGACGTGAGGCCCTTTTGGATGGTTTCCGTCAAAGATACTGTCAGTTGACCCAAACAATTAAAGTATGACTATTTTTGACCAATTAAATAAGGGTAAAATGGTAACTTTATAATATTACCATATAAAATATAATTTTAAAAACTTTTAAAAAATAAAAAAAGGGAAAAGGAAAAAACTTTAAATTTCTTCTCCTTCTTCCCCAACCCTACCCCTCGCCCCTACCCCAGTTTCCAACATGGATGACGTCCAGTAAAAAAAAGTTAGGTGATTAAGCACCATGGCTTGCAGCAGAAATCCCAATTCTAGTTGATTTTGGCATGATTAAGCACAAAGACGATGCATCATCATCCAATGAATCTTGAAGATGAATCTCCAAGTTAATCTGGAACTTTTCAACAACATTTTGTCGCAAATTTCACGGTCTTTAGTGGGCGAAACCCATGTAAGAAAATTGTTTCAATATTGGATACCGGATTCGCAGTAGCAGATTACAATGGATTCAAATATACACAACAGATTTAATATAGTAGTAGATTCGACAATATATGTTAAATTGCAGTAAAGTTTAAAAGTTGATTTAAGCAGAACTACAAAAAAAATTTGCATAAACGAGTGACTAATAAGTAATCGCAGAAGTTAAATGACAGCAAACTTTTAACTCGAGGCCTGTGTTTCACGCAGTTTCCTTAAAACAGATTCGCTCCCTCACTATCTGTGCTTGAGGTTTAACAGAGAGTCCGTTTCCCAGGATACAACGGCGAAACAGTATAATCTGAGCACCACAGATTGTACTCCGGTGAACTGAACCAGTGCCCGAACAATATCACCAAAAAAGACAAAGAAACAGAAATTAAAAACGAGAGCAGACTCCAACTGTGACCAGATGAATATGCAGATGAATTTTTCGTGTACTGAAGACTGGAAAAACGAGATATATATAGGCTTAGGATCTTGTAACCTGCTCATTCATTTCATAGCAATTACAACAGGAATTTTGGAGTTTCAACAGTTTTGGAAAACCAAAAGTTTATTGAAAAAATTAAAAAATGTAGCAAAATGTGGACACTCCTAAGGGGCCAATTTTGCTCCTTTCGGTCCGACATTCGTGTA